>JAOVYW010000034.1:1154374-1167770 GCA_025775045.1 Hiodon tergisus
TGCCGTTGACAATGGGCTGCACCTCAGGGACTACAGTAAGATTTATCACATTCATTAATAACGCTGTGAAATGTTTTCATCACATTGTGATCAGAAACGTCTCTCACTGCGCACATCTCAAACAATAATGCATTGCATTAACACTTTCTGAGAGCCGATTGCTAACCCTAAGTATAATGCTAAAGTAAAAGGTTTAAAAAATAATTTTTGCAAGAGCTAGATGATTCTAAACTCATTGATCAGTAGAGCCAGATCCGATGTGTCCAGGTTGTGTCGATAGAAGGACGGGGAACCGTCCTCTGTGCCAGGTGGACTGTAGCCCCAGGCCCGCATATTGAGGTCTGCGGCTGGCGCAGATGGCTGTCGGGGAAACGGCTGCTCTGCGTAATGGACCGGCTCCCTGCTGTGGCTGCTGCGTGAGCCCTGACGGTGGCGCTGTTGATGTCCCGGCATGTGAGGACTGTGCCCGGCCTGGTCACATCTGCCGTGGCAGGGATGGTGGCGAAAGTCCGTTTCTGGTGCGCCGTACGAGAAGGCCTCGATGTGCTGAGTGGACGTGGTGCCGTATTGACTTTCCAGGCTTGAGCTGGTGAAGGCGCACCGCAGGGGAGTAGGGCTGGGAGAGAACCTCCCTGAGCGTTGCTGGGGTGTGGGTGCGGTGGCTGGGGGAAAGCTGCTGTACTGCAGGCTCGCAGGCCCCTCCAAAGGGCTCGCCTGGTGGGGGGGTAGCTCCCTTTTTTTTGCGCGCAGCATGTCGGCAACAGACAACTGTGCTTGGCTGGAGCGCTCTGGATGATAGAACCTGCATTTCACGCCGTAGGTGCACTTCTTCCCTGGAGGAAACATTTGGGACGTTAACGGGCTTTGGAGAGAGACAGAGAAATGAGCGGAGAACAGGAATGTGCGTTACTATTTGAATGTAGCGGAAGCCTTCTCCCCCCTTCCTTTTGGACTGTAAACACACTTAGTAACACAAACGCATGCAATTCACTCCCGCTCCCTGCTCACACAGTGATCTATTTTGAGGGTCCTCATTCTTACTTAGGATAAATAATTCTCATTGGTTTGAAAGACCCCGTTGTTGCCAGCGAGGAATAATGGAATTTGTTTGCTAACTTGTTGATTAGTTTAGTGTTTAAACACATGACTCTTAATTCCATATGGCCAAATTAAGTAAAAAATCTCAATGTGGGTGAGGTGCAGTTGGCAGTCCCCAAGTGAGTTTAAAATACATAATGAATTATTAAGGGTTTAATGTAAAATGCAGAACTTCAGTCTATTTTATACGTCATGCATTTGAAATAAAATAATTGAATGCTTACAGAAACTAGCCCAGCACGACTAACCGGTCAACTTCGGTCAGCTGTTATGACCGCTATGAATTAAGTGTTGCTCAATATGGGGGTGTTTACAATGGTAGAAAAATGAGTGCTGGGTCTGTGCATGAAGCAAATAGAGAAATAATTTAGATCGATCTCCAACATTTCATACGATACTACTGGGCCTCCTGATGGAACCTACCATAGGGGCAATGCTGCCCTCTGGTCTCTGGAACTCGTGCCCCTTTTCTCAAAAAATTGTCTATGGTTGGGCCATTCCTGCCCAGTGGATCGTCAGGAGGCATAAACCTGAAGAACGGAACAGACGTTGTGTAACTTAATCACTGCAAGAACAAGCCGGGTTATGTGCTGTTGATTGTGAGTTGTGATGTAGGGCCTATTTTGAGTCAGGTGTCAGGAATCGACACAAAACGGTCACTGCTTGTTAAGACACGTACTTGTCGTTGGCGAAGGTATACATCAGCAGTCTCTCTTCGATGAACCTCTTCCACTCCGGCTTTTCACCCTGCAGGTCACGGTAGTTGTCGTTGGATACGATGATGCCGTCCGAGTCGAAGGCCAACTTGACTATGTATCGGTCGTCGTAGCACACCACACGCTTTCCGTTGACGCACCGCGAGGGCGTAAACACCAGGATCTTCCTGTGTTCCAGTTCGTGGAGGATGTGCTGGTCTACATGATTACAACACACAAATAGGTCTGTATTAAGAACGATTAATAGCATTTACAGGTCATTTTTGTGACCTTAGCTGAAAAAATTTAACCAGACTGGGGGGTATTAAACTTGTTTTGTTTTCCTTCTCCATTTGTGCATCGTCGCCATGACTCCCACCCATCAAATCTACAAAAACCAGCTCATGTTAAACTAGAGAATTGTTTGACTAGCTTGTTTAACCTGAATTGTGAGCACATTATTAGAATCTATTTTAAGGGATATGAGAGATGGCTTGGAGATGCCTAACGAATCTCCAATAATTTTTTGAGGTTACTGGTCAAATAGTGCATATGATATATTTATTATTGTATATAAATTATATTTATAGCTTATTAAAAGCCTTTGATGAACTGCCACATGAGTATCTATACTCTAGATTTGATAACATGAAATTTGATTTGCCGATTTCCGGATCGTATTCAGGTCCTCCTGAATTACTTTAGTTTCAGCTCTAAAGAAAGGATTGAAGACAAGACGGCAGGAACTGAATCTCTTCAGGCTATGGGAGCAATGATTGAGGTTTACATTTTTTTTAAAGGATCAATATAGTTAATTATAGATTCCTTTTCACGGCTAAACTGGATGCCGGTGCTGTAATTATAATATATATTTGGTGGGACATATATCAAAATGTCCTCCCCAATATACTGATATAAAATAAAATAAAAATGTGCTATTTGGCAGATTTGGTCCCCCGATGTTGACTCCGTGGCTACGTCTCTGCTTGATGCAGTATCAGAATAACTTTATAAATATACTCATTTATAGTGTTTGCTCCAACAAAACATAGATATACAGCGACCTCTAGTGACATACTCATACAACTTTACATACCTGTGATGGGGGCCTCTGACCGGGCCTGTTCTTTCCTCCACAGAGGCACAAACACTGTGATGTCGCGGTGACCTCTGTTCCAAAACCAGCTCACCGCCAACTGCACCCCGCGGCACGAAAACACCTGCTTGTTACCGTGGCTGCAACGACGACGGTGGGGGATTAGTACAGGTTTTCAAATCTTGATGTTGAGTAGTGGTTAAGGAAACTTTAAACTTACCTACACGATTGTAGGTTTCAAGTGCTTAGTTAATCTGAGCATTTAAGGGTTACTTGCGCTTAGAAAGTACTTAAATTAGATGTGAGAAAGGAATCACGTGAATTAATGGGTTCAGGGCATACTCCATTCATACAAAAAAATAAAGAAATAAAGAAATTTTTTTTTTTTGCATAACATACTAAGGGCCTTAGAGTTTATCTGCCTGCAGGCAGCAGTAACCTGAGCACTGAGTTTCCCCGAACAAAACCAGCTTCAACAGGAAGTGGCTGACTAGTTTGCATACTGCAGATCACCAAAGGTTAGAACTTCAAAGCAAAATGGAGAAAAAAGCAATAATAAAAATAAAACTTAATCTAAAAAGGGCCATTTAAAATGAGGCAAAAAGCGCAGGTCCTGGAAAATAAATTCATAATCAGTGCATGCGGCATATCTGTGTTTAAACTCTCACATTTACGTCAATCTAAACTGACAAAATTATAGCAACCCTAAATTTAGTGTCTGGGTTTATGGCGTGCGTGCCGTATCCTGCTTTTGTGCTATGAAGACTTAAATGTACGTCAAACATGTTCCTGTTTTTAGCAATGTCATTCTTGAAAAAGGGAAAATGAACTTTTGTTTTTCTCCCCCATCTCGGTTTCAGTCACGACACCTAATTTGAATATTCCATCCATCTGAAAAGTTTGCAATGCTTTCAGCGCCAGCTTTACTGGACCGTGATGTTTAAGCCTACCACATGTGCAAACTACGTAAAACACCAAAAACACTTTGAGTCTTGGCTCTATGAACGCCGATGCTTACCCCAAAGTTTGATCTGAGAACGGAGACAAAACCGCAGAGCTTGCGTTTTCGAGCAGAACAATAATAACTTTTAGTGACAGAGGTTTTGAAGATATTGATACAACGCGGGTGACAGGTCCACTGGTGGCTCTGACTCCACAAACATTCTACCCAAAAAAGGGGAGATAAACTTGTCCACAATTCCTGTTTTGACTTCTGGCCCATTTTAAGAAAAAGTATAATACATAAGAAAAGTAATGAAACGGTAATAATTTGGTTTGCAAGACCAGCAGATGGTCATATAATAAAGCTTTCTTATAATAGGGGTTCAGAAGCAGAATTATGAGGATAAAGGTGGAACTTTTCTAATGGAATTTCCTTTTGTGCTTTTGTTTTGCACTTCCAACAGCCTTTTCAAGAATTACCTGTTGAAAGACTATCTACTTAAAAACAGGTTTAATGAAAGGTTCTGCAAAAATGTTATTGTTTTTTTAAAAACCTGGCAACAAGATCAGCACTGTGCATCTGCACCCACCTGTATCTGACTCTGACTCTCTATCTGTGTTTATTTCAGTACTCAACTTCTATCCTTCATTAGCACAATTCCAATTCTACGCATGGAACACTCACCTCATGGCCACGTTACTGCCATCGATGACAATGGGTCTGAATTCAGTTGTAGGGTCCATGGCTGTCCCCGGAGTAGTTCTGCTACAGCCCCTCGGGATCAGCTGGGGGCTGGACTGAGCTGGACTGGTACTCCGACAAGTCCGGATCAGCTCCTCCAGGATGTCGTTAGTTGGGGCGTCCTGCCGCAGGTTCTCCAGCACCCGCATGATGTCTTCATAAAGGTAGCCCAGCTTCAGAAAGCGCTTCACATTACTCTGCTGTTGGTCCATGGCTGTCCCACTCGCTCTGTCAAAGGGGAACCCGCCTCTAAGTCCTTTTCTACCTCATCCACTTGCTTAGTTTCCATAGCAACAGCCAGTTTTGGAAAAGTTAACAGTCAGTGAGACGGAGGGAGGGGGGGGGGGGTATGCTACTGTAAACACAGGAAGCTGTCATAGGGGTTTCCACAGACTTGTGCTCAGTGATACGATCTGCGCACGAACACACACACACACACACACACACACACACACACACACGGACACACAGATGTGCAGACGTCATTGCTGTTGAAAGCACCTGCCTCACACCACGAGAATCGAATCAAAGCATACGTTAACAACCTCATGCTGTGGCTTATATCACAAAATACAGTAAATCAGATAGAAAGATTGTTTTTTTGCACATAATTGATGACGTATCCAAGATTTTACACTTGAGGAGTATATCTACCAAGTTGTTTCTCAAAGTTCTTAACTTTCATAAAGATCTCCCGTTTTACTCAGAGAGAACCAGGAAATCCCCAAGAATTCCAGTTGGTATAAACTCAGGTGACTTTGACTCACGAATTTGGCCACCTTCCAATTTCACCTCTTTCCTCAACACACCCCCTCGATACACCTATAGAAGAAATTTAAATGTAGCTCAGTCCTACATAAATAGAAATCCTTTTAAAAAATATTCAAATACACAAGTATCGAGCCATTTTAAATAAATTGCTTGGCACCCTTTATAGTATTCATGCTTCAGGCAGAATATATTTCCTTGTTTGGCTTCTACAGTATAACAATATCATTTTAGTTTTGTCTTTATGTTTAGCGGTAATCTTAAAGAGCTACTGCTTAATTTGTCTTTCCTGTATTCCGGGGTAAACATCACCCCCCATATACCCCCATCCCGCTGAAACTCCTAGGACTGGATACTGACATGTAACACCCCAGAGCTTATGAGGTTAATTATCACAGCTCCGACCCACTCAGCATTATCACAAAAACTATGTCTTTTTAAAATATGTTCTTTTGGCAGCTAAATGATTTAAAAATGTAATTATACATTACACGTCCAACTTCTTCAAATAAGATTTCCCTTTCATTTAGCTAGCTAATTGATACATACATATCCAGCTTCTTGTGGCTGTCAAAACTGTTGACTGGAGTAACTTGCCGGAGTTACAACTAGAATATAAAATGCAGTAAAGACGTGTTTATTTTCTAGAACATGCTATGGCTCTAAATTTGTGCAAACTGCCAAAGAAATCATTTACAGATCAAAATAGCAATGCAGAATGATTATCTATGACTTTCAAAACCGAGATGCAGGAGCCCATTTAAAATGTTATCATTCATGCAGGAAATCTATTCTGACCCTCAGTAAAATGTAGCTTTTTGTTCAGTCAGGCAAAACATTAAGAACTACTGGAGGAGGGAATCTTCTGAATGTTAAAAAACAGGCCTGCAGGTTCAATTGTTGCAAACTCTGCACCAAAGTCACTCTTTAATGTAACAACAGACAAACCACATCCTGTTCCAGAGGTCTAGTGTTTTCAGTCACTGCGCAAGTGCAAACTTCTGCTCCTCCTTATAGTTTTCCATGTTTTTATAGTTTTCATTTGATGAATCCAAATGCTTTGCCTCACTATTCCTACCCCATCTGTTTTTTTCCCCCAGTCAGATGTTGGCTACAGTAAAAAAAAAAAAACGCTCAACCATTACCTTGATTGTATCTTTTGTTCAAGGAGCAATAACGGCTAATAAAGGAATAAGAAACAGCCAAACAATTGCGCACTAACAACATTACTGCCTTTCTCTGAAAATGATCCGTTTCTGACAGAAGTTGGTTCTACTCACAGTGTAACTGGTAGATCAAGGCTTGCAGTAGAGTCGGAGGCAGACGCGGATTCAGTGGTCAGAAACCTGGAGCTTCACTAGGCCTGCTAGGCTGACTTTGTGCTGTGTAAGCCACTAAAATGTGCCAGCATGACTTTTGTCATCTCTTAATCATATGAGGAAGTGATACACGTATTCAGACTATATGAGTGAGGTAGCAGTAAATGTGTTGAACGCAACCATTTCACTTCCTTCTGAAAAATCCTGTGAAGACTAGGAGGTCAGCTGTGCTGAGTAAATATACTTACTGTCCTGCCTTCTTCTTGGTGTGACTAGCAATGTGTAATGTATCTAGTGACCTACAGGGTGGAGGCTATTGTATCTGTGTAGTATACAGCACTACAGAGGCTATTGTGTCTATTTTGTTTTTTATATTTAAGTTTTTTTTAGAGTCGCCAATTATTTTTTTACAATCCATCCTGCCCCCTAGTTTGGAATTTTCAATTGAGCTAATTAATCTCAGCCACCTCTGCTCATTGCCACCACATACAATTCTGCCACCACAACTAGTACAACTAGTCTCCTCCAATCCTAGGCGCCATGGAGATACCCACCTCTTTTCAACTCCTCAGGCTACACAGCCAGCACGAGACTGTAGGAGAGGCTCGTCCCTCTCAATGGCACTGCAAGCCTGCCGACGCCTGGGAAACGGGTAGGAGGAGATGGTTATCGATGAGCCAAGAGAGGCCCTGCCGATTCACCTCACCCCAGCCTGGGAGGCGCTCTGCCGGCCGTGCACCGTTTCTCTCCTGGTTACAATCGCCGGGTGACACAAGCTGGATTCCAACCTGCAAATTCCAGCTCACACGGTGCTTAGAGTCACTCATAGAGTCACTCCGGGGGCTGTCTTTGAGCCGTGTGTTTGCACCGGCACTCCAGAGGCCTATATAGACTGTAGCAAACTGTGAGCCTTGCACTTTTGCCCTTCGTCTCATTTTTACTTGATATTAGGTGAAATATCATGCAGAAAATTGATAGAGAAAAACTGAAGAAGGCAACAAAGCTTTGGCACTTCCGATCATTGTCAGAATTGTCAGCTGAATTTTAGGGATTGATCTGCACTCAGGGGAATGGCTTTACTGGGCCACTAGGGTTGACTGGGTTTTTGTAAAGATTAATGTTAATATACCGACATATTGAACTAATGTTCACATTCATGGCACCTGCACTGAATCTTGTTCACTGAGTTCCATGAGACCTGAAGTAACTATTAAATAAGTGGGGAAAATTCCTGTTGTAATTGCTTTTCGGGACCTCTGTTCTAAGAACGAGTGTGCGGCAGGAAGGGGGATCCCCTGAAGGACGCCAACGCGAATCACAAGGGGCACAGGGGGTGCTGGGTGAATCCCTGCTCTGTCTGCCCAATTCCGCGACGTTCCCCCGAACAGAGGGAACCCGCCCCCACACTTTCCACCAGGCTGGTCTGGGCGCCTTTTGAGGCAGGTCGCTTTCTTTGATAGGCTTCCCTGCAATTCACCTTTCATATTTTTGGGGTTTTTTTACAATGCAGTTGCGGTCCACGTTTGCAAAGTTTCCGTTATTATTTAGTGGTGGAAAAGTCAACCCACAGAAAGCGTTTCACTGTGCACTGGTATTAAACAAAATGGTAAAGGAAGCTATTCTGTTTCTGTATATCATGCAGCAGAGAATTCCACGGGAATCCAGAGGCTTTAATCCAGAGGCTTTGATCCAGAGGCTTTGATCCAGAGGCTTTAATCCAGGGGCTTTGATCCAGGGGCTTTAATCCAGAGGGTTTGATCCAGGGGCTTTAATCCAGAGGCTTTGATCCAGAGGCTTTGATCCAGGGGCTTTAATCCAGGGGCTTTGATCCAGGGGCTTTGATCCAGGGGCTTTAATCCAGAGGCTTTAATACAGGGGCTTTAATCCAGAGTTCTGGATTAAAGCTGTTCTATTCTTCCATTGCTAACTCATATACAAAGACATAACGAGGAGTTATTTGGAGATCGCTGGATTCTTTCGAGCCAATCATTCCACGTGCTTTTGTCTTGGTTTACTGGTACAAACCCCAGCAACCACACATTTACATTTATTACCTGGAGTGATGGAAAAATAGGGCACCCAGTACAAAGGGAAAGAGAGTAACCGGCCCATGTGGGTTATTTGTTAAATATAGTTTGTTACGTACCTCTCATGCATCAGCACGTGTTTAGTAGACAAGATTATGTATTATATTTTATTTAGTAGTCCCAGTATGTAACGTGTTAAACCATGGAAAATCTACACTAGTGAATCTCCATATTAGGATGGAGATAGGAGCAGTTTGTGCTCTACGGATTGCCAGTAAGTCACAGCTAAATCTTGTGTTCCAGTTGCAGTATTATTCCACATCTTAGGGTACAAAAAAACAGAAAAACAGAAAAACGAAATACTGAAAACGGGTATGACTGTCAGTTTCACATGTTTACGTGGCCGAAACCCTTGATGCTTACTGGCATGTTCTGCACACAGTCAGAATGCAGTCGCGGAAAGCAGTAAAAGAGTAACATAGAGAAGTCAAATCTGGGATTTCTGTGCTCGGTATTTGACTATTCTTCCCAGAGGTCTCTCTCTACTGCTGTTTTGGTTTGAATGCTACATAGAGACCTGTGTGTTCATATGGGTGTCAGTGGGTCTATCCAGTACAATAATTTGACCTCTCAGGCACTATTAACCAAACAGAATTTAACTACAGCTGACTTTTGACACAATAATCATGCAAATTGTTAACATACCAACTGTTAATTAATTTGATTCAGTTTATTTAAAATCCCCTACTAAAGTGCAGTGGATTTTTCATTGTCGGGTTTAAAATACTTTGAACCATGCTTGTAGGGAGATACGAGGGCGAGGGCATTTTTCTCCATGTTGTTCCACGGTGAAATCAACATGAAAGATGGCACTAAGAGTGTGCCATTACACGGTTCCCAACTATAGCTAATTACTCTGGCCATCCCATGGCTATCAGGCTGAATGGGGGAAAAACTGAAGAAGCACAACTATCTGCTACGAGATCACGTTGTCAGACTACGCTATTTAAAGTGGTTAGGCAGGTACCTAGAGAGTCGCTTTGTGTGCTATTCAGAGCTTGTGGATCTGTAAAGTAATCTGAGCCAGTTTCACTAGGGAATTGTTGTGGATGCCAGACATGCCAATATTAGTATCTCAGAAAGAAACCAAGTCAGGGTTTTCCTGCACGACTGTCATGAATGTGCCGTGAATAGTCTGCCACCTGAAAAACATCAGCCAATGGGGGTCCGGAGGTCAGAAACAGCTCGGTGAGGCCAACGGAGACTGGCTCGTCTTATGCTGTGTGATAAACAGTATACAGTCTATCAAATAACAGCTGTACAACCATGGTGACTAAAGAGGTATTTTGGAACACACCACTCACCGTACCTCGGCATGACAGAGTGCCACTCCTGTCAACAAAGAACAAGAAATTGCAGATTGCAATGGGCTACAGAACACTGACATTAGACAACAGAGGTGTGGGATTAATGTGGCCTGGTCTGATAAATTCTGGTTCCTGCGGTTTCACGCTGATGGGAGGACCAGAGTTCCAGGCTGGTACTGGCAGTGAGACGGTGTAGGGTTTTTGTGGCACACCTCGGGTCCCTTCTTATGGGTTGAGAAAAGTTTGAATGCCACAGCATCTAAATATCATTGACGATAAGGTGCATCCTTTTTCGGTAGTAGTGTAGGCATCCTGCTTTCTTCCAGCAGGATAATGCCCCATGCCACAAAGCCAGGATTGTCCAGGAATGGTTCTAGGATCTCTACAGTGAATTCAGCTTACTCCAGTGGTCTTACCAGACCCCAATCCAACCAAGCATCTGCTGTATGATAACTTATCCCGACAAATTCAGTCTCCTTGAGTGCTGTCTGAGCAGAGATTATCCACAGCTATTGGTCAGAAGAACACATATTCATTTAAATACCACAAAGACTCAAGTTTTTTTTTTAATGCCCAGCATATTTATTCGACAAGACAAAGGCTTTTTAAAAAACAGCAGTCAACACCAACTGCAGATCAGGAAATGTTTGAGGGCAGGATTGCGCTTATAGCAGAGGTCAGTCTTGATGTCAGTCGACGAAGAACAGCAATTCCCGTTGAGTGAGAATACAAAGTCTCTTAAAAACAAATGTCAGGAAAGTGGCTTTGCATGGGTACGCTTGCTCTGGAGTCACACCCTAAAGTGTGGTGAACACAAGTGACCATTAATGCACTTTGTTCAACTGCGTGCCAATTTGAATTAAGCAAGTCACTGCATTAACTGGGACAGATATAAAATTATTTCCAATTCCAAGTGCAGACCACTATATATAGTGGAGTTTTGACATTCTATAATATGGGGGACATATACACTAAGGCAGTACTGACGTGCATGTGATCTCTGCCCCTGAAGTAGGTGTGCATCGAATGCCCTCCGAGAGGTTAAAGGTACCCATTGGTTTGTTTTGTTTAAATTGAGAAAGTGCACGGAGTGGCAGTTTTGGATGCCAAATTTTCCTTGGAACTGAAAAGCCACACTTTCTCAATTTGGCTGACCGAATCTCAATAGAGATGGGCAGAGGGGCTCAGAGACTATAGTGGTCTAGGGAGGTTTGGCCTTCAGGGGCTATAGAGATTTGACATCCCACTCATCGGTGCCTACTGCGATCCTTGTCCTTGAACTTCCTGGGACTGTGGCTGCGGCCCTTGTCTTTTGACTTCCTGGGACTGCGACTGCGGCTGTGACTGCGGCCCTTGTCTTTTGACTTCCTGGGACTGCGACTGCGGCTGTGACTGCGGCCCTTGTCTTTTGACTTCCTGCGACTGCAGCTGCGGCTGCGACTGCGGCCTCTGGACATCTTGGGAGACCGGCTGCGGTTCCGACGGTTGTGGCTCTTTTTGCTGTGCTTGTGGCGGCCATGTCGGTCCCTGGAGCGGGAGCGGGATCGCGAACGTGACTGGGAACGCCGTCGAACCGCCGTCCTATCCAGTTTGCTCTCCTCCGTGTCCTGAGAGAGAGAGAGAGAGAGTGTATGTATACACATGTACATGCAAAAGAAACGGGGAGAGGGCGATCACATTCACTGTTAAAACCAAGGCTTCTCTGTTGAACTTGAGAGAGGAGGGGAAAAAAACCTGAATATCTTTAGTGTTTCTTTTTTAAATGTCAGGTAGAGTTTTCAATGCGGAATGAGCCATCCATCTCCTTTACGGTACACAGTCCTGAATGTGCAACCCTCCAAACTGAAAAACCCCAGCTGATGTTCTTAACCTTGGGTTTCGTCAACTTCTTGCCGTCCTCGTCGTCAGAATAAAGAGCTCTCTTTTCCTTCTGCTTTTTCCCAGAATGCCGATGGCTTGCTCCTTCTTCCTCGTCGTCTAAAAGGAGGTCATATCTGGCGCTTTGGGGAAAGTTAAAGTGAAAGCAAACTGCCACACTGAAGTAAATCAGAGTAAAATAAGTCACGAGGAACTGAGAAAGCCTTGAGTGACCTAAACCAGAGTCGACAGATCACACGTGCCACCTGGAGTCCTGGACAAAACAACACATGGATGAATATTGACAAGGCATGTACCTTCCTCAGTAGAAACTTGGTACGTATAGCTTAAAGAATGAAGAAAGGATACTCTTGTTGGGGTTTCAATTTGTCTTTTAGAGCAAATTTGGATTGGTTTTCCACATCTTTCTCATAGGCCTTGAAATCATCCTTCGTATATTTCCCCCCTAAGAAAAAAAGCAAGGCTTAAGACAGTGACTGGCCACTCGCAGTGTTTTTTTAATACACCAACTGGAAAGCGACAAAACCAGATACTAAAATATGGCAGTTCACATTTGACCAACGCAGCCAGGTGTACGGATGGCCATTGACCCACTAACGGCCAGAGCACGTATATTTCCACAATGTTGTCAATGATGAGGATTACATGTAATATATAGTTTGTTACATACCTCTCATGAATCAGCATGCAATCCATGCGTTTAGTGGACAGCATTATGTATTATATTTTATTTAAAAGTCTCAGTATGTAACGCGTTAAGACGTGGAAAAAACCTACACTCGGCAGTTCTAACAATAATAAAAGAAAAATGCTAATAGCTTTTTAGCTAAACAACAATTGGCTAGAATGTACATTTTGAATTTAGCATATCTAGCCATTAGCTACACACGCGTGCATAGCGGCCAGACATCGTAACGTTAAGTTGAAAAATGGTAATCAGACATTTCACTGTAAATCTTGCGGCTATAAATCGCCTTAAGAGGTGTTTTACGGTTTGCAAATGTTTACCGTTTAAACAAACCCCTAAAATAATTATTAACTTTGAAAGCATAAAAATAGCAGCAGGATTAGTAGAGTGATACTGGTTACTGTACAGCACAGGTAAGCACATTTTTAATCTTTGTTACGTCATGGTTTGAATTTCTTCTGCACAAGAAAAACGACCAAACTATGTCATTCCAAACAACGTTGGCACCGTTTAATCCTTCCAATAAAACAAACTGCAATTCCATTTTTTTTTTTTACTTTAAATACAGGACCAGATCAATCAACAAATGCTCATAGATCAAACTATTCCCAATTTAATCGGTTGACAGTCCTAATATATACAGTACTGTGCAAAAGTCTAAGGCAAGTCTAAACTCAAATGTAGTTTTTCAAGTTTATTTTTTGCATCTGCATTCCATGAACAAGGAATTCTGCCATAGATGGTATGGTCTCCACAGAGCCCTGATCTCAACATCA
>JAOVYW010000034.1:1167870-1179248 GCA_025775045.1 Hiodon tergisus
ACACACACACACACACACACGCACAGAGACAACACTAACGGTTAACTCATTACCTTTTCAAACTCAATGAAAGCGTAACAGAGGGAATCCCCAGACTTCCAATCCCTGATGATCTCACAACTACACACCCACAAGAAACATATTTGAGTGAGGTCAAATAATGAAGGGATTCCTAGCTTTGCGACTCAGCTAGGCCGTTCTTTTCTTTACCATTTTTCCAATTTCCAGGAAGTGGCTTCCAAATATCTTTTTTTTTTAAATTAAGCATAACCAAAAATGCAGGTAAAATGTGTCACCAGTCCTTATTGTCATTTTCAGCTCTGTCTCGACTGATGCCTACCACTTAATGGCACCGAAACGAGAGAATATGATCTCCAGGTCCTCATCGGTGGTAACCGGGTTCAGCTTACACACGAAGAGGACGTTGTCGGGAGGCTTCACTTCTGCATCAGGTAGGTCACCCACCTTAAAAACCGAGGAAGAACTCAAACATCAGAATGTTCAAATCACTGGCCCTAGGACGCACACGCACACGCTTACCATTTCAAGCAGGATGGCCTGGGTTTTGGCCTCCTTGTCCCTCAGCAGCTCATCGAGTTCCTCTGTGTCCTTTCCCTGACTGTTATCAATTTCTTCATCTGCCCCAATTCGCCCACTCTGGTTGGTGAAAATGAGACAGAGGGTAAGATCTGGCCTACTCCAAGAAAGTTAGCCATTTAGGTTCTCAGAAGAAACCAACGCGTTACTGACATTTCTTACCGTTCTAAGAACAATCATGGACAATACCATTCAAATAACTTCTCGCATAACTCGTTCCACCATTCGCACACAACGATCAGAATGTGTAGCTGAAGCAGTAAGAACGCCCCTCATGTGGTGGTAAAGACAGTTAACGTGTGAAACGGGGACTCACGTCCAGTTGCTCTTTAGTTGGTTCGGGTGAACGATCAGGAACTGGCAGATTAGCAGGGTCGTCAAAGGGGTCATCAAGAATCACAGTGTGGTTAATTCTGAAAGGGCACAGGTTACTCACATTACCCACTCGGATTATACATAAATACACAATAAAGTAATGTTGCCAGTATTGAACAACATTTCAAGAGTACATTGTCAAAATGTAAAATCTCCCCACCAGCTCTACCCTGCAACCACAACCACGTGAGCGTGTCAAAAATGAAATGGACTATAATATTTATATCACGGAGTATCAAAATAAGTGTCAGTTCTGGGCATCCACATCAGGGCCAACTGGACGTGTGACCAGAATGGTTAAAGTTAAAGTAGCAGGGACCTAAGTACATAACCTGACTGACTTTGAATGAAAACATCCAATTGAATAAAAGTGAAAATTTAAAAATATTAAGATGCTAAAGTTGTCCTGGATAAGGGGGATTACTTACGTCTGTTTAGCAACAATTATAAATAACAAGGTTTGTGTAATCATAGTTTTCATAGTCTTCAGCCAAACCTGATGTCTTGAAAAGGAATAAAATCCTTGTCCACGAACGCCTCATTGATCTTGGCCAGGACGTCCATGCCTTCTGCCACCTCTCCAAACACAGTGTGGACCTTGTCAAGGTAGTCCAGATTCTCACCTGTGGTAATGAGGAACTGACCAACGGGGGAACGGTTAAATGACCCAAACTGCTGACCTGCAGCCCTTACGTCCCACATGCATTTAATATTGTCAGACACACGTTACTTATACATTTGCGCTTAACTACCTGAGAACCATGTTGGTCAGTACCGTTGTTCACCATGGACACTGTGCCCTTCTTCCTATGTTTGATCCGGGGAGCTTTCTCAGCATCGAAAAAGCGTGCTTGGTCACCATAGAGTTTGCTGAAGCAGTAAAATGTAAACATAATTAAAATGAAAAGCCCTTTCTAAGTGAAAGCAAGGAGAGGGACATCAAACACCACAGACCTGAAGACAGACTCCCCTCCTCGACCTGTGCCACTAGGGTCCCCCGTCTGCACAATGAAGTCTCTCTGGCGGGATAAGAAGACAGCACCTCAATCACTGGGGACATGGTTCTTTAGGAAATACTATCTGAGAAGTTAAGCACACCTTTGTGCAAAACAATAAATAAACACCTAAAAATAAAAATCATCTCCTTTCTGTTTGGGTGGGATGTCTTTTGAATTTTACATTCAAATGCCAATTAAAAATACTGAAAATCACTTACGTGTATATGATGTTTAAACCAGATACAACTAGCTTTTCCAAAAATTTAGATTTGACTTTACCTGAACATTGTGAATGAGGCAGTAGTTATAGTATTTTATCTTGCATAACTTTAGAAAATTCAGAGAAGCTGCGAAGAAAACATAAATATCACTACATCAGTAGACACAATTACACTTAAGCTGGGAGCAAATCAAAACGTTGACAAACCGCAAACCTGCCTTCTTTTAATGAGTAGAAGACGTAAGATACTTTTAAACTTTTAAATTTAAACGCCATTACATACGATTTTAATAAATTCTATGAGCGGTTTGTCAAAGTTTTTGACTTGGTCTTAGCCTTAGAATGAATAAGAATGTCAATATATTACCAGTAGTCATTGTAGCCTTTTTGTATACGTTTAGCAACACGCTAATGGTGAAGTTGCCTTTGATGGTGAAGCAATATTTTCTTAATATTTCGCGAGGTGGCCATTCGGCCAGGTATAAAGGCATACTAAAGTGATGTTCTATTATAAAGTTCAACTTCCAAATGATGATAGATTTGAGTAATTATATACAAGAACATCTATTTTAATGAAGCAATGAACTAAAGTGAATCGTCACAAACCCGTTTGTTGATTAAAATTATATCTAGTAAGTTCTACTAACTAATTGAATAATCTGAAGATCGGTATATTTTCATATAATGAAATTCCCAAATAAAAATCCGATTCTTACTTTTTGGCCTTTCTTCTGTGTATAAGTCGATTACAATATCACCTAACGTTGTTTCCAGTAGTACAGACATCCTTGCTCAACTCCAACCAGGCGCGCTGAAATATGAGCTCATCAATAGGCGACATGATGATAATCTGGTGGTATTGCAGCTGAGTTTGTTTATTTTTATTTGCAAAAATAAATATCAGCAGACCAAATCGGATGTCTTAATAAATACCTAATCTGAAGTTTTAATCAAATAATAAAAATGGGATTCAAATATATTTAATAAATACCAGTATTCATGAATAAATATTTATTTTGTTCACATTTATTTTTTTCTAAATTTCAGGGAACTCTACTACAATGCACCTACGATGTTGATAAACTTTGAATTAAATAGGTTACCTATCATGTGAAAAATGTATATAATTTCTGTTCTAAATCCAGAATTGTAAATTACATATTTAATTTATATCCTATATCTGGAGTTTTGCATGCACACTATAAACACCCAGAAATATTACGGAACGCCCATGGACTCTCTGGTTGGTGTTTCTCTATACGTTATTTGGTGTAGTGTAATTAAATGTCCCTATCAGGATTTATTTTTCTGTTATTAGGTTCACTATAGAACTCCTTGCAGTCACCAAGAAGCAATAATTACTATGCGGCCTTCTCGACCAATGTGAACTGCCTCGACCGGTCACTATAATGCAGACGCCCATTTCCTTGCATACCCAGAATGCGCTATGTTTTTCAGGATGTAAACAGTTGCATCGAAGGCAAGATGGCGGAAACGAGGATGTCGCTATTCGCTCTATTTTTACTGTTTGTTTTGTTCGTTTCGATTGACTCAGCGCCAAGACGATTGGACAATGTATGTAAATGTAACGGTTTCATAAATAATCTACACCTGTGCAATTTACCGCATGAAAACCTTCTGTACTCTTTGTTTTAGAATCGATATAGCTAAAGCGTGCTAACTCGAGAATGTTACGACATGTACTAAGTTAATGATGCTACTGCCAGGAAATTATGAAAAGTGCTTTCCAGAATTGCACAATTTCGGTACCAGTAACTGCCTAGTTTTCACAATGTCTATCTAAGAAATATATAGGTTCAGAAAATAAGATGTTTCCCATCCCAGGATATAGCATTTAGTTTGCTCTTACTGTCATTTCAGTTTTAACGTCCTGGTACATTCCCTGTAGCCACACACTGCTGATACTCAGTCGGAGCAAATGTCATTTCTGGATTTATGTTTTACCGTTTTGATATAAAGTTTTCCAGTCGAATTCAAATGCGATCTAAAACTAGAATGTTTGTGAGGCTGTGACTTTTGTACGATGGATATCCCTTGCTGCACACAAGGCAGTATATGCAAATGATACAAATTAGAATCTTCTCATATTTTCTCGTATTTGTATGTTAAGATTGCATTCCTATATGAGAAATAAATATGTCAATATATGTCATCCAATGGTTTTCTGTCAAAATTCACAATGCCATCTTTTTGATTTACCATAGGAACATATTGTTATCAATTTGACAGCTGTGGAAGATTTACAGCAGGAGACCTACAAACTGCAGGTATTGCATGAAATAATTTTAATTTTCTGCAATTATCCATTATTTACTGATATAAATGATCCTGAGTGAACCTAACAAAACGGTAAAATTTTCTTTATTCAAGTCTTCATCCAGTGACAATTCATTGGGATGGAAATTCCATTATACTTGTGGTGGAATTTTCATTAGTGAGCAAATGTTTTATCCTTTATTTTCAGATAAATTTGACCATCTCTGTGATTGAAGAGAAAATATTTGTTAACGATATTCCCGTGATGTTGTCAGGAGTGACAAGGCTAACATGCCAAGCTCTGCTCTGTGAGTACTTGTGCATTTGGCCACATTATTTTAAAATAGTTTTACTTGGCTTTTACTCTTGCACTGACCACACGTAAGTGATTGGTGTCGCTTTTCGAGATGATGTGATGTTCAGATTCGGGTTCAATTTACTGTTATCCTCCCTCCTTTTCTTGCTCCAGTGGACAACAAGAGTGGGAGCGGCGGGTCTGTGCCGGAGGTCTACGTCAACGCCGTGACCCGGGTCCTGCTGCGACAGTGGCCCCTTGAGAGTGACCCAGTAGTGGAGCTGCTGGTCATCAATGAGGAGGTCATTGAGGTGGAGGGCAAAAAGGTAAACAATGCTCGGCAGTGAGACCAAGGAAGAGCGCAGAGACTTGAGCCAACACAGTCAACTCCAGTATATAGAAAGCTCTTTGTCAGTCATCAATAACATGTGTAATATTTGGGGAGACACTTAAACTTAAATATGCACATTTATGGTATGTCATGTATATAAAATAATGCCCACAAGGCCCCCAGAGTGTCTCGGTCCAAGCGGAGACTGAAGTCTGTGAGCTTGATTTGGCAGGAATCGAATCCAGCTCAAGTCATTTGCCGATAGAAACAGAACACCACCCAGGTTGGGGATTTTGAAAATCTTCAGCAGTACCACCGAGAGGGATGTACCTTCCCCAAATCAGCGCTCAACCTCAATGTGTGTTGTGTAGTCTGTAGAGCGTAAGATAGACAGGTGGCTTGAAAACAAATCGAATTGGAGGTACAAAATGGTCAAATAAAAATTGGAGTGAAAACAGTAAAAAATAAATTACCTTTCCAAATTTTTAACCAAATAAATAATAAAAATAAAATAGGTTCATAGGCATCTTTCATTTGTTTGTTTTAGTGTGATACTGAATAACCACCATGCCGGTGAAAGTTAATTATTATCCTGACAATTTAACTTCTGCTCAGATGTCAGGTTGCTGACATCTTTTTTTCCTTTAAAATACAGAATTAGTTCAACTATTTTCCCTGCTGTGTAGTATCGAGGCAATTTACTTCCTACGTTGTCTGTGGAGGCATTGAGACTCATTGACTTTTATTCTAGTTCAGGCTCTGCAGAGCTTTATTTCAGTTAGCTCGACAATGGATCATAATAATCTTAATATTAGTCGTGATTGACACGGCAGTTTTTGGTAATATATTTCTGAATCAAATTGTGTATTAAATTCCCCTGATTATGCCAACCTGGACGTTGTTACTCAAGCTCTTATAATCTACTTACAATTAAAACCTGTTTTAATGGGTCTGGTATGCTTTACACTGTGGGTAAAGCAGACACACTCTAATGCACATTACAATGTTTTGCTACTCTTGGTGTACATAATTAGCATTTATGTTTTAACCTTTCTCTTCAGGGGTACTTTCTTTTTCTGTGTAATATGTGAGGTTGAGACTAACCTGACCTTCTGAAATGGATCTGTGAGGACGTTTTCTTGTTTGCATAACTACCCTTTTCAGGTCCAACAGACAGATATGTGTGAAGTAAATATATTGATGAACCAAAACTTCCAGAGACTTAGACAGTCTGTTTACTCCTACCCACTGCTGGAGAGCATGTTGTTCAGCATTCCCAGGGAAAATGACATGGTCATCACAGATCCAAGCCTGCCAAGTAAAGGTACGCAATTCACATTCTGTCTGTGTAGCATGGAGTTTCCTGTCTGTTTAACATAGATTAACATGTCATGTCTATACAATTCAAAAATGTTGCTCCTACACAGAATTAGACAACATTTTGTAATCTCTTCATGGGGCCTGAAATTCTTAGCAGCGCCCCTGATCCTAATAGTGTATTAAAATTTTTGTAAACCCACAAGTTTTTGGTTCTTGCTTTACTGAATACCATGTTTCATTAAATATTATGGAGTATTTTGGGGGAAAAGATTTTGACTTTAGTAGCCTGAACAGCCACTAATGTATTCCTGCTGCTTGGTTCTTGGTCACAAAAAGGCATTCCCTTTGTCTGAACGTTTTTTTGACCATTAAGCTGAAACTCTTACTCCCCTGTTCCTTCCTCCAGTAGAAGACCAAGATATCCTAAACACCACTACTCACTACCCCCTTAAACAAGCCGAGACCACTCAGGAGGAGACCGCCGCCCCCGGGAAGCTCCCAGAAACCCCTCTACGCATGGATGCTGGCCTCTTGTACGATGATGACACGACAGCAGAGGGGGAAGGCCTTCCCGACAAACTTCTCTCGGAGACTCCTCTCCTATCTGAACCCCTGTCCTCGTACAACGTAAGCAGATTGACTTTAAATAAAACAAAAGTTGCCTCTCACCCAGTTTCCCACCCCACCTTCCTGTCTAATTTGTTTTGGACCTGTGTCCTATGCAGGCCATGTGTCAATGGGTGGAGGAACTGAGAGACCGACTGCGGCGGTTCTGGGCCGAATCCCTGCCCATCTTCTTTCTGGTCATGTGGGTCGTGGTGGTCGGGGTCGTGGGGTCATGGGTCATCATTAGGATCCTGGACATTGTCTTTCCATCCTGTGACCATCAGTGAGTGTGTGCGCTCCCTTACGTTCCTCTGCAGTTTTGTTTATGAACACTAAATCTTTGTGACGTGTTAATGATTACTGCTATCCACAAACCCCACACGTCATTGGTATCCCTCCACAGAAAACACTGATAACTTGCCTCTTTTGTACAGGGGAATTTTGACGTTAAATCCTAGGATGCTGGTTCCTGAAGAGGACAAACTGCCTCTGCAGGAGAACATTGAGATAAAGGCAGAAGAAGAGAAGAAGCCATGAGAAGATTTCTGAAGTTAAGCAGTCGTTACTAGGTGCCCAAGGCATAAATGCTGTCAGGGAAACAAATGATCTTCTCAGAGTAGCAATTTCATTCAAGAAAATTTAGCTATAATTCCTTTCTTTTCCCTCAGAAAATATGAGAGAATCTATATAAAGTTCAAAATGGACAGCTGTACAGTTAAGGCACTAGACTACATGTATTGTCAGATTTTTGTGCCTCCAAAACTATTGTGGATTTTGTGTTAACAACCCACGATCAACCTTTTTGAATTCTGTTGTCGCTCGTGCTTGTTTTGAATTACTTCATACATCATACATGGAGTGAATTCTAATGGCACTCCAGTGCTCAGATAAAGATCAAATAATTAAAAATTGTACTTGTATAGTATAAAAGGTCAAAGACTTTTGTGCTTTGTGTACAACACAGGTGCAGAAAATGTCTAACTCATATATATATATATATATAAATAAAAAAAAATAGTTCAATGAACACATCCTGTCATTGAACCGAGCTGAATGTCTGAAAACGTATCTTGTTAAGCACTTAATACAATAGCCAGAGGGTTCCCCCCCTCCTTGCACAGTTCCCCCGGAACAGAGCTGAGAACGTTTAAATGTGGCAAACCCACCATACAAGTAACCACTTGCATTTTTTTGTTAAATGTTAAAATTCTACGTGAGTTGCTTTTCCATGACATTTTGGTTTGTAATGGTGTCGATACAATATAGCTGTATAAGTGAGCTATAAGTAAGTGTGTGATGGGTAAATAGGGGCTGACAGCACTGAAACGAATCATTCAGACCTTCCTGGTGCTTCTATTGTGCCTTCTTACGTCACCAAGTCTGTTTTGTGTACACCAAAGGATGACAGTGCACTAAATTTACACTTCCCTGCCCCTTTCTCACTCTTTTGTTTTATGCAGAAACCCTACTCGACAAATAAAACTGGTTTCCGTAATGTCTTTCCGTGTCACTTAATGTAACGGGCCTTCATTCCGAACTAAATAAAGATTAAGCACCAAGTCTCAGGCAGTGGTTAAATATAAACAGCAGGGTCTATGGGGTATACAATGTTATAAGAATGAGTATACATTCCTAGCAGTCATCTTGTATTAATCTTACATTTTATATTTATATATATATGGGGTATAGACAAAATAATGGAAACAGGAATAAGTATTCACACTTTGAAGTAACTTAAATCGAAAATTAAAATCATCTTTCCATATATCAATACTAATTACCAACATGTTTCTGCTATAAAAGGCGTCTTAAAATCAACACAGTAATATGAGACATTTAACAGATTTTAAAAGAGATCGAACCAACGCCAAAACAAGACAAACTGCACCAGGAAAGAGGAACGTAATAACCGGCATAAAAATATACGCAACCGGATCGGTTTCCTGAAATTGGTTATTTCCCTCTAAAAACCCTAGAATTTCTGTACATTCATGCCAAATCTCACAGTAGTGCCTCTGACTTCTGCGTCACCCGTACTACACTACAACGAATTGGACATCACTGCAGCGACTGAAAAGAGTGAGGGTTAACTAAACTATCCTTTTTCAGGGAAATTGAAGGTGGTTTGCCTTGATCGAGGGGGTCTTTCAGAAATGCCACTTTAAGACCGATGTCCCCGATTGTGGATTTCCTACTATTAAGTTTCATGCTGATGCATGAGAACAGTTAAATATAGCTTCATTAATGCTAGACATTACTCCCGTTTTACAAGCATTGCATTTTAACTTTTCACAAGTTATGCATTTTCAGTAACAGAGAGTTGTTATAATTTCTCTTTCATGTATATTATTAATAATAATAATAATAATCACTAGCAGTCTGTGCCCAGAAAGATTTGATGGATTTTTCCCAAAAAAATGATGAAATGTGGAAAAACCAGTGCACCCTGAACCCTAGCACGGCCCCTCCCTTTAGAAAGCAAGCCTTATGCAGCACCACCGAAAGGGGCTAAATCAGCTAATCTTCCACAGCCTTCCCAAACTCTCAATCCTGTACAATCTGTGCTCGAGTGTCTGGAAACCCAGCAGTACAATCCAGTAGTCTGGCACTATAAAACCTCTGAAAATCCCACAAGCTGTCTGCGTTTCCTTTTTTGTCCCAGGTACAACGCATCAATGCAATGGCCTATTCAACAGTAGCAATACCCATCCATTTTCTCCCATTTAAAAACCAAATCAACGTAAAACTGATAAGACAACTACCAGAATTCATTTTAAATAACTTTATTAAATGTCACAGTTTCTAGTCGACTGTGGTCGTTTTTAAATTCAGGTCTCGTTAGTGTACCCAAGTTTTTTTTTGGGAAAAGCCAGCTGGTCCCTTCAAAAACGAGGTGCTAACTATTCAAGAGCATTACACAACTTGAGTGAAAAGTAACACAGGCTAGAACCCCGTATACAAACAAAGTGGATACTTTGGTCATCAGAGTAATATAGACTAAGAACTAAGATTTTTAGTGTGAAATTTTACTCCACCAAATTAGGTTTTTAACCCAATCTGAACAGATTAAAGCATTATCAGAAACCAAGCAGGATCTTTAGGACCTCCGGTCAAAGTGCTGCATTTCATAGCCTGTGTCCTATGTTGTCAAAGTTCATTAAAAGCTTCAACATATTTCAAAGTGATTTCAGTCACCAGCATTATCTGAAATGTACGGTAGAAAACAAAACAACCCCTTAAACTGCCGTAATGTTGAAATTTCAACAGGCCCCTACTGATCCATCCCCTACGACGCTTGTGGCCCTTAGTTCTCAGAGGGCGAATAGCGGAGGCGAGCATCGCCCCTTGTCGTTCCCCCCTTCAGCAGGAGCCAAACTCAGCTATCCACTTTTCATACTTCTCCAGGTCGGAGGCGGAGACGGACTTGGACACTTTTCTCAGGGCAGACTCAAAGTCCTCCATGGTGGTGGGCATGTGCATCTCGTCCCGGGAGATGTTCCGGATCTCCTCCGGCGTCAGGCCTTCAATTCGCCGCCGCATGGCCATCAGAGAGGCATCCCTGGACCATTCACAGAAAAACCAGAGAACTAAGCCACACGCAACCAAATGACATACTACAGTAACTCAAACTGTGGCGTTTAGGCTATAAAACTATACAAATCTAGTACAATTCAATGTTTTTTTATTTGTTTAAATGATATACTGTTCAAATGTACAGGTCTACCTGTATGACTCAAAGCCTTGTGGGTACAATAAGCAGCTAGTGAGCCATGTACACAGTTTTAATTAAACAAATAAATTATTAAGTTCCAGTGTTTAGAAGAGGGGGGGAAAAAAACATTTTACAGCGGTTTACCTCTGGTTTCAAAATAATCCATTACATGGACTGGCACTGTAGTTTAACCATAGTGCAAAATGATCTTAACGACTGCAATAGCTATATGTTCTAGAATGCAAATGCAATGCATTTTCTAATGGTTTAATGACAAACAGCTAAAATGACTGTGCAAACTGAACCAAGCTGGTGACTGTAGAACAAAGAAAATCACACGCACAAGAAAGATGGCACAGTATAGAGACCTGTGGTGAAAAACCTTTAGTGGGCAACCTTATCCACTGCACATTTACATTTTAACACTGACAGGGGCCTACCCTGGATCAGACAGTAGTTTAATGAGAATAATAATAATAATAATGAGCAGGCAAAGCCCTCACCTGCACACATTGGTGATGTCTGCTCCAGAGTAACCCTCCATTTGCTCTGCGATTTTGGCCATGTCGACATCACTGGCCAGCTCCAACTCCTTCAGGCTGATTTTCAACAGCTCCACTCTGCCCTTGGCTGGACCAGCATCAAAC
>JAOVYW010000034.1:1189446-1199964 GCA_025775045.1 Hiodon tergisus
CCTCGCCGAAGGCCCCGATGCCCAGCGTCTTGATCTTCACGAACATGGACTTGTCCATCTTGGCCCGCTTCAGCCGGATGTAGTTGGATTCCTTCTGACACAGCATCATGCGCATCTGCTCCTGGGCCTCACCCGAAAGGCCAACCTAGGAGCGACAGAAACACGCGTACTTAATCAATGAAATCACCATCAGTCTACCCCCCCAGGCATTTGTTACTGCTTCCAAGCAAAAAAAAACAAACAATTTTCACCACACCACATTCCATCGACACCAATGCACACAGGTCAGCAAGTTTCTGCCTTTATTCTGGCTCCACTAGGGAACCCTGGGAAAAACGTTATTAGATACCCTTCCAGCGACGAAACGCACAAAGGGAGACTCCGACCCCACCCGTCTTCCCTGCCCTGATAGTAAACTTTAAATTATTATTATTATATAATCTTAGCCCCAGTTTGGAATTTCCGATTACATATTTTGGCCCAAACCCCATGAAAAGGTGGGACACTGAGAAAGCCACGGGTAACAGTCAAGTGTCACTGGCGTTACGGGGGATAACTGACACCTACTTAATCCCACAGCACCACCTGAATTGTGCACTGCTGCTGAGGGTCAACGCTGACTGACAGCACCGCAGATCTCGCTGAGAAAATTCCCTCCCACCGACCGACCACTGCCCTCCATACACCTGACCCAGTCTGCACTTGGGCTGAACCCAGTCAGAAGACCCCTTCTTACTATTCGTAAGAAATAAAACAAACAAATAACATGCACACATTGCAGTCAACACTTTCTGGTAATGTTTAGACCAAAACGGAAAGAAACAACATGCATTTCCTGAAGGTGTGCAAGACCATGCTGGGATAAGAGTGCGTCATGCAGTTCAAATTGGGTTTGCAGTCAATGGTAGCTTACTTGGTCACTGAACTGTGAAGGCTATTCAGGTCACAGCACTTCTGACTTTACCCCCCTAAACCAGCTGTTAGTTGGAATGAAGAGAGGAAGCAAGAACTCAGGAAAGAGAGGAACAAAGAACAAAGTCGAAAAGTTCCAGACCTTAGAGTAATTTTACAGAGAGAACCCTAACGAAGACATCGGAAAGGTCAGGTCAAAGCACAGGTTTCCGGAAAAGTCCGGTCAAAACACAGGTTCTAGAAAATTGTGGGCAAACAAGTCCCCCCCCCCCATCCCCAGTAAAAGCTACAGCTCATCGATCCTGTGGCATTTCCTGTGGTGGCCTTACCCTCTGCATCTCGCTCTCCAGCTGCTTCTTGCGCCGGTTCCTCTGCTGGTGGTTCTTCAGGACGTTCTCCACGTGCTGCTCCATGAAGAACTTGAAGGCCTGGGGAGAGTAGAGCGGGAAGCGCGAGTCCCCTCGGCGCTCTTCGTCCCTCTTGTTCCGGCGCACGGGGACCGGGGACGTGGTGATCTGCTTCTTCTCACGGTCGCCCGCTGCGCCACCCTCGCCGGCCTCTGCTCGCTCCTCATCCTCCTCCTCCTCCTCCTTCCCACCCACAGGCTTGGAGGGGCAGGGTGCAGGGGGCTGCTGGAGCAGGTGTCTGGGGTATGGTGGAGGGGGGCCCTGGTAGCTTGGCGCCTCCGCCGGAGGGCTCTCGGGGTAGGGGCCGGGGGGTTGCGGCTGCATCCAGGGCGGATGCGTGGGAGCGACTGCGGTGTGAAGCTCAGGTCTGGGCACGCGCGTGCTCTTTACAGGCTGCAGGACGGGTGCCTGAGTGACGGCGGTCACTGTGGTGGCCGAGGGCTGGGAGTTGGCCGGGACGCCCGGCCGCCCACTTCGCTGGGGCCCGTTGAAAGAGCTGGAGCGCACAGGGGCGCCTGGGGGCGACTGGGGCGGAGGTGTCCAGGACACGGGCAGGCCAGGGACGTTGACGCCATAAAGGTCCAGGTTGTGACTGTTCCTGCCGGGAGCCAACAGGGATGAGGGCATGTTTCCCCCATTGGAGAAAGCCGGGGACGCCGCTGGGCCGCTGGCTTGCATCTGCAGCACCGTGGGGCTCTGCCTGCTGCTCTGGGGAGCAGAGTATGGTGGCGGGGGTGCCTGACGGCCACCGTTCTGGTGCCCCAAGTAGTCAGGTTGCCCAGAGCCATTTTGGGACCATCCAGCGGAGAAGCCAAATTTATTCCCAGCACCGGTGCTCTGCATAATGATAGGCTGTCGCCCCACAGGCGCCGGGCTCACTCCTCTCTTGTTCTGTGAGGGTGCGGAGAAGCCCTCGGGCCAGGCACCTGGCAGGACAGGGGAGAGGCGGGACACCAGGTACTCATTGCCAGAGAAACGCTTGGTGGAGGGGTTGGAGTCCCAGGAAGGGGGAGGAGGCGTGATGCTGCGTACTTGAGGGGGCAGGGGAGGGTTTGCGCGCTGAGCGTTGTTTCCAGGGTGCACTGGTGGGAAAGCAGAGGGCTGGCGTGACGTCCCATCGCCCTGGGACGCCGCAGGGCTGTCAGAGCGGAACATCATCCCGTCCACCAGGAGGGGCCTATGTCTTGGGGGGGCCAGAGACTCCTTAGATCCCTTCCAGCTCTGCCTCCTGTGCACCTGCTGCTGGAGGTGAGCAGCACCTGGGGGGGGGGGGGGCATGAGCACCACACAAAAACTGGCCAATTCAGAGGAAGAAAAAAAACCTACCAACAGCAGCCCAATGACATTATTAAAGAGCACGAAACCAAGTGGTTCCACCGATATCACACATAGCCGGCATTTAACAGCTCATCTTAAACGACCGTGAAGCTAATCAGCTGTCCGTCAGGGGGGGACGGACAGGTGGGCACCTACCCGACGACGGATTCATGCCGGCACCGAGAGGCCAGGCTGCGCCGGCCCCCATCTGCTCCCTCCAGGGGTCCTGGTAGCTCATCTTGCTGATGCATTCGATGGCAGCCTCCACACTGCGGCTGCTGGTCATCTTCAGAGCGCGGATCACCATCTTCTGAACGGGTGGGGCGATTACAGGGAGCGTGTGAGGACCAAACTGACAGCTCATTAAATAATGAAATGATTTCAACTTGACTTATATATTAGATAAATATAAGTAGTAGCCAAACTACTGTTTTTTGTTTTTGTACTTTGCCATGAGATTATTTTCTTTTTCAGCCATTACCTTTAATCACTTAATTTAATCAGGTTTCATTCAAGGGAGCGCTGATAGACTTATAAGCCGCCTCTGCTGAATATCAAAATTACAACCAACCCCAAAGTGTTAAACAGGTAACTGTTCCATGACTGCAGGCATAAGCACCCAAGGAATGTGACGACATCTTAAGCATGGCAAGAATACCACAAAGCAGTCATTCCACATACCACCTACACACAATTGCATTTCTGTTTGACAGAACAAGGTGTAGCGCACGCTCAAGAAACCTTCTTCCCTCCCTCTTTCACACAGCACTGAAACTGTGTCCAGCCCAGGCGAAACCGTGGATCAGACTGATTCAGAGGGTTTTAACTATAGAGTTGCTATGCCTCAACTGATAATAATATCTGTAAAGTAGATCCATAGATGACCTCATGTTGATGGTTTACATACTGAATGCGTTTCCAGTGTCTGGGGCATACCAGCACTCATTCCCAGATCCTTCCATAAAGAAGTTTCTGACTCAGACCACAGCCGATATGCCCACTGGTTTGGGCAAGCAACCTTTTTCTTTTACGGCAACAAATCCCATTCTGGTGCGAGACACTTCTGTTTGTGGCTCTCCATTCACTCAACCAAAGTCTAAGCAACAACCGACTGCGGGGGGGCTGCTTCACCTCCTCAAATCCGGCCATCTGCAGCTCCTGTAGCATTTGCTTGTTGACCTCTCCACCCCGATTGGTGGAGCTGGGCTCGTTGGCAAAGGGCCTCAGCGACTCACGGATCTCCTCCAGGGCTTTGTGGTAGGGGTTCTTAGGGTTGCTGCCGCGTCCCTGGAGTCTGGGGTCATCCGCCGGCACCTTTCCCCCGCCCGGGTCTGTCTTGGAGGCGTCGGAGGGCCGGGACAGGTGGCACAGACTGTCCCGGATCTCCTGCAGCATCTGCTGGCTGCTGCCACTGTAGTTGCTCACAGGAAAGGTCTTGGGTCGCATCTGTCGGAGTCTGTCGGGCTTCTCCCCTCTCTTCATGTAAGAACATGTATGTCAACAGGCAGAGGGAGAACGGGCTGCTGGGCTGTTGCCATCAGCGACAAGGAGAGTTAGGTGGACTGGGCACTTCCTCCTCTTCACATTTGTCTGCTCCAGTGACGCAAGCAAAATGGGGTCTGAGAACAGACAAGGCAAAACGACTGATAAATTTAACTCTTGAACTGTTGAAACTGTTCTGGATTCAGGTAAACACAATTCATTATAATTTTAAGAGCACTAGTATTTTTTGAATGAAGAGGTTGGCACTCAATGACAAATTGGTACGCAAATAAACATAATTATAATAAAAAATAAGAGGGTTTTTCAGGGTTGTTTCAGACACAAAGAAAGCAACAATAATAAAACAGTGTGACAATGTCTGACGACATTACAAGTAGAGCAGCGGAGGTGGCACCTTGTTGTTAACCTTCCTTTGTGACACTGAATTTAGCAGACAATTCTCTGTAAAAGCATCTCTGCACTTGTAGCGAAATTTATAACTAACAATCAAAACTGTTGACTCGAATTATTTATATCTAATTCCAGTCATCAGGCTTGCCGCTCAAGCTACCAGACATAAACACTATAAAACTAGTTTGCTAGCAATATATTTAGCGTTTAAAACTCAACGTATGCACGA
Source organism: Hiodon tergisus (assembly GCA_025775045.1). Lineage (NCBI taxonomy): Eukaryota > Metazoa > Chordata > Actinopteri > Hiodontiformes > Hiodontidae > Hiodon > Hiodon tergisus. The sequence continues at coordinate 1,194,205 of JAOVYW010000034.1, forward strand.
CAATATAGTTAATCCATAACATATTTTATGCAACCAGAGACAATGCCATAGCTTTCCGAATTCATCCCCGGCTCAGAGACATGGCTGCTGACTAGCTATCTAGCACAATTGCAGGTTTCTCCATCTTGTACAAGGCCTCTACTGTCTACAGCCTTAAAATCCACGGAGCTCGCTTGAGTGCGGTCCAAATTCTTAGATTTAACTACCCGGGTATGTTCATTGATGATCACAAACAGTTCGTTAGTTAAGATTGTACTACTATTTCCACTTAGAAAAGCAGACGGGTACAACATAACGCTCCGAGAATTCCAGATCCCCGTGACATCAATCCCGACTAAAGAGCTGTTCAACCCAGAGCCGAGGCAGCACGGCCTAATGCAAGCTGATAGCTTCGGTTACTTCACAAAGAACTTACCCGTGCAGTGGCCTTGGAATTCTATCTCATCACCTAAAATCGCTAACAGTGTTCTTCGTCTGCAAAGTAACCAATTTGTTTATTAATTGTTGTTGTTATATTGCCCAGAATCTTATGTACTATTTTTTTGTCAAGATCCCTCGAATATCCCACTGAAGTCGGTGTACAATTGCGCTAGAAACCAATAAGACTTCTCTACGGTTAGGATTACCAGTAGGGCAGCCCACTGACACCTACTCTCTGATTGGTTGTTTTTTTAAGGCGTTCGTTTCCCGGGAATAATCGAACTAGAATTAATTTGATTTATATGATGTGTTAAGCACTTCTGGTAATGAAAATTATAAAAGTACTGGGGGTGATGTTACAATAACCTCGCAGTTGGAACTTAGCATACCGGAGTATGTCACTTCAAAGGCTATAATAATGTGATACTATATTACGGAGAAATTCTACCTGACTTTCGAACGAGTTACGTTTACCGCATAAAGCACAGAGACAATATGGTACATGTATTTATCTCGGAGTCTGAGTTAAATATATTCACGTAACGTTAGTTATTGAGAAATGAACCGCTATTGTTTGGGTTATTATTGAATAAATACCTTCTCCTAGTTCTACAAATTACTCTCCGCGACAGTAAACGGATTATAGGATGTGATTCTGAGTTGTGAAGGCGCTGTGGCCCGAAACGTCCAGAAATCCATTTTCATATTTTATATTCAATTTATTAAGTGATTCACACATTATATATAGTTTTATCTTTATGTTAACGCGAATAACATTTGTACTTTAGATTATATAAGTTTTCTTTATGGAAAATCGCACATTTCTGATGATAAAAAAATGTATTTTTATTTTTTCTCTCTCCAGACAATGGCTTTATTGTCCATCCAGATGCTGCAAATGGTTCATGTAATAGTAACAACAATAAAACACTATTTTATTCTTATTTTCCACTTGGTTTAGAATGGTTTAATATATTCAATACTGCCATAAGTATTCACACACACGTGAGATACCCAGGCCCAGTTGACACCCATAACCAGCTGCTGCCCAAAACACAGAAACACAGTTGCTCTGAAACACAAAAGACTGGAGTCTCAGACCCGAGTCATCTGTCCACTCATCTGCCTGGAAGCAGATGCAAGAGTGTTCTAAATATATTTAAGTTTCAACCAGACCAGTTGTTTAATGAACCTCAACCACCTAGAACAGAACCTCTATTATCAAATGGTCTTGGCCAGCCTAGATTTACTCAATAGAAATTCATGGCTCCCATAGTCATGGCTGCCATGATGCAATTTTCCTAACAAAATGAAAACTTACCATTAAAACAAAAAAATAAATCCAAACTTTATCCGAAATTAAGGACAACTCTTAAAATGTGTATCTGGGTAGTGGACTTGAGCAGTTCTCATGCTAATCAAAGAAATTCTATTGCCTTTAGTCCTCCCTGGAGAAAACTTTGTTTCAGTGCTGTCACTTTTCTGTAAATCATTGCTGCTCTCTACATTATGTGGAAAGCCGTGCTTAGTTTGACAGATTTCTGTAAAGGCGAATGCATGTCAGCGTAAGCTCGTCATTTGTACTTATGTTTAATGTGTAAGGCTTCACAGAATGTTTTGCATGTGAAAAACATATAAAATTATCGTTTGCTGGAGCATTATTGTGGTGCCAAATCAAAGACATAACTATGATTGCCGTACCAGATAGGGTTCCTTGGGTAGGAATACTGCCCGTAATACAAAATGACAACTTTAATTTTAACATTTTGCGCATCTATAAGTACTTAAGTTTTCAACAAATTCAAAATGATATCCCTATACTTAAAGATTTATTATCCAAATAAGGGCTGAAAAAGAGACTTCATAACAGTAATAATATACAGTGGTAAATGAATAAGGAAACACCACAACACAAACAAAGCTGTGTTAAGAATTTTGGTTGCAGGTTGAAAACCCAGGAGGGGCACTGCTTGCATACACTTCAGTAAGATATTTAACCTGAATTACTTACTCCGTTTCAAAAATGTTGTCAAATCTGTAGGAAGTTGCCTTGGTGAGGAATAAATTATCTAACATCATGCCAAAGTATATTGTTTCTACAATGTTTCTTAAATGTATTTCTGACATCCAAAACATTTCAATGATTGGAATTCTTAGGTTTTCGGTTAAATGGACAATCATAAAATGAGTCACAGATGTTGCCCATATACTGAATCCCCATGTAAAACTTAATAGCTGTTGAAAAACAAACCAACAGAGAGGCAATAATGCAAACAGTCACAAAAAAACTAATTTGATTATCAATCCTTCCAGCTTCTGAATTCAACAGCAGGTTTCCAGTGGTCTTCACTCTAGACCGGGACCTGTTTGTTGACATAAATGGCTTCCCCGTCTGTTCCACAGACGAGACATTGGCCCAGCACGTCTAGACTGTTCACAGACAGCGTCTGGCTGGGCAACATGTGTGTTGTTTCTAGCTGGCCCTTGCAGGAGTCGCCACTCAACCAGGAACTTATCAACGACGGGTTCCCTCCAGCAATGGCATTGCGGGAGATCATGCTGGCATTTCGCCCTTGGAGTAGAAAAAGAAATGCATCACATTCATTATAACACTGACTTATGCAAATCAACCAAAGTTCTGATCCTTCCTTGTCTTTTCAAACCACACTGTTAAAAAACCAAATATAACATAATTCACAAAGTGGAATATGATGAAATACTATAAATTAGATTTTAATGAAGAAAGCAGTCTAGAGTGTCAAAAGACAATCTTTAATCCTCCCACTAAATCCCATTTTTGGGAACTTGAGCCGGGATAGGGAGATGCCTCTTTAGTGGTAGTTCCTAAAGACTTCCTAGCTGAAATGCTGTGCATCTCCTTTCAATCATGGAATGAAAATAAAATAACTTGCCTTGTATGGACGATGGAGTGTCAGAGTTCTCCCAATGCAACAAGGAGCCATCCTCTGAGCATGTGAACAAGTGATCCGGGTTTGAAGGATGAAAGTGGACTTCCCACACTAAAAACAAATATGCAAATGATGGGTTAATAGTTATTGCCTCTGTGGGAATCCAACACAATTTTTAAAATATACTTTTCTTAAATAAAACATTTTTAGTTTTAAATCTGCAAAGCAGTGTTTAGAGGCAACATGTACAGCCCTTACTCTCAGCTGAATGAGCCTCCATCAGGGAGAAAGGCACACTGCCATGTCTCACATCCCAGATACACAGCATGCCATCACGCCCCCCAGTGGCCACAATATGCTGTTGATTGGGATGTCTATCCACACAATGCAGAGGAACTCTGTCTCCAGTGCTAAGAAGCAAAGCAATAAATAAATAAACACCTTAATAAATGTATATTCAAGTAGTAATAATCCACTAATAAAAGGTAAACTTACAGAGACAGGATTTGAGATGGCTCATTGCCCTGCTGCCTGAAGTCCCATAGTTTCAGCTGGCCTATAGAGTTTACTGTAAGCACTTCGGTTGTTCTCAAAAATGTCACAGCATGGATTGTGCTGCTGTCTGCATTTTCTAAAAGACAAGTAAGGACCACCATTATCAGCCATTTAATATCAAACACACTTGCAAATGTCGCAAACATTTTTGACTTGCTGAAGTGGGGAAAGCAAGACTTGAGTTACATCATCCGCCATACCTATGGTGCGCAGAATTCCTTTGTGATCGACTCTGTAGAGAATGACCCTTCCATCCTCACCCACTGAGACTATTTCCGGGCTGTTGCACACCACGCCTGTACAGGGGGAGCTGTCACAGGGATAGTGGTGTGCTCTCTCCCAAAGTTGAGCAATAGACAGTGTCTATACCAAGCGGAAAAAAAACTATTTCACTGACACTCTCCCACAAACGGTTTCATTTGCTTTACAGCCCAAAGAAAGGGACAATAAAACTGCAATACAACCACAGTGGCAAAAATCACAACTTTATTTACTATGTAATCACTCAAATCCAAGGATCAAAAAAATCAGCATATGTCTAAATTCTACAATGCATCTATAAATACATAAAACAAGGCATACCAGACCTGGCTATTGTGATGGTGGCGGAAAATAGTGACTGCGCCAGTGGACGAGGCTGTAACAATTCGCTCCTGGTCAAGGAACTACGATCACATGACGAAGATCCAGTTATTTCAAGGCATCATTTCAGAGCATGTAAGAAAGCAACACTTATTACACTTCCGTTACTCCCCTCAGGTCTCTAAAAAAGCTCATAGTAATTCATAATGGACTTAAATATCCCCATAGGGTGCGGAGGCTTTAGGTGTAACACGGACTCAAGATGGAATTAGTTAAATTTGACTAGAGGACTGTTGATCATCCTCCCACAAGCATCCACGAACTCACGCCAGTTTGTTGGCGACGGCAACTCTCCAAACGGCTCCATAAATGTTTTACGGCTTCGGAGGAAAAACTCCAGAGCACAAATGTTTTGCTGTCTTTAGTTACCTCTTAGTTAAAAACTTATTTACTTACTTGTAGATCAAGCACGTCTCCGTTGTGCTCGTAATCGCATAGCAGCTGAGGATCTCCTTCAAACGAGTCGTCCATATCGGAGACTCCATGATCTCCGATTGACCAGATCGAAATTCTGTTGTTCTGAAACAGAACCGCACAACGTGAATATCCACAACTATTTTCTGCATTTTTCTAACGCCAGTACTATTTCAATACAAATATTTTTTAGTTTCTAACGTTTACTGGTTTGGCTCTCCTGTTGGAGCTGTCTATAGCCAATAATTCGCTAGCTAGCTAAATACAGACCTCGTTGTCCCAGGAACCTGTTGAGAATATATCTGGTTGCTGTAAGGACGAAGACGAGACGGGTCTCCATCTGGTTTTGCTTATTTTCTGTGAAACGAATTTTGCGTTGATGCACTCCATTAAAAATAATGTGTTTCGTACATCAAATTGTTTATTAAGTTAGCCAGCAAGCATTAACCGCTAACACACATTTAGCTACAAATTTCCCTGAATTCCGTCTACCCCGCCTCTTCCGTTGAACCCAGTACATTGATTGGGCGTCCTTGTACGGTGGCCATACACAGATAAAATTGATTCTATGATTTTGTTTCAGTGGCAGCAAATGAGTTCGGGGACAATATTTACGACATATTAAAAAAGAAACGAATTATAAACTCCGGATTTAAATTAAATCAGTTTGCCTGTATATCTTCTTTTTTTTTTTGGAAAACAAAAAATCAGAAACAGCAACGTGAATTTTCCTGAAATTGTGTTGACAATTCTACTGTAATATCATACTTTTAATTTAACTTTAGATTCTAAAATGAAGTTATATCACAAAAATGTCCTT
>JAOVYW010000034.1:1214880-1230874 GCA_025775045.1 Hiodon tergisus
TGTGTCTGAGGGTGTGCGTTTGTATCTGGGGGTGTGCAAGCGTGTGTTTGTGTCTGAGGGTGTGCGTTTGTATCTGGAGGTGTGCAAGCGTGTGTTTGTGTCAGAGGGTGTGCGTTTGTATCTGGGGGTGTGCAAGCGTGTGTTTGTGTCAGAGGGTGTGCGTTTGTATCTGGGGGTGTGCAAGCGTGTGTTTGTGTCTGAGGGTGTGTGTTTGTATCTGGGGGTGTGCAAGCGTGTGTTTGTGTCAGAGGGTGTGTGTTTTTGGTAGGGAAGACAGAATGATAAAGAGCCTACCTGCAGGGACTGCAGAGAGTCAGAATTGGAGTCGCAGTAGAGGATGATGTTGTTGGCCATGCTGAAGCTCTCCCTCACACCCAGGTGATAGAAGAGTGAAGGCTGGCGGAAAGCGTCTGTCATTTCCACCACAGCAATATCTTTGAGGTGGGGTAGGGGGTTGGTTAGGGGGGGAAAACAGGTACGTAGATCAGGTTATGGTATGCATGAGCTATCTGCACATCACACAAAATGCGTCTGGAAAACATCAGCACTTCTCTATCATTTACAATGAGAAACTTCCTTTGAAGAAGAAAAAAGGAAGGAACAACAGGCAACATTTTTTTAAATAATATTTTTCTTCACTGCTTTGTGGAGGACAAGTACAATACAATGCAATTGATTTTGGTGCCCCTTGGCACTGAACAAAAATAATCTCTACCAGACAGAACAGCTACGATTTCCATGCTTGCGTTAGGCACCAATGCAGTTCAGTGGGATCACACGTCACTGAAAGTGCTGCCAGAAATGTAATGCCCCAGCACACACTATACGCGCTGTCAGACGGCCTAGACAGCAGGATTACTGTTTCAGGGCCCGTACCCAGCCAACAGCTTGTAGCAGACAGAAAAAGAAAGAAAAAAACCCCTTTCAGCCTTATCGATAAATAAATAATTATAAAATTTAAAAACTAATTAAAATGAAAACTAATTTAAATGTGTGTGTTATACACCAAATACATGGGATTTGTGTCTTTTCCACAATGTATTGTGTTTTTCACACAGTAAAACGCAGCAGTGTAATGTATCACACAATGGAATTGTGTTTACCCCAAGGTCATGCCATGAGGGTTTTTAAAACAAAATATTACAACTGCACGCCAACCGACACCAATTTCTTCGTTTACCCGTTTATAAACTCTTTCTGAGAGAAGAATGCATCTTGTACATCTATATCCTCTGCAACAGAATATAAATAAAACAAAAGCGTTCAACAGGTTGCTAAATGTACACTAAAACGTGATACCCAATGACTAACACTCCCATTTGCAGTACACAGCGGTGAACCCAATAACTGTTGAAGTACAACCAGACAATCTTGTTTTGCAAGGCAACTACCAAAGGGCCAGTCCCTAACTGTGAGCTGCCACGCCCCCTCATGCGTGTAAATGCCACCATTTACCTATAGCATTTACAATACTGTGCAACAGCCTCAGGCAAAAAATACGTAAAGCGAAGAATCTTTCAAAAATAATTAAATGAAAACATTATAAACATTAAATAAATGCTATAGAGGGCAGTAAAAAGTAAAGTAATAATACAAAAAAATAATGAATAAATACATTTTTAAAAAACCACCAAAAAAACTAATAACAAAACATAAAATCATATCATAAAATAAACCCTTTGCCTTTAAAACTGCATCAATTCTCTCAGGTATACCGTCATGCAGTTTTACAATTGGAAAGACAATTGGCAGGAAGATTTTTCCAAGATGCATGGAACACTTTCCACAGTTCTTCTGCCCAGGTAATCTCAGACAGCCTCGACAATGCTGAGATCAGGGCTCTGTGGAGACTGTATCTTCTGTTGCAGAATTCGCTGTTCTTCTTTTAGAAAATTTACGCTTGGAAATCAAAACTCAATTTTTTTCACTGACACACTAATGCAGAAGACAAAATATATACATCAAAGACTACGTTTATGTAAAAAAGCTAGGGTGCCCAAGACTTTTGCACAGTAATGCTAAGGTGAAACTCCGTCCTGACATTCTGTGCGCCAGCACATGCCAAAAATACCTGACTCTTTGTCACGGAGGGTGCATGAAAGGGTGTGTGCATTACGCGAATGTTCTAAATGGTTCTGTGCACTCGGTGTAGGCTTTGCCAAGGTCCACGAGATCTGTGGTTAAGTCATTAATGACATGTGAGTGTGGATGGGGATCGCTGAATGCATGCTGCTCGTCAACATTGCCTAGAGAAGAACCCTTTACAAATGCATGGCCTACTGCTCTGCCATCAGGCCTGGCAGCTACACAGCAGTTAGAACTGTGTAATATCACTATCCAGTGACAGCAAAGTTGGAGTAAACAGAGTGCCCTTTTCAAACTGTAAGTAGGATTTGGTTGGGCGAAATCAGTGCCAAAGCAAATATTTGCTCAGTTCGGGCACGGCTGGTGTGTGTGCAGGTTGTAGAGACGTGAAGCCTGCGGAATGTCCTTAAGAGGACGTTGTGAAACATCAGACACGATTCTCGCACCACGGCGACAGATGTGCAGTGGTGCTCTGCAGAGTGATGGAGCTGATAACGTTACGGAATCCACTAAAAATAGTCACACAGTAACCAGTAAGAAAAAAACGTAAACACTGTTGAAAAAACGTCAAACCCAAGTGCGCAGAATGCCTCGCCAGACGGTCAGAGATAATGGAAAACTCCAGTGTCTCTCACAAGGAGAGCATAGCGCAAACGCTAACCATCTGGCACCGCGCAGACGCTGAGTTGGGAGACGCTGTCCCTGGCTATGCTGTGAGAGTTTGGCAGTCACAGAAAGGAAGATGAGCCGTCCGGCCGCGAGGATGCAGATACCCGAAAGTCTCACAGTTGGACCATCTCATTTTTTAATATTTAAATAAATAATACCGACAATACTAAGAGAACAAAATAGTACCATGTAAAGAATTGCAGTTTATATGCATTCAATTTTCAGTAATACAAGTCAGAATTCTGACAGGCCTCTTATAGACCCAGGATCCAATCTCACTTTTATAACACTAGAACATTTCACTGGTGCACAATTAGGACAGACAGAACACAGCTTGCTCTCATTTTTACCAAGCTGAGCGCAGAGGGAAGTCTTCTGAGAATGGCAATGACTGCACCTCAGGTACTTCCACCTGAAGCCTCTCCATATTTTTGTCAGATAACCGATTTTAATAATGTCTTTCCTTCTGTTTCCTCGTGGGCCAGTGTTTCCCAGAAGAAACTCTTTGCCAGGGCTCTTAGAGATTTAAAAAAACAACAACAAAAAAAACCTGCTAGAGACGGGAATGAGGTTTCTGTCGGCAACTCCGCCAGCCTTTGGAAAGAAGGAACCCAGTAGAGATTAGATGTGTTTAATACTGAGGCAGCTGCGGTAGCCAAATCTAGTGTTGATCCTGTTCTGTCGCATGCAATGACCCACTGTAACCCTTGTCTCAGACAGCCAACAGCTGGGCAACAGTGGGAACCGCGTGTATTGTGTGTGTGTGTGTGTGTGTGTGTGTGTGTGTGTGTGCGCGCGCTAAACCACACAGCAGACCTCCGGACACAGGCTCATCCTGAGGTGTGCTGAACTGCTTAATAACCGTATCAGAATTAGCACAGCCCGAGAACAAAAATTGCCTCCATGCCTTCAAATCAGAACCCCAGCGTGGACGGTACCATGAGAGGTGTACATTTTCGACATTAGACTAGAGCAAACACAGAGAACAGTGAAAGTGGCAGATTTCTATAACAGCCCTTCAGATTGTTCAGTATTTCCCACAGATGTTATCTGGCATGCAATAAAACATGAAAGGCCAACATTGTGATCTCACGGTCCATGGGCCTACACATAATTCATTATTTTGCTCTTCGCTAGCCTCTAATCAGGTTCCTACAGAACGTGAAACACTCTTCTTTCACTTTCAAACAAGCCTGTTATAAAGAACTACATATTGCATTCCTATGTAAAGCCACACCAAAAAACCCAGAAACAAAGCACGCACCACTTGAATGTTTAGACTTAGACATTTTCTTAGATGTTTTTTTAAGTACTTTATTGGAATTCTGTCTTTTTGTTTTCTCTCTGCTTTTTAGAGTGTGGCAGTATTAGCTACGCTGCTCAGCAATGGATGAAAACAACAGGCCTTTGCGAAGCCGCCAAACGTTTGGAGATTTCCACATCAAACACTGCCTGATCCGGCAATTCAGCTTTGCTCGAATTCTACATGTCCCTAATGTAATCTAATGCCCTGTTTACATTTGTGAATGCACCACTATGAGGGAGACCAAGGATCAGGGAAATTTCTAGACTTTTCAGGGCTAGACAAGACACGGTGTGTGTAATCCGTTATGTAAATTCTACATATGGGACATAATGAAGAAAACCTAGGGTCCATTTTGAGTCGAACACTAGGAAATATAAAGGGTTCTTAGGGTGTCCAGGATCGTGAGATGGATTGCTCCAATTACAGACAGAATTCATTTGAACATATTCCCAAATCATTTCCCACTCATCCTCATACATTTCTAAAGCAATCTCTCTCTCTCTCTTCCAAACTTTTTGTTCTTCTGTATTAAAAATTGGGTGCTGGAGCCCAAGATACTGTAGAGCTACCTGACATGTTTCCAAGATGGACCAATTAGGAGCGTTTTCTCCACAGCAGGTGAAATATGTATAAAGTGTAGTTTTTTTATGGCATTCCTGAAAAAAATTATATCAGTGGGTAGGGTTTATTTTATGTGTAGAAATTAGGGATGAGCCCTAAAATAATTCACACAACCGACCATTACCTGTATTCCACCTGTCAAAACCATTGTCTGTTGTTCCAAGCAGAAATGACATCACTTTTAAAGAGGGCTTCATTTTTCTCCACATAAAGGAGCGTTACTGACCATGCAAGTTATTTTGTGAGCTGGTAGAGTTAGGATTCGTCTGAAGGGGACTAATCGACATCAGCTAAATATCCACCATTCCCAACAATGAAAAAGGGAGGGCAGGGCTGTCAAAATCACTACACGTCATTCCAGGAAGAGGATTTACTTCAAACGTTTGTTGGAACAAAGGGCTTACATGAATGCAGACTGTGCGGTCTCCCTTTTGATGGTATTTACAAGCCTCTGGGTGTCGTGGCACGCGAGCCGGCTCTTTGCATTAACAACAAGTGGCAAGACTTTTTTTCTGTGCAGCGTCGCTGTTCAAGTGTATGAGTTAACCCGAAGCCCTTAAGTACATTTGTCAATATCTGTGCAATTCATCATCCCAAAATATATATATGTGTGTTTTTGGACCATAATGTACAGTAGGGGTAACACCTCTCAAACAGAGTTTCCCCCTCTCGTATCCCAACAGTTTTATAAAACCAAAAAGCAAGAAAGAAAATGATATTCCTCCATAGACATCTAGGGTTGGGAAAAGCATAGATCATAATGCACTCTCATTAAAGTCAAAGGCACCCCTCCATTAACCTTTATACACAAACAAAGGGCCTCTCTTGGGCTCGCTCTAGTGAAGGCAGGGCCCTATGAGCTGAATTATGCATTACACTTTGTAAATTAAATAAAACACAGCCTATGCATAGGACATTATTTTCATTTAAGTAGCTTTATCAACATGCTCTGGAAAAAAAAAAGGAATGTCCGCAGTGTCAGTTGAGCCTTCGAATACTGACATTCTAGCTGCTTTTGAACCTTTTCCTGTTGTTGAGAACACAGTGTACGTGGAAGGGGACCGACGTATCACCAGTTATCCTAGTAATTCTGAGTCACAGACTCCAGAGTACGGCGATCAGATCCTCTTCCTTTCCTCAAGAGGTTTTTGGGATTTTTTTTGAATAATTGACAAAAGACAGAAAATATATATATCTACGTTGACACAATTAAAATTTTTAATTATGTGAATAGTGGGGCAGAATCTTCTGAAAGGACATACTTTAATATACTATTACATTAAACCAAAACAAACCAAAACGTTTTTGTTGGCAGGATTATAAAACATGAGGTTTGTACAAAACAACAATACAGAAATTCTGCAATCGTGCCATAATGCTGCCTACACACAAGTTCCCTAACGGAGATGGACAAAATCTTTAGCCAGTACTCCAAATAGCAAATCACCCGTTGACAATGGCATCCACCATTTTTGGTTCATTACTATTTCATCCCAGATGATTACAAAGTCCCCAAACATTTCCCTTTCAACATCATGGTGCAGTTTAAAAGGTAGAACCGATCTTCACGTTTCGTTTTCCACAGACAGCAAATTAATATCCCAGAAACTACTTGGTGGTATACAAGCAGAACTTCCTGTTATCGCTTAAGAATCTGAGGAATTTCACTGCCTGGTGCCAAGAATGCTCCTCGCCGGGGGGAGATCTCTCCACAACAGACTCTGTGAAGACCCTCGGTGGAAAGGATGGGTATTCTGGGCCCCGTCTTTCCAACAGCCATTTTCCACTGAGGCATTACTTTCCACCAACAACCCTGTGTCTAATACAGACTCTGCTACAAGGCACCTGAGAACTGTGTCCTGCTGCTGCTGAATTCCCACAAGCCACGGAGCGTGTGACCCTCAGGTGCATTCAAAACTGATGATCCCTCTTCTCCTGAATTGATTCTAATGATGTATAAGATCCATCATATTTTATTAAAATCGCTCAGATGTTTAACCACTATTACTTATTACCGTACAATTTCAGTTTAAAGCAGGAACGCAGTAGATTAGTTAACGCTAGGTAGATTATGATACTATGACAAACACTTCTGTACAGCAGGTTTAATGACGTAAAGTGACGTCCAACGGCATGAATACAAAAAAAATAGCCAGTGGTGGAGGCACGCAGGCCCAGCACAGACATCGCTGTAAAGTGTTTGGGGCGCATCGACTTTGCGTCAAAGGATCGTGAATTGTGGGTACCCGCTACTTCCTAAGAACTCTGATTTCACAGAGATCGAGAGAGAATGAAAAAAAGGAAGAGGAAAAAAAGCACGCCCTGATTTGATTTGCAGAAAATCTTTTCTGAGGCAAACGAGGCTTATAGACATTTTCTCCAGACAAGACCGTGCGTGTATGCTGGAGAGATCTAAATGTTCATGGTCCAAAATTAGCGGCTGGGTACTTTTAAAACTGAATTGTGGGAATGGGAAGAGCAAACGGCACTGGAATACGTGTCATCCGCTTAATGACTGCAGACAGCTAAAAATACGCCCCAACACAGCGGCACGCAACAAACAGAACAATGCACATTCTGTAGTTTGCATGCACGACCCAATAAAAAGAGGCTTTTTTGTGTGAGTGTGACATCCAAAAAACACCGACAATATTAAGTTTAAGAAAGCAAAAAACAGCATTACAGGAAACGGGGCTGACGCTGCTGGTGCCAGAACTTTTTTACTGTAATTTTGGTTGTTTTCTATTTAAGCCAAATCGCTACACATTATGAGGGCCAAGCCCCAAGTGGAATGAACCAAACCGGAATGTGAAGCTTCCAGAATCTGCTGTTTTCATGGAAACTTCACATGACATCACTGATTGCCTGTACTATTTTTGGCTTCCTATTTTCCCCAGTCTTATTTTTCACAGGTCTACTACGACATGGTCACTCTCTAGTGTGCCCTACACTGGAACAGACACTCACCCTTCCCATTAAGAGCAAACAGATGGAAACATAAATGCTTAGTCCATTAAAACGAACAGAAAAAGGTTTCAGGGAAACCAGGCTTTCTGGAAGTTGTGTTCAATGATCTGCTAATCAGTAGAGGGCGAGTTCTTAAAAGCCAATGAACACTGATTAGATACTGTTGTTTTCAGATCACATAGCTCTTTCTTACTCCAGTCCAGGGGATCATCAAGAGGGGCAGCCCGGTGGTGGAGGGCTGACTGGGCCTGTCAGTGTTGGGTGCCTGTCCAACCAAGTCATTTATGATCTCACTCAATCCAGCACGCCAACAGTGATGACCCCAGTGGCTGAACTGGCACAGTGCACATTAACTTTAAGCAGATAATGGAACGTGACGGAACTCTCAGATGGATGCAGACCTATTTATTTTTGTGTATATTTTTTATACTCTTAATTTAAAAATAAATGGTCTGCACGCTGCTCTAATGCTCCCAATTCAACACAATTTATTTACAGGACAGGGAAAAGATATCATTTCCATCTTTCTTATCTTATCTCGATAAATCATAAATATTTTATGCTGTTCACGCATGTAAATCCATAAGGCAGTGTCGAAGGGGCAGTCAAGAGTCAGCAACGTGGGAACAGTACAAGAACGGGCAAAACAGGAATCGCCGTCGAGGGAACAAAAGATTGGTCAGGACACGGGGAGTCAGGCACTAGGAAACAAACGCTCGGCCTTTCAAATGAATTACCAGCAAACAAGCCTCCTCACAGAGGAAACCGGTCTGGGGAGTACTGGATGAATGGGAACAAAGTGTAAGGGCTCATGGTGTTGAGGAATGTTAATTGGATAATTAGCACATGGTGTTGAGGAATGTTAAGAGATTCTAGTACTCAGGAGAGTCAGACCTTCTTAACCGAATCTGAGGGATGACAAAATTAGATTTTAAAATCTAATAAGATTTCTTAAATTTGTTCTTAAGAAAAGTCTAAATCGGAAGTGTTTTCTTACAATGATGAATCGTATGTGTTCGTAAAAACAAATCCCAAATAAGAAAACATTAGTGAATGTCAGAATCTTAGTAAAAACTGCGTAAATGGAGTTTAAGAACAAATTTCTTCTTAAGAACGGTTGGTGAATGAGGCCCATTGTGTTTATTTGGAATTTTGGCCAGGTTCTCAGCTGATAACTTTAGGTTTTGAAATTAAAAAGTGGTTCAGTGTTCATTTTATCCCCCAAATGATATCATCTCTCTGAACTGCGGGTCTCCAGATAGATGTAGAAATGCCCCAATACCTTTCGGGCAGCTGAAACTTAACAACACACTAAGTCCTCTTGCTTTCTTGAGGGACTATCATGAGAAGATTTACAGAAAAAATCTCCGCCATTCCAAAATGCAGAGCACAGACCACCTGTGTGTTCCTCCTTTTCTGGTCATGACAAAACTAACCCTAAGAAGAGGCAGCTCAAGGTGCTCTCAGTCAGTCACTGGATCTCAGCCAGAAAGCAGACTATCAGGTTTTCCCTTTCCGTTACGCCAGGAAACCCCTGAACAGTTCAAATTTATACACACAGCCACAAATGGCTGCTTCCTGGTATCGACTCTAAAATTGGGAATGATTATTGGACAGATCTGGCCTCTGTCATACCTAATTTCTACAGTCACACGTTAACAGCGTCTCTGAATCACACTGACAGACGACCAAAACTGTTGGGCACAGGAGTGAGCCAGTGTTCTGTCTGTCGGTGGGCGGATCCTGCCTGTAGAGGATGCCTGGTGCAAAGAAGATAACGCCGTCAGTCAAACGTAGAGAAAAAAAAAAAAAACTAAACTGCAGGATGCATACGACCCAAGTAATATATGCAATGGTTAGCCACGGTCAAAACCTCAAAAATAACGTTTTAAGAGAATGCTATCAATGCTGCATTTCTGTTTTACCCTTAGTGCTCAACAGCACTAATCAAACAAGTTTTTGTGTCGTCCATAGAGCGAATTCACTACATAGCACACTCTCAGGAGCAAGTCTGGAACTGTTCTCCTTTTTTCCATGCCTATCCTTCTTCAAACACTTGACAGTGATGTCGTTTCTCTACAGTGGTAGAGAGGGAAAACAACATGAGCTAGTCACCCTAGATCTCCACATCAGGTGGAGTGGTTAATAACCGCAGGAAGTAAGCTGTGCAATTGAGTTCCTCACATCTGTCACAATGTAGAAATTGAGTATTAGTATCAACAGTAATTACGACGTCACCACACTAAACAACTAGTCTAAGGCCCAAGAGATTTGGGTGGCAGACTGCAACAGGGCTCTCTTTTGAAAACAGAGGCCTCTCCAAAACTGTGCCTGGTCCTCCAGACCACGTCTCTCCATACTGCAGATGAGACGAGATCTGTGAATACAAGCATAATGACTAAGCGGAAAACTCAAAGCTTTACATAAAACCTACCAATCCATTGTACAGGGATTGGGTGCTTTAACTTGCCCACCCTTTCAGACGGATTAGGTTTTTGTTTGCATGAAAATGGTCTCTGTTCTGCAGGGTCCCTGTTCAGAGGCAAGAGAGACTCTTCATGTCCAAACATGGGAGTTGATTTCTTGTTTGTACTTAAAGTTATGTATAGCTGCTGATATTTCCATCTGTACAACATAACAGCTTGGAACATAAAGAAGATACGTTTTGGCAACACTGGGGAGCTCTTGTTATTTAAATGACAAATCTGTCTGCATTTTAAGTTTTATGGTTTCGATGCAACGGTTCTCAGCTGCTGCATTAATTACTCATGTGTAAAAAAAAACTCAGAGGCTGAGGGGTCCATGGCAAGGGAAAATAGAAGGATAATTTAGTTGGGACAACCAGCAACATTATGACAACCCTCAATGTTCATCCTGGCTTTGAAATGGTTACTTTCTACTTTGACCTAAATAACTAACCTGATTATCTTATCATACATTACCATGTCAGGTCCACAAAAAATACAACTTTAAATTAATAGGATACAGGGAAACATATTAAAGGTAACTTTAGACTTGAATTAATGTATAATGATAGCCTTTCTAAATACAGCCTGGCATCACGATGCATTCAATACATAGACTTTCCAAGACTCTCAGCAATGCACATGTGACCTAAAAAATGTTTTCTAACTATTCAAGTGTCCAGTAACCGGACTGTAAGATTTAGTACTGAGCTAGTTTACACTATACACTATTTAATTTAATTCGAGAGCGGGTGTGTGTGTGAGAGAGAGAGCAATCTTGGTCCAAAAGGTTCCAAAAGTTGCTGTTTCAGGGAGGGAACAGTCAATAAAAAAAAATCATAGCTCAGCCTGAAATGAGTGGAGAATTCCATGGCAACTTTCAGGATTTGAAAAGTATATTTTTTATATTAGGGGAAGCACATGAATGCATTACTGGAATTATTATCATAATATCAATATCAAAGTAAAGTACTTGAATCTGCATCACCGCTTCTAACAGATACAATGCAAAGGTTAAGGGATTTGATCATATTCGACACATGTCATTTGGCCATGTAATCGCTTCTTACCTGCATTGTAAAAATGGTCCAGGACGGCCGTCTCCCCAAAGTCCAGTTTCCCGAAGTGCAGAGTTTGCAATTTACCTCCCACTGTGTCACAGGCGTCTTTCAAACATTGCAGGGCCATGTTCTCGGCGGTATGATTCTGAGTGATTTCACTATTGATAACATACACCACCGTGACGGTCCTGATTTTGGACTTCCCCGTGGAGGACAACTCTCCGCTTTCCGTGGGGTAGTTTATGACAGTGGGACTGATTCCACTGACCACAGCGTCCTGCCAGAAAGTCCCGGCTGCAGGAACCGCGCTGGCGTTGCTCGTGCAGCCTTCTCTGCGGAAACATGTGGAGCTCCCACTGTTGTCTTCCACCTCCAGGGAAGGGCCGAACGTGGGAACGGAGAGGGATATACCTTCGAGATCTTGATTCATTTTCTAAAAATCTAAAAAACTACGAGGTTGCGTTATTTGACAGCACACAATTCTCCTCGGTGGCAACGTATTTTATTTAAAGGCTGACCTGTATATGCAACATCACGCATTTCCTACACCTACAATCCGTACAAGACGGTTGTCCCCTAAGCTGCTTTCACAGAGCGACCTGGATAGTTCATGGTATCAGGTAACGCTACGTGCAACATTTGCAAAACAATGTCGATGCTCCGCAGAATTATCAAAAATATCGTGTGAAACTGACATCGAAACATGCAACGAAATCGTCGAGGTCGATAACCAATCGCTTAGAGTACAACAGTTTTATATCTAGACTCACAAACAGCCATTATCTTCTTGATTTAGTCAGGAAAAACCAAGGAGTCAGGAGTTACCGTGTCGTCTCAACATTCTTGCATCTGTCCGCGACGTGTTTGCATAGTTTCAAAAGTTGAACAGGAACGGAGGTTTCAATTTCCGTAAAACCTTCAAAACAGTGTAGAGGTTATCGATGAGTCAATCGTTCTTGAAAACAGGACAAGTTTATTCCGAAAATGTCCGCCTCGTTTATATAATTGGGCAACAGTGCACACAAGTTTGGTGGCATAGACCTACTGTACTGACAGACCCCAGACATTATCTTTCCCACACACATAGTGTAGGCTGAATCGTCCACACTAGGCGGTACCATTACATGCCAAATATGGAGCCTATACACTCTTAAAGTAACAGTAAATGTGTGTACGACTCCGTAGGTGAATCGCACCATAGATAAAAAAACATATTTACTATTCAATTTACAATAGCCAATCGAACTACATTGCTGTTTATAGCATACCCTTTAATCATACATATTGTACCTACTATTTATTTTAAAATTGTTTTTACTTTTGATTTAATTTCTCTAACCTATTATCGGTAAACATTAATATGTTGAAATTCAAGTTTTGAGAAAAAAATAATTCAATTGCAAAGATTTCATTCAAGTGAATATTTTTTTTCTCAAAACTTGAACGCTTTGAGAAAAAAAATAATTACCAAGTGAATTAATTTGATCACCTCATTAAAAACCAATCGATTCAAAAACGTAAGATTCAATAAAACTTTTAGTCCCGTCGCCAATTTAGGAATCTAGTTTAGCGAAAGGAACTATGGATGGCTCCATATGGAACAACCGCCTGCGTCATACAAAACAATTGAAGGAAATGTGGAGATCAATTCTTGAATTATTCTTAACAACATATATTACTTTTTGCTGACACCTATCGGTGGAATTGTACTTTAGTTATACTTTAAGTTTTAGGAGAATGTATGCGAATTTGTCTGCTTTTGAATTTGAAAATGAAACGCAATGGTAAACTTCCCATTTAATATAATTTAAAAAATGTAAATACTCAAATAGATTATGTAGAGAGGTCTACAAATTGAATCGAAACTATTGTACAACAGCTCTTTCAGTTGACCTGTTTTGCAAGTATAGCCAATTAAATGACGCTAAAATGTGATGTTCATTAGACGTACATTTAAACGTTTGTTTTATCTATAAAGAGTCTTACAGATATTTTCACATTAATGTTATTTAATGTTTAAAAGTAAAACATAAAATAAATGTCTAAAATATTGCAGACACTCATTTATATTACTAATAGACCATAATAGTAATATTAAGCCTGAATGTTACGCAAACGGGGATACTGATAAAGACCGGGAGTGAATGTAGAGCCGAGGAAGCCGCGCTGCCGGCCGATTCTCGGCTGCGCCGCAGCGTGCCAATGGATGTAGTGACCGTAGAAAGAGCCGGTCTGGGAACCTTCTCAATCCCACGTCACTACACTGCCAAAGAGATGCAGGATGGATCACCTGTGGTGGAGGACAAGAGATCCAGCAGAGCAGTGGGAATGACACAGCAAGGAGCACAAAGAAGGTGGATGAAAAACCAGCCTGTGAAGGAAAACCGAAAGAGGAAAAGATTTGTATATATCATTTGACACATTATTATGATTATTACTATGATTATTATTATGTAGTTTCTGATTACAGGGTCAGTATAAAATTGTACTAACATGCAGACTGAGCCTCATCGCATACAGTTAGATAGATAGATAGATAGATATGTTCTTTATTCATCCCCATGGGATATATAAGCTGTGTATGATGTCCTTCCCAGCTGATCAAACCTGTACAGCTGGGGCAAAACTAAGCTCAAAGCTCTGTATATGAATATTTCCAGTTGTTATTGTAGGACTAAAATCAAATCACCGTAAATGGGAATATTCATAATTATATTAGCTACATGAAAAAATGTTATATCCGTCCATCGTTTACTTCCTGCCTACACCATGGTTACGACGAAGGTATCGACACTCTGCACTGCTTCCTTTGTGCTTCTCATCAATGTAACCAGGCTCAGGTAGCTGAGAAGTGATTGTACAACCGCTCTTGGAGTATTTATCTCGCCAAAACTAGTACCCAGTAACTAGTTTGTTAACTGTAAGGAGAGAATGCTTGATTCATTCCTAATGGAATCATGCCACTTGTATTGGCATTCAGTTCAAAATAAGTGTTATAATTCTGGAGAAAGGATATTGTACAGTTTTGTCTCTTTTGCATTTGGGCACCGTTACACTCACAAAGGGATAGTAGTTAAAACTCTAAGGTGCTACCACTTAAATCTCCGTGGCTGGATAGGCATTCATTCAATTTGGTAGGGGCTGGGTTGCTGGAGAACACGAGTTTTGGTAAGCTATGAATGGAGAGCAATGGAATTTAAAATCATGAACTTCGTAGACAATTTTTAAAAAGGAAAATTAAGTGGCACTGTTGGGTTTGCTCGGTTCCGTTGGAAAATTAGGCAACGTCCTCTATTAACTCAGGTGCCCCAGATACATCCAGATGGTCAAGTTCCTCGACAGCTGTAATCCTTCCAGAAGCCCCAGAGACGTCTTGGATTTCTACCTTCCCATGAGTTGCAAACCATTCATGTACTGCAGAGACGTCCAGATGGCCAGGCTCCCCAACAGCAGGTAGTTCTACAGGTGCCCTAAGGACAAATGGAATCTCAATCTCCCCAACAGCTGCTAGTCTTCCAGGAGCCTCAAGGACAACTGGAATTCCTACCTTACCAACAGCATCCAGCCTTCCAGGGACGTGTAGATAGTGTGAGATAAATTTTAATCAATGGAAATGTCAGGTAATCAAAATACATTAAGTCATTCATATACTTTGTGATGTTAAGAACATAACAATGTGACCTTGTGGTACTGTGTTAAAGTGTGCACATAAACATGCAGCTGTGTCTGGGGGAAAACATTGGTGACCACGCATGTGAGGTCAAAGGGAAGTTGCTCAACTGCCGTTTAGGCTAGTACAAGAAAGGCTGTTGATGGCAGTTGAGAGTTTCTGATGCATTACTTTCTCAAAATTAAATATGTGCTGTGTGGCTTAAAGAAAAATTACAGACGTCTGATCTAGTTTTAACCATTTCTCAGACCCACCCTATGAGGTAGAAAAGTACTATTGAGTGAGCTATTTGAACTGTATATAAGGAGGGGGCTTTATCCTTGTAAGAGTGGTGGGTAAGACTGCTTTTCCCCATTTGCAAATGCAATAAACGCAAGTCTTGAATTCAACTAGAGTGTTTGCAGTGGTTCTATTCTAGGAATAGCCTGACCTGGGACCTGTAAAAGCTCATCTGGGTGGTTGTGGTATCTAAAGGAGAATTTCTTTGACAATATTCAGGTTCTTCAACAGTAGATAGCTTTTCAGGTGCCTCAGGGGCAACTGGAAATACTACCCCCCCAACAGCTACCAGCCCTCCAGGGACATCTGTATGGTCTGGCTCCCTGAAAGCAGCCAGCTTTACAGGAAACTCAAGGACAACTGGAATTCCTACCTTCCCAACAGCAACCAGCCTTCCAGGGAGGTCTCGATAGTCAGGTTCTCCTCCAGCAGCAGCTATCCTTCCAGGAGCCTCAGGGACAACTGGTATTGCTACCTGCCCAACAGCTGCCAGCTCTCCAGGGACATGTGGATAGTCAGGTACCCCAACAGCTGCGAGACTTCCAGGTGCCTCAAGGAAAACAGCCATTATTTTCTCACCGACAGCAGCAAGCTGTCCAGGTGCCTAAGGGACAACTAGCATTCATACTCCCCCCCAAAGCAGCAAGCCTTCCTGGTGCCCCATAGACTTCTGGACGGCCAGGTTACCCAACAACAGCCAGCCTTCCTGGTGCCCCATAGACTTCTGGACGGCCAGGTTACCCAACAACAGCCAGCCTTCCTGGTGCCCCATAGACTTCTGGACGGCCAGGTTACCCAACAACAGCCAGCCTTCCTGGTGCCCCATAGACTTCTGGGCGGCCAGGTTTCCCAACAACAGCCAGCCTTCCTG
>JAOVYW010000034.1:1230974-1245765 GCA_025775045.1 Hiodon tergisus
CCTGGTGCCCCATAGACTTCTGGGCGGCCAGGTTTCCCAACAACAGCCAGCCTTCCTGGTGCCCCATAGACTTCTGGGCGGCCAGGTTTCCCAACAACAGCCAGCCTTCCTGGTGCCCCATAGACTTCTGGGCGGCCAGGTTTCCCAACAACAGCCAGCCTTCCTGGTGCCCCATAGACTTCTGGGCGGCCACGTAGCCCAACAACAGCCAGCCTTCCTGGTGCCCCATAGACTTCTGAGCGGCCAGGTTTCCCAACAACAGTCAGCCTTCCTGGTGCCCCATAGACTTCTCAGCGGCCAGGTTACCCAGCAACAGTCATCCTTCCAGGTGCTTCAAGGCCTACTGGAATTCTTACCTTCTCAGTAGCAGCAAGCCTTCTATGTGCTTCAGGGACAACAGGCATTAATTATTCCCCAAACTGCAACCCGTCTTCCAGGAGGCATCTGGACCCAGGAAGGGGAGAAGCATGGCCAGAATAGCAGGTATATGTTCACTTCAATGTGATCTATTCTTGTGAGTTGGCAATTCTGGTGTGTAAATGTTTTGTTTCTCTCTTCGTGGCAAAGTTTAGGTCCATAGCCCCATATTTGGCCATGAGAAGCCACAGATGAATGAATCCAAGGTGGTGGCAAAAGCCTGTAGAGCTCATAAAACAGGACCTCTGAGCAACAGGTAACTAAATCCACTGCATATACAAACAAGATTTAGAGTGTGTGTCATAGCCAGCTGATTTTTTACTGATGTTAAATCACAAAAAATAAGCTGTGGGGAGGAACTGCATTTTTTTCTATATAAAAGAATGTAACTTTAGGTAATATATCCATATTGAATAAAAACGTTTAGATAAAAACTATGTGCATTTGTACTGAAAACAGCTGTATGTCATATATGGACGCAGAAAAATATAGGAGTATTGGATCAAAAAATTAAAATGATGATAACCTATCCCGGTCTCACCTCATTATAAATATTTTTTTTATTACTTTCATTTTCTATGTCAATAACAAGATTATCATTTCCTTCAGCTTATTTACTAAACAGCACCAGTGGCTCACTAACCCGATCCCAAACCCCAACATTAAGCGTTATACAATCAGAATTACTTGATTCTGATGAAAATATTAGTTGTGCTTCACTTTGGGCAATGCAAATCTGACATTAATATCACAATATCGACTCTAGGGGGCAATAAAAGATTTGTTTTAAATCAGAAAGCCCTTCGCTTGTGTAAAAAAAGGTCTTTGGAAGTTTCAATGAATAGAAGATTTACAACTTTGAACTTGGATACTATCCATGCAGGTTTTTGAGTTAAATTAGAAAATAACTAATGAATATTTTTCAGCTTGAACACCATGGTGAAGCATTTGCTTTACAAATAATGCCTTTAATCAAACAATTAAGAGGCTAGGTGGAATGAAAACTGTATCTGACGGAGATATATTTAGTTAGTAATAGCAGAACTCAGTGTATACTTCAGGCTGTATAACATCTTGCATAATTACCTCTTGCTAATTTTTATTTAGCTGTATAGAATCAAAATGACCATTATCACACATATTAGGCTACATATTTACGGTACTCTGTGTGTGTGTGCACACATTTGTTTGTTTGTTGGTTTGCTTGTTTGTGTCTATGAGGTCTTTATTCCAAGGGTGGCCAATTCTGATCCTGGAGGGCTGCAGCGTTTGCGGGTTTTCAAACTACCTCTCAATTAGCATATCATTTACACCTTGAACACCTTGAAGATCCCTTCTAAACTATATAAACTACTATATCAATTAAAACACTTAAATAGCAAGGCTGTAGATCTGTAGATACTGCAGTCCTCAAAGGCCAGGATCGTCCACCTTGATAGTCTACTTTATAATCCACCGACAAGTATATAAGAACATAAAAAGTTATTTTTATTTTATTTTTTAAGGCTGTCGTTAAAGCACAAACCAGTATGATTGTAGTGTGGCATATAAAGGTTCATGGGTTGTTTGACTCAAAGGGAACATGCTCCTGTGGCTGGCAACAATAAAGTCCCACTGGCTGGCTCTGAAACCACACAGTGGATCCAAGTGTGAACTGAGAAAATATATTCCTGTTTGATGTGATGATAATGTGTTCTTTGGTTGAATCTATACTTTTAAAATATACTCTCAGTGAAGAATAGATGCCTTAATTAAACAAATAAAAGAGGACAGAAGAAGAGACTTTTTTTATATAAAAAATATAATAATTTTATTCCGAACTACAAAAAAGAAAACATGTAACTTTTTGGTCACACTTCTCAACAAAACAGTACACAAACTGTCAAAGAACAGTTATCTCAGCAAAAGAGCGATCAGTACACTTATTGAAGCAAGAAAACAATGCTTTTTATCTTTAAATTAACTTAAACGACTGTACAAAAATATGTACAATATTTACAGCATTTATAACACATAAAGGAATGAAGCTACAAATCATCCTGTCTTTTTCTGACAAAATACTGATTCCCTTCTAGTTACCTCAATTAGTCAAAGTCAAACATTTCTTTATTTCAGTGCTTTAGCAAACCCTCAAAGCACATTCACCAAGCCCCTTGTCCGAGAGTACTGCCGTTTCCAGAAAAGACAAGCTGAAAATACCGCCTGCCACCTAAGCCGCCACAGAAGCCTTCTGCAGCACTGACACACCGCGAGAGCACATTCAGTTTGCACACTGGTGGGTAAAGTATTTAAGGTTCCCTTCTGGGGTTAAAGTCTTCACCCTATGTAGCCGCAAGTGCTCTGAGTTTCGAAACCAGCCAAGGCAGTCGGGTGCCCACCACAGTTTATGGGGGAAGAGAGCTGGCATCTGCCCCTCAGTGACAACACGGGGGGGAGGGGGGGTCGTCACAGATTAGAACTATAGTGCAGTATTCTTTCTGAGTCTCCTGCACTACTCCCTCTGTCCTTCACACCATCTTCAAGGCCACTGTCTGACGGGCAAGAAGCCCTAGACATCTGTCAAGGCGCCATTACAAATAAACTTTACATATTCGCATAGTTTTGTCTTCATATAAAAAATACAAAATGCAAATGATAAAAGACAAACCAAAAGATGAACAAGCCAAAAGATTGTGCTGCACAATGAGATGGGTATCTGTTGAATTCAAGTGAACAGTCACTGGTTGTTGTTGGTTTTTTTTGTCTCCCTCAGGCACTGCATTTATGCCATGTCGCCCAGCATCTTCTTGTAGTACACAGACTCGAAGACGTCGTTCTCGCCAGGGCAGTTGTAGTGGCAGGCGCAGGTCTTGATGAACATCATCTGCTTCTTCATGACCTGGCCATCGGGACACTTGAACTCCACGGGGAGGGTGGTGGTCCTGTGGGGGGTGCAGCACCTCCCATCCGTGCACACGCCACAGAACTTGGGCCAGTACGACTTGGTAGTGGTGCACCCTGAGATCTCAAACTTCATGGACTTGGATACTCTGGGGGTGCGGATACACTTCTTTCCTTTCTGCATTAGGACAACAAGGAAAAAAACAGAAGAACTTTTTTAGTGAGTCGCAAAAGCAATGTTTACCATTGTTCAAGGTAAATCTACACACGTGTGTTAAAAATAATGTATCTCTGTGGTGTTTCTTCCAGAGTAATTTCCCTCAGGTGGGTCTGATGACTTACCCTGATGCTCTGCTCCAGGTCAGACTCGCATGGTCGGACCATGCACAGCCGGGATTGCTTTTCCAGGCGACACTTGCGGTTGTCATTGGTGACGCGGGTAGAGACGCCCAGGCCACAGGTCTTTGAGCAGGCGCTCCACTCGGTGGTTTGAACCAGGCAGTTCTCCCGCATGAGGGAGGGGTCGGGCCCGTAGGTCTCCTCCTCTCTGTATGCTGTGGGGAAATTTATTTTATAAGCTCACTCCTGTTCTTTATTTCCAAGGCAGGCTCAGTTGAGTTGAGTCTGTGAGAAGGTCAGAAGTTGGTTTCCAAAACTTACCGGCGAGGGCAGAGCCAACAAAGGTCTGGCGATGTGGCGAGTCACACACCCACTCCTCACAGCATTTCCCAGGCACCTTGATACGGCGGGGCAGGGGGCAGTCAGGGCTGGGCAGCCGGACGTCCATGCTGCACAGGGGAACGCAGCCCACCGCCCCATCCAGGCAGGTGCACTGGTACTTGCAGCTGCTCTGGAAGGACTCCCCGCTCTTGTACACCATTCCTCCGAATACGCAGGTGGCGCCCTCTTGTGCTGCAGAGAGACATCGAGAGTGAATTTTTGCACATTTGCTCTAAGGCAACCTATTGCTGGCTTGGTCGAACTAGAGTCAAAATATACAAATGAATCAACAAAGACGGGTACCTGTGCACACTCCGATGCGGCGGTTACTCGGGGAGCCGAAGTCACAGTAGAGCCCCTTGTGCGGGTCACAGACGTCCCTATCGGTACAGAGCTCGCCCAGCTGCTTGGCGCACACCCTGCAGCAGCCGCATGGGTCAGGAACCAGGCTCACGCCTGGGGTGCACTGAGGTGGCTCGTCGGGACAGTTGCACTGGCCGCTGCAGTCCTGAGCGTTTGCCTAGAGCCCAGAGGAGACCTCTCGGTTAAACTCTCACCACAAGAAGACAGCAACACAGACTCCATCCATTTTACATTTACACCTGTGTCTGAGCCAACCACAGAGAAAGCCCTCGAACTAACCGACATCATCAGATTTACACGGACACATCTTCTACTAACAGGTATCTGTGAAACACTGATCATCAGCCACCATGTATCGGTAACAGAAGGTTCTAATTCCTGTCTTAGTTTAGTGAGGAAAATGCTCCACTTACCAAGCAGAAGAGCGCGAGGCAGAGGAAAGACGTCAGCTTCAGGTTGTTCATTCCTGCTGTCATTTCTACACGAGTCAGTTGCAGTGTGAGTGAAGCAAAGTATATCTTTATCTTCAAGTCCTCTTTAATCTCTTCGGAGCAGAGTTCTGATCGAGTCGATCAAGTCGTTACGAGGTTCTCTCTGGGCTCTGGTCGTCCTTCTCCGGTGAAAGCTAGAGTTTAGCTTCGGTGGCTGAGCTCAGCTGTTGCTCTCTGTTGCCTGAGTGTTCTGTGTCTGAAGCTGGGATCTCTGTCTGCATTTATAGCCACAGGACTGAGGTGACGTGCCAGGGGCTGAATGGAGTCCTGGACAAACATGGACATTCCTGGCATTCTTTCCTAGTTTCCTGCCCCTTCTAGACTGCTGCCCCCCCCCACCCCACCCACCCCCCATTCCGACATCCCACATTCCTTCTGTCTGAAACCGAGCGCTTGGCACACGTCAAAATAAAAGCGCAGTCTTAACATTAACACTGCTTTAAACTTTTATAGGTTTCACTCCATACTGGCGGAAATAAAACAATTGGTTTTGCCTTCTTAGTAACAAACGCTCAATAAGGAAATTTCCAGTGAGATGAATGATCATTTGTTAATAAGCAGGTGTGAAGGAACAATTGATTTTAGATTTTTTGTGTTGTTTTGAATTAGTTTTGAATTTCTTGGCTGAAGCAAATGAATACGTCCGTAGTTCTTTGACATCTATTTTTGTTTTGTAAAATTCTCGTGAAGTACTTTGTAACGGTGAAGACTGGGTTGTTGTTGTAATAGCGAAATAAATCCTTTCGGGGGCAGTATGTGGTGTAGCATTTAAGGAACAGATCTTTTGACCCAGTGGGGTACTGCTGCTCTACCCTTTCCAAATGTATTCAGATTAAATTCAGATCACATCAAGATGCACTGTTTTTTTGTAACGTGAACATCTTGTAACAGTTAAGCAAATGCAATTAAATTCCCTCTATGGTACTTACTGTAAGGGATACAGGTAATGCGGTAATGTTCCGGCTGGTCTGTGGACCTGTATTCATCTTTTCTACGGGGTTATTGGTAGAAAACAATAGACTTTCAGTTCCTCTGGTCCTGCCTGTAATCATAATCACATTCTTTTGATGACTGTGTGCTTTCACCTTGCTAATAAGGTTTAGTCTATGCGCTTTTAAAGCACAGGTGCGCCGCATTCCTGGAGTGGTATCCTATTTTGCACCATCAGGTCCTAGACACTGAGCAGACTTTAGGACTGCAGGAAAGCGGCTAGACTCTGGGTTTGTATATTTAAAAAAAAAAAAAAAACAGGGATCACACAAGCCCCAGACTCTCCGCCTCGTTCTTATGAAAGGCAGGGCTGCTCCTCACCAGCCACCAAATCGGAAATGAAAAACTCCCAGAGAAAACTTGGAGCTGCCGGAATGCAAGTCTCGAGCCAGCAGACATACTATTACTACGTGCGCACAGGTCCAGAGGAAGTGTGGCCTTATATGGGAATCTCTTCACCTACGGCTTTTTCCCGTCTCTGTCCTCCCCCCCCCCCCCCCAGCTCTCACTCTCGCCGCTAGCCTCCACAAAAGTACAGTAGCAGCGCCTACTGTCTGAAAAAAGTGTTCTCGCCGATGTTGGAGATGTTAATGCACCCTGTCTGTCAACACTGAATCGCTTGTCGTGAAATGAGGCCGCGGAGCCTTTAACCCTTCTGTGACGAAGCTGCGCCTACTCTGTTCTGGAATGCTCAGATCAGTAACAATCCCAGAGCCCCCCTTAGGCCTCCCCACAGAGACCCTGGGCCTGCTGGTGCACACCTTTTCCCAGAAATTCCACACCCATTAGAGCATAGGAAAGACTTTCAGGTCTGTTAACCTTTAATGCCATGCTCTCTGATTTTCCATGCTTTCCGAACGGTTCTGGAGTCTCAGTGGTGGTATGGGTGCAATTTAAAACATGACATCAGGGATGCGACCCTCGGACGCAAATGTTTCTCCCCTACAATTTCTATTTAGTCTAACTCCAAATATCTTTCCTCTTATCTTAACTATATTTGCCCCCGAAAAAGTGTTTGGGAAGAAGATCAGCTGTGTAGTATTTATGTTACACCGATGACAGGATGTGTTAGATTGACTGTGCAGCTGTTTTTGTAGAAACGACGGTTACTAGGCAAGCAAGGTCAGGGGTTATCCTATGACGAAATGGAAAGGATTCTGCATTTAGTGCAAATAAATCTACACCAGATATAAATTCCCTCGGGAAATGATCATGTGACAATGGTCTCCGTAGAAGCCTAGGGCAATGTATGTGTGGGAGGGGGGAATGGGTTGTTCTGGAAGAAACCCTGCGATGGTTTATTGTTCAAAGAATAAAAATAACTAGTGCACACATTCGTTTATAAAAGTGACCGTGGAAAACAGTCCCCTGTGTGGTGAGATTCCTGGACCAAATTTCCACTCCCCACAGCTTGACATGTGCCCTCACTGCAAATGTTCCATCAAAATGTTTTTGATCTATGTGTCGATGCTATTTATTAACCAAAACAAAGAACTTGCACCGGACTGAGGTACAACCTTTAAGAACCACTGCTTAAAAACTCAAACCGGGGGTTTAGTTATATTTTTTGGCGGTTTCATTACAAACATTTTCTTATTTCCCTAGGAAATTTTAGTTTTAGCAATTCCTCAGAATTTGATTTTTTAAATTTATTTTTTACAAATTTCTTTAAAAATACCTGTTGAAAGACAATTGAAAGTGTAATCTGACATTAAAAATGGGTAAATATTATTCTAAAATAATTGCTTGAGGGGGCTTTATCAAAACCTATGAAACATGTTCCTGAAGAAGCACAGAATGGACATATTGTATTTACTGTGTAATTTACGGAAAAATATAATATACAATCTCTATAATTCTGCCAGATGCCATGCACAAACCCAGTTGCCCTGTGATGAATCTTTCAGTTGTCTATGAACAAAGAAATGTCATGCCTGTTTGGAACCTAAACTGCAGAGGAAGAACACAGAGTAAAAATGGTTAAATGACTTACAATGTTTGATAGGCTGGTTTATACCGACTGCAATATAATTTAAAATAAGATTTTAGCTTGTTCTTGGATTTGTAATACAAGACACAACCTGATCAGCTTTACTTATCACAGTGAAAAAAAAGAAAAGATTTCATTTGTTCAGCTGCTTTGAAGTAGAGGTTTCTTTATAGTTTAAATCTTCAAAGTTGCATAAAACTGTGGACAATCGAGATAAACATAATCCCGGCTTGGTTTCCTGGCCTGCAATGATTGAAACGGTTGAATCACCTGCTTCCTAATATGATATAAAGCAGAACAGTCTCATTGGCAAAGCAAGCGCAGGTTGAGTTGTGTAATCTGACTTCCTCATGTGGCCGTTTTCTCCATTACGTGGTTGAGCGGCTTTGGTTGAGGGATGTCCTTCTGCTTTTTGACAGTAGCATTCCTGCGGGATTGTTAAAGTGCATTCCTGGTGGGATTTGCCTCACGTCTTTGCTCATGCCCTGGGCACGATGACTTCATGCGCATTAAAAAATAAGTGGAAACCGCCGGCTTCAACACGTTCCTCTCTCTTCACTCGGCATGTGATGTGTATTTGTGTGATGGGTTGCCCGTGCCGGGTCTTGGTAGGCCCTGTGATGGTTTTGCTAATCCCTGGGGATTTATCCCAGTATATCCAAGGAACCTTTCAGGTACCCTTGTAGCTGGAACAAAGTGACTATAATCCGATCAATTCTCTCTGCTTTAAAGGAAACGACTTTTGAGTGTCTGTCAAGGAAACCACTTCCCATTTTATCTTTGATGGCATGGGTAGGTAGAGCCAGAGGGTCGATCAATTTGGCTAACATTAACCAGGACAGCAGGCAAAATGGTCTTCTTTTTGGAAGGGTTATTGATTTCGGGATGACTGACACATACAAGGTCCTGTGGATGGATGTTGCGGTGCTCAGGAGTGCCTTTACACGTCTCTCGGGTCTGCGATGCTTCAGCTTGACAGCACTGGCACCCGGGTCTATCATGCTCGTCCTCAGACATAGCTGGCCCACACAACGGAAGTAGGAAGTAAAAGCATTACGACTAAGTGATAAAAATCATCGAATGAACCAATCAACATCAGTCAAGTAATTATCGCCCTACAGGATTTACACAAAATATACCCTGCACATTGTGTATCGACCGGCATCTGTACGTGAGAGCACCGGTTTGTATTTCTTTTACTTGAAACTGGGAAAGTGTTTTCATTTGACTAATTTAGTTCAATTTTCTTCCTTCTTAGTCAAATCCTTCTAAAATCAAGAATCAGAAATTCAATTAGCCAAAGAAGTATTTTCCATGCCGTTTTAGCAGCAGAAGTCCATCCTCCAAAATTGTCTGGGAACAACTCCACATTCAACTTTTTGAACCTTGAAGAAAAAAGGATAATTTTCTCTCATATTCATATCCACCTCACCATCTACAGAAAAGTCTATAATTGGCAGTTGGCTAGCTGTTAAAAGAATGTTCTTTGCTTTGAAACATCAACCCCCCCAACCTCGCCAACACTCCTACCACTATTTAAACTGAGCATGTGGTAAAGATTTTAAAATTAGTTAATTAGGAGGGCCGCAGTCCTGAGCCTTTGAAATGCCTGGCCCGGCTTAACTAACTCTTAATCCAGACAGGAGCTACAGAGAAGGCTATGAAACCAACCCACAAACATAAAAATGTATGAATCAGATAAATAAAAAACAACATTGGAACTTTTTTTGTTGTTGAGAATATTCAGAAAAGCGGGCACTCCAGACGAGTGAAACAGAGTGTAATTGATGAGTGAGATTTTGTATCAAACGGGTCACAAGACTTATGAACATGTTTGCACTTTACACTGGAGGCCCCTCACAGAGGCTCTTTCAACAAACGCCGGAAAATCATTTCATCCATGAAGATTTACAGAGGCTAAATTAGCTCAGGTCTGATACACCCCGGTCTCTTCCTTAAACGGAATTCCATATGGGAACCTGGGAGGATTTATTGGGCTCTCTGTTCTTTATTTTCGGAATCCGGCAATGTTTAGATCAGTGTCAGAGTGAAGTGTAGTGGTCCAAATATAGGCCCCTTAAGTTAATGGCTACATGGCTAAAGAATTAATGGCGGATTCCACAGCGGATTCCTTTTATTGTCGTATCACCCCACAGGGTTTCTATTTGAAGTAACCCGGCCGCGGCTGGTTGCATTTTGATTGGCTTTTTCGTAAATCTGTCTCTGGCTGTTTAAAACCTGTTTGCACTGTTTGTGCTGTGAAACCCTGTGTTTTCAGTGGAACTGAGAAAGCCGTCAAAGCAACTGGGATGGTCCAGAAATGACACTTTTTTCAGAATTCAGAAGCATGTTCTGCTTGAAGTGAAAATGTCTGGCGGGTAATTTGCCCTCTGTGTAACTCACCAAGCCATGAACAAATGCTCCTTATGCACTTAGGAATGCATCAAACGACACAGTGAAACAGCCTGGCTATAAATTGCACAAGGATCTTGTTGTACCTCTGAACATGATTCCTCTTTTCAACCCCCCCCTTTTGTAATCCAATTATGTTGGGTTAATGAGGTATACTGTTAGAACTCCATCAATATATTATACTTACTTAGCCGAATTTAACGCAATGTTAAAATATGTAATCATAAAGCAACAAGGTACCAACTGCTTGTTTGTTCTGCTGGTCACAAGAGAAAAAAAAACATTTGGAAACCAATTATCAGTAATCGTCATTAATGCATCTTGGCTCATTTCTGCGAATCCTGACACCAAACACAGCCCACATGAGAAGTTTAGCTCTGATTGGGTGGAAGGCACATCACTCTTGACGGCAATGGCCTGTAGGCACCTAGGACGAGAGAGAACCCCTGCCCTTTAACCCACCCCAGCCTGGGCGACGCTCTGACAATTGTGTGGCACAATTGTGTGGCCCTTCCTGTCACAATCCGTAAATGACATCAGTTCCAACCTGCAACATCTAGCCCAGTGGGCTTTATCTGTGCTAGGGTGAGCTTGTACTGACTGAGCCACACATCTCTTGTTAAGTCAAATTTGGTAAATAAAATAATTAATACAAAGTTTCATTTCAGTTTTGTTTCGACAGCTGTTACATAATGAGCCATTATTAGTCTGACTGGGTATTTTCTTCTTATCCACATCCCTCAGAGGGTTCAGAAAACGTAAACAGATACCTGCAGGCTACAGCAAATGGCCCTGAAAAGCACTCATTCATGGGATACGAGGTCTCATGGATACAGTGTGCCAAGAAAAGCAACGCAGGAATGCTCTCACCCTCTCCATGGCAACAGGGGAGAAGTACCTGGCCCAACAACAACAAGAACCAACAACAATGACGGAATGCTACCGTCAACGAGTAACAATTGGAAAATAATTCCTTCTGCATCAACATTCCCTATAAATTGAACATATGACCTTCAACCTTTCACATAATATGTACAGATATATTTGCATTGCTTAGAACCAACGTCGGATAAGGTTGTCAGTGACATCTGTCACTGAAGCACTGGTGGTTTGTTGTAGATATCATAGATTGAAAAAAGACATCATGTCAAACCCAAGAAATACAATTATACTTCCTGTTCCCCCCCAAAAAAGCAAGGGAAGTAGCCTCCTTGTTCACTAAAGCTTGAGTCAAATTTCAGTAGAAAAAGACACAAAACAAGCCAAAGATGGAAAAAAAGCATGGCCATTGAGTGTTATTTATTTAAATGAATCCCGCCTTCAATAGCAGACGAACGTTTTTTTTTTGTGGTGGTTTGTGTTTTTGTGATTATGGCTCCCGCCACAGGGTTTAGCCTCACAGATCGGCCTTGACTCAACACTTGGAGTACCGCCAGGCTGAGAAACAAAACCTCAGATCTTTAAGTAGATTTTATTATTTGTTCCACTGGTTATGTTAATGTAACTCGCGTTTGAAAGCCAGCTATCCCTTTAAAGTTCTCATTCCCTTAAAAGGAAACAAACGCTTTGGATGAAAAATGCTCTACCTCTGGCAATGTAAAGAAAAGAAATTGGGGGGATTGATCCTTTTGATGCTCACTGTTTACTGCATTTGTCAAAACCCAGGGCACGGCAAAGAAATCTCCTGTGAGATCATGCCTTTCTTTTAAAAAAACGAAATCTGACATATTTCTCCGGTGAGTCCGTGATCCCCGAAAAAAGGCCTTTCACCTCGTGAGACAATTTGTTTCAGAGCCACAGCAATAGCACCGGTCCTGAACAACAAAGTATAGATTTTACAGGGGGATGGATGACCATTCAGAAAGATACCCTTCATCTCCAAAGAATGTTTGTCCAGGGGTCAGTCCCATCTGCAGCTGATCTTTGAAATGATCCCGCCTGACTAACTGCACGGATGAAAACACTGTGTGACGGGAAAAGGGACACGTTGACCAGTCAATTGCGTCCCACTGGGTTGGTGTGAGCCCCTCAAATCCAGCCTCTGCCAGCCTCAGAACTCTTCTACTCCGCTTCCAATTCCACAGCATACTTTTTATTCTATCGTACAAACACAAATTACTTCCAGGTCTCACCAGGTTAAAAGCCCTATCTTCAAGCATGGAAGTAAGAAGAAAAAAGGAAAGTACGTGCCCTTTCAATGTAGCTAATTAGCCCTGCTCTGAAGGAGAAAAAAAACGAGGAAGCCGTGTACAGCAATTATACATCTTTCCTGAGCCCACACTGCCAGCCTGCATTAAGGAGATTTAAAAGGAATGCCAACTTCTCTCCTGCCTGGCAAGTGCTTACATTCCTCGCTTAATTGGTTTCCTGTGAAACTCTCTGACTGCCATGATTGGTTGTTGGTCGATCGGCCTTCATTTGCTTCAAAAGCTGCCAAAGAAAACGTTACTTAAACTCACAGAACCACCGAATGTGACTTAACTGTTTTTCTTTCTTTTTCTTTTTTTCCAAACAGGTGTTGCATAGTATGATAGGTATGCACTCCATCCCACCTCAGATTTGCTGTCGTTTCTCCTCAGGTTTCAAATAGACCCTGAATATTATTTTTTCATTTGAATTTTAAAAGCAAAAATGTGTATACATTTTGTAAATACATGTGGTGTTTGCCTTTCCTGTTTGAAACCTCTGGTTTTCAAAATTCACAAACCGCGGGCCTTTCAGGTGTAGATTCTTATTCACAGGGTGTGGACCAACAGACATTTAATTTTTTGGCTCTCACCGTTTAACCAGGGCGTTAAACACTGGGCACTTTCTACTTCCACGTATTTTCATAATGTTTAATTTACTTTCAGGACTATATCATACATTTATGCTAGTTCTATTGTTTTTGGAAATAGCAACACCCTCATTGCCCACCCATACGGCATGATTCCTTGCTGCTCTAATGAACCTGATTCCTGGCATCACATACATGACCAAAAGCCGGAATTACTCCAAACATTAATTCTCAAGATTAAACATGGTACGTCATATTGTTATGCCTCACAGTCAGCTCTAACCAGAGAACCAGAGACAGGGAAATAGAACATTTGGTAAAAATTGGAGGTGCCATTTCACACTTTCACACTGTTGGTTACCTGCATGGGTCACCGTGCCTCTGAAATGTCCTCCATCCATCCCCTGAAGAAGCCTGTTTCCGACACATGGCTTTAAAATTAATTAGTGCGCCGTTTGGGAGGAACTCAACAGCTGCCTCGTAAAGTGTGCAGTGACGTGAGGCTCCTGTCATTCTTGGTGTTCAACTAATGACCCAACACCCGTCTCAGAAGAAACCACTTTATGAAGGTCAGGAAAAACAAAGCAAATCACTACAATAGTGAGTTTATTCTGGAAAAAACCCCCCAAAAAACTAAAACCTTTGTTGAGTCACATCAATAAACTTTTTTGTGTGTGCGTGTGTATAGCACAACAGGCTAATAAACACACACTTATTAAAAGGGTTTATGAAATTTCACCCAGTTGCTTCTTATAAACCTCCAGCCACTCCACTGTGGCCTCTCGGTCGTGGCCAGTGGGAAAGATGGCAGGGTTGTGTCAGTCATGTCAACATGTCCAACATATCCAGAGTGACCAGATGCTGACTTTTCCCCCCCGGGGGAAACGCTAAAATGGTTTCTCGAAAATAACTGTGAGTTTCTTGGTCAGACAACCATTAAAACCTTTCTGTTTTTATCTGGCCAGAAGGCTACCACCAGGAAGCAGCTGTGAGAACATACAGCGGCCTCTGGAGCAATGATAAGCATACTCTTCTGGGATACATTCCAGGGCTTTCCTATCAGTCAGCACCATTGTCTCTAAAACCGCATGGGGTGGGAATTATACTATGATTAGACACTACGAACAGTATAGAAGTAATTATAGGACACGTGTGTCCCTGACCAGGGGAGAAGATAGACGTAATTTTTTAACATGAGCTGGAAGTATGCAGTATACAAAGATAATGATATGGAAACATGCAACCTGCTTGTAAGTAGACAAGTAGGGTTAGGGCTAGATTAAGGGCTGTCTTTCAGCCATGTTGGTCCACTGTTGCTCTCAATCCCTCACACTCCTTTTAAGCACTACAACTCCCACTCCCTAACAATCTGTGATCATTTTACCCACAACTGGAAACAGTGGGGTGGTATTTGAGGTCAAATTGAAAATGGTGCTGTTATATCTCTAGGTAATGGCTAAACATGTCCCTCCACATTGTCCCTGCAGTTGTGATAGTTTGCTCTCAATCCCTTACACTCCTGTGATACTTTTAAGCACAACAAATCACACGCCAATCTCCCCACACTACTGTGATCATTTTAAGCACAACTCCCAGTCCAATCCCCCACACTACCATGATCATTTTAAGCCCAACTCCCAGTCCAATCCCCCACACTCTGTGATACTCTTAAGCACAACTCCCAGTCCAATCCCCCACACTCTGTGATACTCTTAAGCACAACTCCCAGTCCAATCCCCCACACTCTGTGAT
>JAOVYW010000034.1:1246764-1268643 GCA_025775045.1 Hiodon tergisus
CTGTCTGTCTGTCTGTCTGTCTGTCTGTCTGTCTGTCTGTCTGTCTGTCTGTCTGTCTGTCTGTCTGTCTGTCTGTGCCCAAGTAAGAGTGTGCGAGAGTGTAAAAGAGAGAGTGTGAGTGTGTGCGTGCCTGTCCGCGCCCAAGTAAGAGTGTGCGAGAGTGTGAAAGAGAGAAGGTGAGAGTGTGCGTGTGCATATGTGTGTGTTTCCGCACCCAAGTAAGAGTGTGTGACTGCGAAAGAGAGAGTGTGCGAGTGTGAAAGAGTGTGCGTGAGTGTGAAAGAGAGAGTGTGTGTGTGTGTGTGTGTGTGTGAATGAGTAATGTGTGCATGTGTGTGTGTTTTCGCACCCAAGTAAGAGAGTGTGTGAGTGTGAAAGTGAGTGTGCGTGAGTGTGAAAGAGTGTGCGTGAGTGTGAAAGAGAGTGTGCGTGCAGGACTAGAAGTGAGAGAGCAAGAGGGGGAGGATGGAATACTCACAGGCAGTGAATGATGGTGCGCCCCTCCCCCTCCTCACACTCCTCCTGCCATTTGTCCACCTGCAGGATGAGCTTCAGGAAGGACCGCTTGGACACTGGCACCTCTCTGTGGGCTGCCCAACCCAGATACTGGAACTGCCTCACCATCAGGTAACCCTCCTGGGGCTGCGGGAGGAGCATGGCAGGTGACATAATCAGTCAGGATGAGGCCAGAGTGGCTCTGAGCAGGCCAAGGCTACCGCCTCTCCCTCATTAAAACCAGAATTCACATGGGAATTTTCAAAAACACAATCAGCAGGATGAGACTTACTCGGGTGAGGTTACATATTCTGAAGAGCCGACTGATGACATCACAATCCATGGAACAGGACATACATTCAACTTGAACAGGACCGTACCGAAGCATTCCTTCTTCTGGCCAGTACTGGGGACAGCCCTGAGGAGGTGGAGGCGAAAGTCATCTTTGTCAATCATGCCAAAGTATCCCGTTACGTATTTTTATAAATGAATTTTGACATCAGAGGGGTATTAAAAGGGGTTAGCTCCCCAGGGTGCATGGAGCAAATGATCCACGGAGCAAACCTAAATGGGAGAACACACCGAAAACAAACGTTTAGAAGATGGGAAGAGAAGAGAAAAGGGCCGCTGTTAACCTGTGCAAGGTCAATCTCGTTGAGCATGACGAGGGACGTGCAGCCGTAATCATACACCAGCCTCCAGAAATCCTTCACTGTGTTGGGCAAGGGGTGCTGAGTAACAATGAAGGCGGCTGGCTGTCTATAGCTCTAGAGTGGGGAGAGAGAGAGTTTCGTTCAGGGTCCGGGCAGCTGATGTATCAGTGTGCATTTAAAAAAAACAACATTTAAAAACACGTGGAGACGAACGATAAGCAACGTTACACCTGTTATAATGAGTTATGTGTGAAAACATGACCATGCAGGGACCTGCATTTAAAAAAAACCTTCAAAAGCTGTGTAATAAGCAGGTGTGGTTCCAACCAGAGCATCAACATGTTTTGCATGCTATACTAAATCTTTCAATAAATAAAATGAATAGTGCTGACATATCACTTAAGCCATGAAACAAATCCAGTTTAATATAAAAAGCATTAACTGAGGAGTAAAAATTCAGAAATTACCTGGTATTCTTCTGACGGCTTGGTTAGAAAAAGTCCAAGAGTTTGTAAAGCGTACGAAGAAGTGATTTAACATTACCCTCACATTAAAAATCTCATGATGTGCAATAAACTGCCCATTTCTATGCACTAAAAAAAACCATCTCTTGGTGTCCCTGTACACATGCTGCCCTTCAGTAGGCATGCTGCCACAGGGTACCTTGGCCAGCAACCACAGCGCCAGAAAAACACTGATTTCAGAAGGGAAAACAGCACCCTCTTAGTTTGTGCCAAACCGACAGAGGGGAAGTTCACAAAAAATGCATTTAAATTTATATCCCTAGATGTTCCAAGTGATACTCTTAATCTCATGCGATTAACACTACAAACGACAACACAAAAGGCAGCATGCTGGTCAAACCACTCACTGCCTGTGGTGATTTGTTCCCATACTTTTGGTGTTCTCTGCCAAGGCCAAAGATTATTATTCCAGAGAGATGGGCATTTTTTTCAACAAAGCATATCAAACTAAATGGGGAGAGACCTCCTAGTAAAATGACAGAGGAGAACCGCACTGAGTTGTCAGAGCAGGACCACTATTACGATAATGCTGTTTTCAGGTCATTGTATAGTCGCATCAATGATGAAAATTATTATGCTTTTTTGTTTTACAGGGTTTCTATTACATTATTAAATTTTCCAACATAAAAAATTAAGTAAGAGTAGGATACAACAACAACACTTACCTCGACCCTCAATACAAACTGAAAATGTCTTTGGACTTTCATATTTTTGAGATCCAAAATTTACTGGTTTTTAACTAAATTTAGGACCACATGAACAGCCATCTTGAAGAATTGTAATATTTATGAAGGTTGATGAATACAAATAATAAAATGTATCCACTAAAAACAAAATGTAACGAAAAAAGTTGGAACTACATATAACTTCTAACATAGACCACTACTCACACTGCTTGGGCAATACTTAAAATATGTAAATTTTTATGTTTGCCAAAATGTGACAAACAATAATTAAAAAAATATTAACGCAAGTATTAGAACTGTGTTCTCCAAAGGTACTAAGCAAAAATATACACCTGGATTTGTCTCTAGCTTTCTATTTGTGCATCTAAATATGATATAAATATATATTTATGGTATTCTAGTTAACATTGTTTAATCTGGATACAAGCCTAATTACATACATTGAACAGACACTTACATCCATGAGGGCAGCGTTGATGTAGTTGCTGCTTTCCCCATCGATGGTAATGAGGAAAGGCAGGCAACGATCAGGTGGAAGCATGTCCATAAAGCGGTTCTTCTCATGGTTCCTGGGCAGCAGAGCAATGCTGCAGTCCTCAGGCTGGGGTTGGGGCGTCACCGAGTTCAGCGTCTAAAGCACATAAAAATCCGCCGTGGGTAGGGCGGGACACTTTCACATGCCTGGGACACGTTTGTCGTTTCTCCGTTAGCTGTGAAGTAACTTTCCTTCAGCTGGATTTGGGTATTTTCGGTTTTGGGTTAAAAAAAGTTAAAAATCTGCTTTCCATATTACCACGGTAACTCAGAGTAGAGATAAAGCCGTGGTGTGCCTTACCTGAAATTCGTCTTTGAGGTGCGAGGAGTTGCTCTGTGAGTCTATCCTGATCATCTCGTAATACGCGGCTTTGAACTCGCACGCTGGGATGACGGTCTCTCCACAGAGGCAGGCCTCCAGTATGGCATCGTGGATGAATATGTACTGTTCCTAGGACAATAAAAACTGCTCATTGAAGGGAAAAAAAGGCACAAATGACCTCCTACACACGGAAGCATGAAACCAGACAAGTGGGACGCTCAGACGAAGAGCTACCTCAGTCTGGACCATGTTGATGCGTCGTGAGCGCAGAGCCTTCACGCAGTTGTAGATGTCCACCACTCCCTCTCTCTCAGCCATGTCCAGCATGATGTCGATCACGATGTAACAGCCTGTCCGTCCTGCTCCAGCACTGACCACAGAGAGACCACAGAGTCCGTAAGCAGACAGAAGGCCTCCATTATCCCAGAGGAAGCTTGCCAAGAGTTTCAACAATAGAATTGTTGCAATGTGGCGCCGGATGATTTTGAAAAATGTTCACCTAGACTGAAAATTTCACAGTGATCAAAAGCCTTTGATAAAAGACTAACGTGTAATATGGCCTCTCGGTGTTTGGTTACCTGCAGTGAACCACAATGGGACCGGCACTGGGTGGATTGGACATTTTCACCCGGCGAATGAAGGACAAGAGGCCTGTGGCATGGTAGGGAACCCCATGGTCGGGCCAGCCAGTAAAGTGGAACTGCTTCACTTCCCGAAGCTCGTTAAATCCTCTCTGGGGAAAGATAAAAAATTAAACATGAATCGGAGAGGACCACACAACAGAAGGACTATGCAATAAACTTGTGCATTCTCTTGGCTTTACCGTGTTAGCAAGCTGGGCTAACCAGGACTTTGGAACATTCAAATATGATATAAAAGTTGAGCAGAGAACAGATTTTGCTCACCCTCTCTAATGTGAAAGTTCTGACCACATATTCTGCAAGTGGTTCCACCTCCACAAAGGTTACTTTGAAATCCCCATAAACCTCCGCATCATCGGGCCAGTATTTGTAACACTTAACCTGGGGGAAAAAAGAGAAAAGAATATGGGACATTATCATAACAGCGGTTCCTTGAAAAAGCAAACTCAGTGAGCCACCAGTACAGTCTGCTTAGACAGCCTCACGATTGAATCCCATAGCTGACAAACGACTGTTCCGACTGGCAAATACCCACCAACAGTATGCTAATCTCTTTTATGAGAACCAGGTAGGTAGATTAGATTTGAGTAGATTGTGATTTATAATGGAAAACCAGCGTGGGATTCGCGGGCCAATAGTTGGAGAAACACTGCACTAGGGGACTTCATATTGTCCTATGTCCCAATGTAACACACAACCATGTTTGTCAACCCAGTCAAACATTTGGGTACAGTGCATAGACCGGCGATCAAACTTCAGCCTTAGGTACCCCAGGCTGTTATGAGCTGGTTCTTTGCATGGTTCACTCTCAAACCCAGTCTGGAGAGGTGGTGACAAGTTGTGTATGCCGTCGCACCTGCGTACTGATAGTTCAAGACTTTGTGCCGCAGGGTGGCCAGAATCAGGTCCAAACACTTCATGAAGATGAGTAAAGCTAGAAAGAGGCAGCAGAACACTATTCTAATTTTACATTTGGTAGACAAACCAAAGATACTTTCTGTAGCCAGATGTAATGGGGATAATGGGGATGTGGTGGTAGGTGTCCTGTATGTTCACCGCGGTGAACCAGTCACTAAGACAGTTGGAGACAGCTGCTTCTGCCTGATATTAAAGAATTCATCTGAGACTGTCATTTCGGTGCAGCAACAGAAAGTACTTTGAATCGAACCCCCCGCTCCAGTCAGAGGGCAAAACCATACGTACAGCAATCTTAAGCCAGGAGGCCTTAAAGAATGGTAGCCTGCAGATGTAAAGTGTTGCTGCTTCTCCTTACGAGGAGCCATGTAGCACAAATACAAACTGGCACAACGAAGCAGGTACACTTCTGGCACATCCACAGCCAAAGCTTTATAAAATAAGCAAACTGTACAATAGCTGCGGGGGAGCCCTGCACTCTCGTGAGATTTGGCGTATTCCCACAGACATTTATGTTATTTTGAGGGAAATAACCCATTGGTGCCGATTCATGTTTTGTGTTAGAAAGGGAACAATCAAACATACTGTTTGGCTGCATGCGTTGCTACATGAGTGCATTCCAGGCCAAGTGCATGCCTTTATTTTACACAATAGCTCAACTTCCTGCGTCCAAAGGAAATATGCTTGCCACAAAAGAAAACCATACTCAAAAGTACGCAAAGCCGCCTAAGTGGAGTGCATGCTCTTGTTAAAAAAAACCCAGGCTTAACATCATCACGAAACAGAATCATTTAACAGAAGCGCAACATACCCGTCCAACCTCAACCAGGTTAGTCACCATGACCACACAGGCAGACTGCTCCTGCCAGATCATCCTCCAGAAGTCATAGACAGTCTCATGGACTGGGCCTGTGCACAGAAGAGGAAACACAACACGCCATCTTCCATTCAGCTGTTTACTGTGAATGAATAGTAAAAGCACTAAAATCTGTACCATATTTATACTCTTAATACAAGTAAACAGGGACATTCTAATTGACTGCTTACACATTGTAGATTAATCTTCATAATACAACCTTTCATACATTCACTCTAACCTCCCAACAAATTACAATTATTTGTAAACCACACTGGCTTTCCTTACCTTGCGTGGCAATGTAATGGCTTGGTCTTTGATATCCCTAAAACAGAATGAAAATAAAACCAATCCATTCAAATCAGAGATAACCAAACAATGCCAGGAAAAAGTAAACGGCAAAACAAATACTAGTACACAGCAAAAGGCTAAGACACCTGCAAGGAATTATACAGTCATGGCTTCATGAAAACAGGTACTTGATGAGATAGGCAGCAAGAACAAAAAAAGTTGTTCATTCTACACCCTGGTCTGGTTTGACTAGGCACAATTAGCTGCTTATACATCTGGAAACATTTTGGGCTTCAAATAGGGATTTTTAAGGACTATTACAATACTGTAAGATAGCCATCTTTATGCTTGAGCAAAGCAATCAGCACAGGTTCACATGTAAGATAGTAAAACCTGTATAAGGCAGGTAAACAGACTCCATGCAATTAACATAGATTTAAAGCCCTCATAAATACTTCAGATTACTTAAATACTGTTTGATGTCAACAGAGGCAGTGGTTAAGAAACTGGATGAGGGGCTGCCATTGTACAGCAGGATTTGGCTGCTGAATTATTTCAGTAAACACAAAGCTGTATAAATAAGTTCAATGCAAAAGTTATCCAGGAAAGGATTATGCGCCACAAAACACCTAATCTAATATATTTATGAACGTAGGTGAAGTATTAATACTTAATCTTCTGTATTGATGTACATGATTATTATAGAGGTTATATCAGGATATTTTATTGCATAATTAAATATCACTCCTTAGGACCTTTCGTTCTTGTACATAAATGCTGCAGAGGGGGACAAGAAACAACATCCCAACATCCTGTTAATGATAACAGTCATCAACCCAAAAGAAAAACCCAAAACAAACCGACACGCTGACAAAACTGAAATGAAACAATAAAGCGCGTGAGCGGTTCGATGGGAAAGAAAGAGTATGAGCGGTACAATGGGAAACGAGGGGAAAACATCTCATGCGTCTCCATGCAGATGTTAGTCAAGAACCGAGGCAACTGGAATGTCAAACATGAGGTTCGGTGGGATCCCCTACAGTAATACTTACATCCCTGTACAGCCAAATCTACAGCCCAAATCAAAGGCAGGTTGAAAGAAAGCACAACAATGTCAGTGAGTACAAGCACTTTAAACAAGTTTAAAAAAAGAAAAACGAAAAAAAGAAAAAAGAAAGAAAAGGAAAAAAAAAGCTGTATTCATATTGTTGACATGGCATGCAGAGAAGGCCTCGCATACAAGAGGAGATGTTTCTCACACGCAAAAAAGCAAGAGCCAACTTACGTC
This sequence comes from Hiodon tergisus, assembly GCA_025775045.1. NCBI lineage: Eukaryota > Metazoa > Chordata > Actinopteri > Hiodontiformes > Hiodontidae > Hiodon > Hiodon tergisus. The sequence continues at coordinate 1,253,970 of JAOVYW010000034.1, forward strand.
AATGTAGTTTGCGTTGATATAGTCAGATGAAGGGTCATCTTCCATAGGCTGGAGGATCACCCGTGAATGGTCATCTGCGATCGTGCAACAAATCCCCATCAAAAAAAACTTACTAGTCCAACTTTCCAAAAACCAGTTATACGATCTCAGAAACACAAAATCCAACCTGTTATTATCATGGTGCTTGCATAATGAGACCAAGATATCAAAATATGTTTGCGCCACCAATGTGGGACTTACAAGCAATGATGTTTCCATAGCGGTTCTTAGTTCTGTTCTGCTCCTTTTTTGCCACATCCCAGGAAGCTGACTGGCCTTCAAAGAAACTCTGCGTATCAAATCAGAAAAAAGTGCCAAAACAGCTAAACAGTTAAAATCCTCGCCTGAAATCTGCTATATAAAAACTGTATGCATTTACGAATGTGGGAAAATTTGCACTAAAATCCTCAACCCATAAGACTTGGGCAAAGACTGACTTTGACCAATAAAACACGAATGTCACTGCATGACACTTAACATTTATAGCTATCATTCATCCTAAATCCTATTCATGGCTGACTGCCTGCTAGAGCATGAGATTTGTTGTTCATAAACGTACACACAAAAAAAGAGTGAGCTGCCATGGCAACACTACCCCTAGATGTGGTGATTAGTAACAAAAACCTTGGCTGAACTGTGACTCAATGTGGCCAAACCTTAGCCTTTGGTTTTGACAATCTGCTACTAACAAAGAAATCCAGTATTACCTAGGTGTTGCTCATTCACAAGAGATATCTATTGATGGGCAAATATGCTGCTCTTAATCCAATTCTATTCAATCAGATAAAAAAAAACAAATATTGATCAATGCATATACGTACATCCAAAAGGAAACAAAACCATTACTTCATGGAAAATGAAAAGCTCTTTTAAAATAATAACTTATTGAAAAAGAAAATGTAGATGCTTCCCATTTATTACATTGTAAAACCACTGTTAAACATATGAACAGGGCCAGCCAGACTCAAGCACACAGACAGCTCCTCATTGTTGGGCTCTGAATCACAGTAAATAGTCAGGGGCTGTGGTCGCCCATCCTGCCTCGAGAGGAGAGACTACGGTTTTAATATTACCACCCTTCACAGGAAGTAACATTATCTGTGCATCATCTCACATCTGAGAGAAGAGAGGCGTTGCTGCTGGGCGATGGAAGCCACCCAAAAACCAACCCATGCAAATACAAAGCAGAGAACAATCGCTGCAGTTAAGCCCCCTCCCACCATCGCTGGTTATGGAACGCATGGTTGACATACAATAACCCCGCTGCAGGCAGGTGCGAGGGTCTCACCTCATACTCCTCCTTGAACCCGTAGCTGTCGGAGGTCTTCATCAGGTTGATGTGCTGCAGAAGGTCGGCAACTCGGATGGCAGGGTGGAGCTGACCCGTCTGGTACGGCGACTCGGTCCCTTCGCAGTGGTACCGCGGGACGTCCAGCAAGCGGCTGGACTCAGCTGCCACAGTGTGGTTCTCGTCTGTGGGTGGGGATGAGGCCAGCGCATGTTGAGCACCGAGGACGACGGTGTGTTACACGTGCTGTGCCATCTATTCATGACTTCTCCATTCCTTTCCAACCAATTTCCGGTTCCACACACTTTCATTTTAAAAGCTAACCCCAGCCTGAATAAGCCATTTATGCCTCTATCATCTTAAAAGGAATGTACAGAGTTATATTCACATTTAGCTTATACCACATACCACTTAACACCTTTACTTACTGCATTTAAAAATAGCAAAATTATGATGACAATTGCATCAGGTATTTTTCTTCTGGGGCTTCCTCTTAAACACCCAACTAACTAAACTAATGAACAGAACGTACTCTAAGTTGCATTACCATATGATCTTGCATTGGGCACAGAACATCAGATTATGGCAAATAATAGTTCAATTAAATTAACAAAAGCTGTCCCCGTTAACAAAGACTAAAGTGTACAGCATACAGGGTACTGCTCACAAAGCTCTGCTCTCGCACGTTCATCACCACGCGGGGTGGCGTGACGCCCGGGCGTCTCAGGCAGAACTCTTAGTGCAGAGCGCAGAGCTCGGCAAACCCCTACAGCGGCGTGCTTCCTGCTGGTGCGCACGGCCTTTTCAGCTTGTGCGAGGCGCTCTCGTGGTTACGGCTATGGAGCAGAACTGGTCTGACAGAAGCCGCGTGTGCCCTTTAATGTCTTATCTGAATAAATGTCATCTCCCCGAGAGACGGCGTCTCTGAACGGGCTGCCTGGGAGACGGAAAGAAAAACGGCAGGTGGGGGGAGGGCAGTGGTCCCAGGTTATCTGGTGAGTTTCTACGCCCCTCCCCCACACCCTCAACCCCAGAAATAACGGTACCTGGTGAGCTGTGTGTACCCTACATTAACTCTGCTTGGCTAAGCTCTCTGCAATGGCCGCTCGCACCCAATATATCAGATAAAGGGGTTGGAGGGGAATTTTAAGTCGCTTTTTAAGTGCTTGGAGGCAACTGCCGTGATAAGTGTCCTGAAATTTACTGCCAAGAGTGAGGGAAGGCTTGACACACAGACTCTCTCACACACACACACACGCACGCCAGCACGAACTGCACACACAAAAAAACCTTCAGCGTAAACAATTAATATAATTGCAATCGAACAATGGATGCTATATTATAAACGTAATATTTTTTTATATAAAAAAGTAAAACCCATCAGAGAACATAATGTGCTGAGCTTGGCTATATACATTTAAAAAACTAATTCTAAAGCTGATTTTAATGAAACACAACAAATGTGTTCCAGCCATTTGCTACTTTTAAAACCAGGCAATTTCCACGGCAGCCCTCACACACACACTTACCAGTTATCGGCACTTTACAATGGCAGCATTAGAAGAGAAAATAACTTTAGTTCATTTCATGGGAAAAAAAGTAAATTGACAGGAAGACAACGCTGGTTTCAACATGAATTTACAAAAAAAAATTTCTTCCAGGGCACAGCAAGATGGGGATGAGCGAAACTAGTGCTCTAAATGAATGGTTCACAAAACACAGCACACAAAACATTAAACTCATCGTTTATCTAAAACAAACTTGATCTACAGACTGCTGTTTGTATATGGACTGCTAGTAAATACTAGTGGCACTGGAGATGTTGGCAACTGTGCTTTACTACAACCGAACGAGATGCATTAAGATATGGCCCTGCACCTTTCATATCCTATTAAGAAGCCCCATAAAACGTGTGATTAAAAAAAAATTCCCCCCACAGCAAACACAGGAGACCTGAGGGAACATTTTAATTTCCCATCAAACTATCAGTGAGCTGTTAGGAGCCCCCTCAGTTGTTAGCTTGTTCTGTCATGTAGAAAGGAGTATACTTGTCTGAAACGTTTAAAATCGATGTCAGAGTGCAGTCAGTTATCAACTGCCAGTTGGGCTCCTGTGTTCAGTGCTCTAAATGACTATCCAGAGCATTCTGAGAGTTGCGTTATGGACGCCTTATAGACGAAAGACCACCCTAAATGGATGCTATGATTGTGGAGAAGTAGGCAGAAATCTTCCTTACATTTAGCTGAATAAAGCATTTTTCCCTTAAATTATGACCATTTTCAGCCAAACCCTCTACCTGATTTTGAAAAAGATATTGGTAATGCAAAGTGAAAAATGCAAAAAAACATGTGTTTGAGCTGTGGAATGTACATTTTCCTGGGGTCAGGGCTCTTAGGTGGGTTACGATCTCACATGTGATTAATCAGGTCTGGTTTCTGGAGCCTCTAGGGTTGGATGGATGTGCGATGCCTCTGATCTGTTATTGGGGCGCTGCTGTCCTAAAAACTTCCCCTTCCTTCTGAATAAACTCAAGCACAGCGCTTACGAAAGAACCGTGGCTTTGTACACGGATATTGAGAGACGCAGACCCGACATAGAGACAATGGAAATCTACATGGGCCAACAATGAACCATGCTGGGAAACACACGCCGTGGGGAGATGGCTAAGGATCAGGACCTCACCTAGCACAGCGGTCGGCACAAGTGGATCATTGGGTGCTGTGGGAAAAATAAGGCCAGTGAGAAAATCTGCTCACCCCACATACCTAAAATTTGCCAATCTTCGGATGTCAGGAGCAAATGAGGATAAAATAAGTTTTCTTCACAAGCTAATTACTTTACATAATGTAAAGTTAGCTCAAATAAAGCTTCAATGCAATAAGAATGAAACAGAAATATGAATTGAATAAAATACCTTAAATATCAAAACATTCCAGCCATTGTGGTTTTAAATTATGCTTACCATACTTATTTTAACAATCTTTCTGAATTTTGTTCTGACTTTTTTCTGTTCCCTTTCTCTGTTCTCACATAACTGAGCTATCAACAACCAACAAAACAATGCCATCAATTGCCGTCCAGATCAGGAAAACGGAGCAATTTCTATGTGCGTTTACCTTCTCTACTAGCTTTGGTAAGGCTTTTCTGAAAATTAAAGGAATGTTTAAGAAGGAATAAGGTTTCAGAGAACACTACTTAATATTTAATAGCCTCTGTAACACGCAATGCACCAAGTAAGATTTTGTGTAGGAGTACTTTGTTTTTCATGATCATAACAGCTTACTAATACCGTAACCTCGGTGATACCATTTCCAAAAAGAGCATTGAGGGTGCAAAGCCACAGTTGAATAAATGGGTTACAACAGCTTTTAGAGAATACATTTTAAATCTATTAGCATCCTAGGGGTAACAACCATATTTATATACACAAACTAAGGGGCGATGATCTAGATGATCTAGACAGTGCTTTAAGGGGTTGTCCTTCTCCGTTAGCTGGCCCTGACAAAAACACCTGACTGTCTAGCCAAGCGTTCCCCAGGGCTCTGTCTTAGGACCATACTTACACCTGTTGTTAAAGTTGTGCGAGTCCATGAAGGTGACTGACATGGGGTCCTCCGCATGAAGCGTGCTCTGATCCGCGTAGCTCCGGTCCATAGCGTTGACCATGTGAGTCATCTCCTGCCTCGTGTTCCCGATGGCGTCTTTGCGCTTCTTCGCCAGTTTCCTACAAGATTGCGTGCCGTTTTAAAAATCAAATTTTAGCACACAGCCTCGACATTAACTTAATACCCAATGAAACGACGGGGAGAACAGAACAGAAAGTAGAGTCTGAGGACAGTTTGTTGCCGTGACTACTACCCCTTTACATTAGCTTATTTTCAACAATTTATGAAGTCCTATAACTCAAAGATTAAACCACTCCAGCATTTCATTACGTCTTGCATCGTCAATGTTTTCCCCACACACAAGACATATAAACGAAGGGACTCAAAGTTGATATTATCCCTTTTTCAAATTAATTGACACAACCGAAACTCTGAGAAACTAGACACCTCTTGCCAAAGCATGTTTCATCCCCAACCTGTGTCCTGACAAGAAACTCACGCATCAAGCATGTTCGATTTTAAATTATTGTTAAGTGCCTGGAGTACACCGGAAGTTAGAATATGGGCCTAACTTAAATTAGTTATGGGCCTCACGTGTTAGTATAATTATTCCGACATCCTTTCGCAAATCTCTACTCTGGAAAGAGCTCACAACTTGATGGGATTTACTTTACGGAGTTGAATACTGACAAGGTTTAATGTGAGATCTTAAGCGTGACTTTTCACCAATTGAGTTTAACATGCAGTTTTTCCACTTGATTTGAGGTAAGTCTTAAAGATTAATAAATACAACATCTAACCTGCCCTTTTCTCTTGCTCACTCTTCCCAACATCAGTGGGCCATTCAAATCATTTTCTATATTTTTCTTGACCCGTTTTGTATATAACCAACATGAAGTGCTGTAATTTATCTTCAGATATAACTACTGAGGCAAGGTTAAAAGACGACTAAGGTGAAATGAATGGTCAAATCTCTAGGCACGTTTTCTTCATATTTGCGATGACAAAGTAGACAGATGGATGTTCGGCAGGAGAATGAAGCTAAATTGTGTCATTTCATGCCATAATATTACAAAAGCAATTATCTGCTGGATACAAGCAATTTCCACCTATCAGAATTTAAATGAACAGTAAATGGGCATGCACAGCACTGTTAGTTACACCAGAGACGGAGGGGGAAATGATTCATTCCCAGTACTCATTTAATGACCTTTTACACCCCAAACCGGTAGGATGCTAACGTCCTTGTAGTCAGCAAGTTATCCCTTGCAGAGTTCATTTTGTTTTAGTTGTACCGATTGAACTAAAAACAAATTAAAACAGGAGTCGAATTGTTAACGGGATATTTCTAGTCCGGTATGATGTTTTACAAATACTTGATCCGACCATATTTTCATCATTATGGGATATAAGGTGCTTAGTGGTTAATGTTTTGGACCCCCTATATCTTAAGGCAAAGAACAAAGACCATTCCAAACATGGAGCACCTATAACTTAATTGAGCAAATACCAACAAACACTTAAAGTAAGTTGCCAAGACAAGAGTTTGGGGACGTTTTTGGTGTCTATCAATAAACAAGAGTCCACAATGATGATTAAACAAGCAGCAGCACAGAAAAAGCATATCTAACTTACAATATACAGTGAGCAAATTAGTTTAAGATAATAGACTGTTAAAGGTAAAAAGGCTGACCCCCTATGGTAAACTCAATTTTGACTCTTGAACAGACGTGTTAGATGAATGAATGAACGAATACATGGGTTACTGACGCACTCACATGCACACAAGTCGAAAAAAATATAAATAAAAAATTAAATAAATGAATAAAAAAAATTAAAAAAAGCATGACACATATGCAGCATTCTTTTTTCAAATAACACCGCTTCGGTAATGACCTGGTTGAGTTGAGCGTTTGAATCAGTCAATGGCAATGCGACTGGTCTGAGTGGTGTGCGTTTCTCCATTGAAAAAAGGATACTGCATCTTTAAAACACTACATTGCTACTGAAGGCGAGCGCACTCGTGTGTTTTTACTTACAGGTAATATGAGTAAGAATAGTAGCTCCTCCTGGCAAGCGAATCAGAGACAGTGGAATAAAGAAAATTGGTGAATGCAGAATGTGAATCAGTCGTACCAACATAAGCAGAGAACAAACCTTCTTTCAATGTCTGCCCTGGTTAGCATTTCATTTGACATGCATCTTTCGAACTGTTAAACTGCGTGCAGTTAAAGCGACTCAATTTTAAAATAGGCTGTGCAGAAAATCGTGTGGCATGCAATAAGTTAATCTTTCAGTCCTAATTAACTTTAATTGATTTTCTTACATTCACTGCAAAATATGTTTCGACTAATAGGAAAGGAATCGTCTTTAAAGTGTTAGCTTCAACATAACCTGCTTACTTTGAAATGAAAGGGTAATTATACTACGATTATGTATATTTAAAAGGTAGTCATTTGCAGCATAAAAAAACAGTCTCAGCTGAAAAGGGATGCAACAAAGATAAATGGTTTACTACCTGGAATACAAAAAAACCAACATTTTAAAGATGCAGTATCTTCTGAGTTCAAAAATGTTGTCCTTTATGGATCATTACTTTGCACAAGTGCCTTAAAAGTTCACAACGATTTTAAAAAATGTAAGAAATTTTCATAGACCCACAAATATTTATTACCTCCCTCAATGGCACATTGTATGACCACTCAATTAAATGTATATCACCATAAAGCTACCTGTTTACCACAGCAACAACCTAAACCATCTTCACCAAAAGTTGGGGATATTTTAAATGAAGACTTGACATGTTAGTGTCCAATGCAGAGTCTTACAATCCTCTACCTGTATCTTTGATGCTTAATTCAAGCGGATTAAAGTGCTTCACTTGAGCCCTTTGCTTCAATTGGTTAGGAGCCACACCCCCAAGCCCTTGGAACACGTTCAGACCTGTTCTGATGGACAACGCTAAAATGTAAATGGAATGTGAAAGTCTGTGGTTTGTGGCTATGCGTTTTATTGAGTTTTGGATTAGGATTAAAGTTAAATCATGAAAGGTTTAAAAATATGGTTTATTTTTTCCCAAAAGGGAGGTTTTTGTTATTAGTGTGTTTTTTGTTGTTAAAATTTTAAAGTTTGCTAAAAATAAAAATAAACGGCGAAAACATTTTCCCCGTCTCCATCCGCATCTGGACCGGATATGCATCGTGTGTCCACAAAGTGACTTATAAACAAAGGCCAACTGTACCTCATTTAAATTTAAGAGAGCAGAAACACTGTCATAATGAAAGTAGCAGATATGGTAAACACTCACCCACAGCAAGTAAACAGTACTCCCAATAATCCTAGAATGACTAAGGAACCACCAAACTAAACCAATTGCCATCACCTATTTACTAAATATTTTTTTTGTACTAAAGAAAAATTATGTAAAGTTGATTTTTACCGATATTGTCAATACAAAATCTCTTGGAACATCAGTCAATTCAAATAACAATGCATTTTAATCCATTCCAACAGGATAAGAGGATTTTGTCTCATTATTATCACACACCCACCACTCATAATTATACCCATACTCCAGCTCGGCAAACCGGAAAAACATTGACATGGTTAAAAAAAATGTGTTCACTGTTATTGTAACGCATGTGTATTTCCCTACGATATAAACCAGATTGACCATCAAGTGATTTCCCTTAATACAAAAAGGTCATACTGAGATGGGGGATGCAATTTAAGAAAATAAAAAAACAAAAACAAAAACTTTACTTTAATCTGAGCTCACATCATAAATGTATCCCTCTAACATCATCAAATTAGGCAATTACACAAAATCGCCGTTGTCTGCCCCCTTCCCTATGACATAAGTCTGTCAGCCAACTCCACTTTCATCTCGGAAATTTCTCTGACATCATGCCGGACCTTCTCAATCTTATGAAGAAAGCAAGCCTGTACCAATTTTACATGACTGACACCCACCGGATGTGGGAATATGATAAACACAAATGACCCGTAGCAGGAGAAGGCTTCGGGTGAGTGGGTGCCGAGTTCAGTTTTCTCAGAATAGAAAGGTTGTGAGCAGATAGCAGGGAAATTAAGAGGGCGATAGCGTTAAACGAGCAGAGGCCGTTTTAAACGATCTCTAATTGGCAGAGCATTCAGAAAGGCACAGAGACGGTTCTGCCAATTAAGATTAATTTGAAAGTTCTTACTCATCAGCAGTCAGTCAGCGCTCGACTGTTTCCGTAGAATGCAACGCAGCCAGGTTCCTGTAAGATTTTGTAGAGTGAAGACCTCTACTTCACTTCAGGTGTCTCTGGCTGAGTACAATTAAACTTATTTAAGACCATCCATCCCCACTGTATGGATATGTTTTTTTGTCTGTTTAGAGATCAGCTTAGAAAAAACAGATCAAAGAAGACTTCCCATCTACCATTTTGTGTGTATTACCACACGCTATAAATCTAAATCACATTAAAACAGGGCACAGTACTGGACTTGCATGAAATACATGATCGGAGAACTTTTGGATTTATCCAACCGTAATGCATCAAAAAATCCAAAAGGGGGCGCTTTTTGGTCATTTTTATAGGATTATGGGTGCGTGGCTTTAGGCTTTGGGTTTTTCATAGAACCTTCGATCTCACAAAACCCAATAGGAATTATAGATTATATTTAATAGCATCAAGCAACAATAACCTTTAATATTTCTCTAGAAAATGTATTTGTAATATTTCCCAAGTGTGCACTAAAATCTAAAACCGATTATATGTCCACTACGTGTGCACTGAGAAATCAATAAGATTCAAAAAGTAAATTTACAAAAACGTGCTAGCGCATGTCCTATTATACTCCTCATGAGTCAGTCAAATAAATATGTTAGTGTAAACATATTAACTCCGATTTTCTAAGCTTTATTAAATTGAATTTGCAATGAAACAACGTGAATCGAAGTTCCGCTAAAGTGAACCAGAGACGTAGCCATGGAATCAACACTGGGGAGCCAAATATGCCAGGGGAGATATATATATATATATATAGTTAACTTCAGGACCGTAATTATATATATAACTTAACAGTATCTTTCAAAAGTTGAAGTATTGGATAAATAGAATAATAAAATAACGAAAAAGCATATATTAAGGTTTAACTGGGCTGGAAGACAACCTTTTCATTTCTAATGCTGTATCAGGTTCATGTCAGAATCAGCACTGTCTGTTCAGCTCCTCTTACAATTTTAATACTAGAAATCAACGTGAGAAGACAGCGCTGTGTTAATGTTGCGCTCATCATCCATCGCAGACGCCGTGCTTTCGATTCTCACCACAGCGCGTTTGAAATAAAGTACGGCATTTGAATTAGCTTGTTGGTTTTCCAGCAACATTTGTGACGGTGCAGCGCGCTTTCCTCGCTTCGCCTGTTCTCCCGGGGCTTAAGTGTGCAAATTGAGTTAGGCGCTCGGCGTCGTCACGGTGGAGAGAGGATTCGGCGGGGTCTACGAGGGGCCCTCCACCCCGTCGCTCTGATTTGCGCGCGTCATTTACGGTGGCGCGGCGTTAACCCGCCGCACGGCTTTGTAGCTCTGCTGTGGTAGTAAAATTAAGAAGAAAAAAAAAAAAACGGTCCATTTTGGAACCTCTGTTACACTTCTCTGCCTCCGGCAGAAGCTTCATCAGTGCCCCCCTTTTCCAACATTTCTCTAAAACTTAGGGTGACATTTTTTTGCCACACTCATATATCCAAACATCCTTGTCTCTGGCAGTTTAATTGAGAATATCTTTTAGACTAACGGGCCTGACTGAGTGCTACAGCCGCTAATGATCTCATGGCGGATGGTATGAACAGGTGGAGGGTGTTCATGAGTCGTCGACCACACCCGAGTAGAGCGAGAGAGCCCTCCTCCATGACAGGAAGGCCACAGGCACGCCACTCACCTCTTCTTTACCAACAAGATGGCGATGAGGACGAGCAGGATGAAGACCAGCACTCCTGCGCTGATCCCGGCGATCTTCACCACTCTGTCAGTCTGCTTGGCAGGGTCAGGAATCACCTCCGGCTCCTCTGTGGCCCCTGGGTGCACGGCGGGAAATGATTAACTTACTTCTGTCACGTGCAGGAAGTTAGATTTTCACAGTCTTCCGGGGCTGACCATCTCCAAGCACCAGGAGCCGTGATTGAGTTTTTATTTTCCCCTTATTCAGCAGCAAAGATATCCCGGTGGAGAACACTAGCACCTGGCTACGTATTTACAGCTTACCAAAGAGTGAACCATAATGCAGACGTATTACCTGGTTCGTCACACATGAGGTACGGGTATCATTATTCACCACAGCCACCTGCCAAAATGAGCTATGCATCCCCTCAATACAAATGACCAGCATCACAAACACTCACCAAAGCGTGAACCCCGGAGTAATTGACACAGAGCCACACATACGCCCCAAATGACACAGATATATGCCATCTCATTGGGGTCGTCCTTACAGAGAAGACCAATGTGATTTCAACGGCCACCTAGCTAATGTTTCGTGACAGAGCTGGCCAATGAACGCACTACAAATCAGCCGCAACACTTATTTCTAAAGATGCCCAGACGATCGCCTCACAAATGGTCCCAAAGTGAAAATGCCTTTCCTCAGAAAAGCTACACACTGAGTGTTCTGCTTCCCCTAGCATACAAAGTCAAGATAAAAAGCCACAATACCAAATCACACCAGTTTGCTTAATAGTTGTGTGGGAAGGAATATATCATACATGCTTTCTTTGAGGGAATTACTCATATCAATCACAATGATCCCTCTGTAATACAAAAGCACTTTCTAGAAGCAAGCAATAATCCCTTGTTCCCTGCCCGTCTCTGCACTTACCATTTAAATAAAAAAAAGAAGGCAAAAGCGTTATGTTGGGAAAACTATATACTCAATGAACGGCCCATATTCCTTCCAGTTGATTATACCAGTTTATAGGATGGTTTGGACCTGCTTTCACTTTAAACACAGTAATGGAAACGTGAAAAACCCAAAAGACCACAAGAAATGAAGAACAATGGCTTTCGGACTGCTTACAGACATCTTCAAACAGCCGCGTATGTGTGAATGTGTACATGCGCACTCATGGTACGCAGCCAACCGATAATGCACAAGGCTGGAATATTCTCAGGCCGCCAGTGCGGAGAAGATTAATGCATTTCATAGCCACGGTTGCAAACACAAGAGCTTTTATGAGCATGGAGACACTGACCTGGCGGAGTAAACTTCTTAAGCCTTGGCAAAACCCATCTACAGCCCTGCACTCAGGCCATTATTCCTTGGGATCTGTGAAATGGCCTACTTTTTATGGATAGAAAACAACAACACGCTAGCATCTGTGTCGCAGCCTGAAGAGCTGTCCTAATGCGCCCACTACTCCTCTGTCTCCAGCTCTCTCATCAGCCCGGGGCAAGAGGGCAATAAGATGGCCTTCATCGATTCCTTAATGTGCCCCACCCCCCACCCCCACCCCATTGTACACATTAGGTCGACGCACACGGATGCGGTTGTGAACGCCAGCTCTGCAGTAAATCAGCCACGTTGATACCAGTCCATTGAATGGTGTGAAGCAAGGTTTAAAAGGCCTTGTCGTTAACCCAGAGCCCAGCTTGCCAAATAAGCCTGTTTTTAACTCTGGGTCCCCAGTCTGGCATTAATGAAGTCCATGGCATGGATCCTCTGGGACCGAATTACACTGATGATTACTGCAGCAAAAACCACAAACCAAAGACATTTCGCACTGAATGCAGAAAGGGAGGCGTCTTGCCGTCTATCCACTCATCCATTCATATGGGGTATCAGTCAAACAACTGTAGAGAAAGGAAACCGCCAATTGCACACAACTTGTGATGGCGAGACTAAGCTTGTCGTGTCAAATAACCACATGCCAGAAGATTGCTGGTGTCAACCGGCCACATCAGTGAATTTTCTCCTTAATAAAAACATTAAATAAACAAATCGCATGCACCGGGTCCAGCGGCCCGTATATTTAGCTAAACTCTGAATGATGTTGATGTTCCCCATCTCTAAGAAGCCTCTGAAATCGGGCCCATCCCGAGGAGCCCTGTTGTTCATATGCCTGATGACACCCCGGTTTGTTTTCCTCTTCTCCTCATCCTCCTCTCTCCTTAGCCTAATCCACCTCTATAATTCCAACATGCTGCAAGAATTTCAATGATCTTTTAAAAAAAATATCTATGATAGCTGCAGCCATGAAATCTATTGATCGTATTGATTCGGTTATTTGGTTTAAAACGACATGTTCCCAGTTCTCAGTTATCCAAGTGCAGCCATCGACTCCAGTCGGGCCCCTGGAACAGCCCATCTGTTCCTTTTCTATTAGAATGGTTAATTTGCACGCCCATTTGATGAAAATTAGCTTTAATTTGGAATGGATCATAATGAAAATAAGCTTCATTATCACACCAATGACCACTACAACCTTATCGCAAATACTAAACACACTGTAAGAGCAATCAAAATGGGTGCATAACAAACCCAAGCATCAGTTAAGCACCACACATGCCATTTTCAAAGCAACATTAAAAGCAATAACCGTTTAAAGAAACAGGTTCCACAATAGATTTTGACACCACAGTTAAAAGGTTATTAATCAATTCCTAGCCCCGCTTCAAGTGTTTCAAAGGATTGGTTCAGACATAATCCCCATTTTGCTTCAAGAATACTTATGTTACTGTCACTGCTTATGAGATAAACTCATGACAAAAATACTGGAAGGAATTCAAATGAAATTGGATTACATCCATTTGGCAATAAAATTCCCTGCTTAAAATGAAAATCTATTTTCATTCCTAACAGTAGCTCTACATAGCCCATATCAAATTCTGTCTGAATTGCTTTGACAATCTCTAGTCCTGCCTGTTTTCTTTTTAAGAAATTCATGAATGGAAAACAATCTAGAAAAATGGCAGTCAAACGGCAAAGACTTTGTATTCAATTAATTAGGTTTGACTGTGGAGGACTGTCTGTCGTCTGTGAATCTTAGCTTGTACAGTAACTGTGAGATACAACACCCAAGTAGGGGACACGTCTCTATAAGATTACCCTGTATGACATTACAATTGTTTCTTATGTTCTGTAATAATTCACAAACTTAAACGGCAATAGTTTTTTTTGTACAGCATCTAGAACAATACTGCCACAAACCATTTTCTTAACTGTGGAGAGGGGGAAAAAAACCCCTACAATAGTAGAACAGCAGTATGAAGGCAAGACATTTTTGTCTTTTTTCCCAGAACAGCATCTAAAGCACTGTCACGCTTTTTTACACACAGGTCAGCTGAGGGGGCCAAGTCATCAACTCTGAATAATAAGCAATGCATTTCCTCATCCACACTCAGCTTTAGCGTCCAGTACTGACTCAAAACAAGTTCACACACAGAACGAGTACACCAGTTTCACATTTAAAATGGCCCAAAGTCAGTGTTCATATACGTGAAGCAATGGACGAAACGCTTCTTTTGGTAGACCGGCAACACACAAACATGACAAACAAGTGTTAAAGCATGACCTTCTGTCGAGGGATTACAATGACATCCACTTCCGGGAAACCAATGATGCTATAGCCTTTATCTGCAATTTGATAATCGTTCACTCTGAAAAATACAGCTCTTTAAAATGTCCCAGCGGATTAATGACTAGAGAAAGATTTCTGATGTCTTTAGCAGCTGTTTAATGGGGGGGGGGGGGGGGGGAGTGAT
>JAOVYW010000034.1:1273786-1287269 GCA_025775045.1 Hiodon tergisus
CCCCCCCCCCCCCCCCCCCCCCCCCCCGCACGGTGGACAGAACAGTTGCCACCACACAAGGGAAATAACACTGCCCAGAGAACATGCCTAAACTGTGATATGTGAGAGGACACATCTGGCCTGCTATCCCGCTGTGCCATTGTTTCAAACATCAGCGCTTATAATCAGAGATAATGTGCACATGCACTCATTTTAAAACATTTTCTCAAAGAACTATGGAGAATTTGTCTGTGCAACGCGAGTAATAGAACATGACATTTAGACAGGTGCGGCACAAAAAAGGCAATCTGTACAGTGGAATGTGGAAGGTGTGTTAAGTAATGTAAACATAGTTTTTGACACGTCACCGTATTTTAACCCCGGCTTGGAACTTTGGTTCATTATGGGTCCAGGGATAAAGGATTAAGGTTTTAGATCTGTAACTCCAGAGGTAACTGTGCCTGTCACGGTGTGACAGAGTGTATAATACAATTACAACGATACCTGGCTGCCCACATCCAGCATGACCAAGCACGCACTGTAATGACCTGTGTCTGTACAATCCCCTCCACCCAAACCGTTAAATGAACCGCTCAGCGTTCGTCCCACGTCCACGCCGGCGGCTCCTGAAAACAGACCTCTGTCACACGCTGTGGCCCGAAGACGGGGGGGCACGGGTGACATTTCATGGAGGTTGTAAGCTGTGGGAGAGGCCCACGCTGATGCTTTGAGCTGTCAGCTTCCCCTTTCAAGCGTGTTGATTAGAATTAACGTGTGACATGGTGACACGGGATGAACGTTGTCTTGGCAGCCTTCCGCAGGTGTGATCCTTCACGCGTGTTTGAAGGAACATTACCTGGAACACTTTCGGCACGCACAGAGGAAAATTACACAAACATCACAATTAGAGCATATGATTTTGAACATATAATTCATTATTTTAAATTGATATACTAACTGAAATATTCAAGCATTTAGAATAACGTGCACTTTTCACTGTAATGGGACTTTCATAGAAGTACTAATTATAACAAGGAAACGAGGCAACCAGAGGACGACTCATTTTTGAGACTCTAACTTTAAATGCCCCAAATTCATTGCCCAAAATATCACTGCATGATGTTGATTCACGGATATATTATAGAGGGGTTTTATTGAACCGTTCAGCAGATTCTGACATGATTGCTCCACATTGCTATTGTTTCCTGAACATCAGTTTGTTCTCGAGAAGCGGGATGAAGTGTTTCATTAGCAGAGAATAAAATCAGAAATCCTTGCTGATTAACACAAGGAATTTGGCCCTCAAGATCCTGAATGCTGATTAAAATAGCAGTTTATTTCCGAAGGCAACAACAACGTAGGACGTTTTTTTTTGGAGTGGAAACTCAAGCTACTTCCAATCACCGGGATGAAATCCAATCAATCTGCCGTGACACAGCGAAAAGGGGAGCCCGTTTCCCGGCAGCATTCAAACTGGAACCTGAGGACTACGCAGTGTGCACTTCTCACCGGGTTATACGCTGCGCTAAAGGCAATGTGTAGGTTCCAGTGTGCACCTCTCACCGGGTTATACGCTGCGCTAAAGGCAAAGTGTAGGTTCCAGTGTGCACCGGCAAGCCAGGAATAAAACGATTTCTAGAAGCAAGAAGAAGAGCACGCTCATTTCAACCTCCTCTTAATGAGGTATAGAAAGGAAACTTGTGGCATCGGAAACGCAGCCTGCAGCCTGCAGCCTCTTAAAAGTCTTCTCACTGAACCCACACTCAGTAGGCAGAAAGACAATTCCTGCACTAAATGTGTACGCCAGGGTGTAAACGGTTATCACTCGGCACATAACAGTTCGAAGGCAGTCATGCTTGAATTAATCTATATTGTGAACATTTATATATATTGGGAACATACACATGTACACACACACACACACACACACACACACACACACAAACATAGTTATTAGTCCTTCTTGCGTGCACAAAACAGGTTGAAAGTAATGGTTGCATGAAAAAAAATCATATACAATATTCACAACCCATGTGCCTTACACCAAAATGAAGAAATAGAGATGAAATAAATGCGGATAAAAAACGGAAGGAACAAAGGCATGTGTCAGGCCAAATGTTGGGAGAGGAGGGCTTTGAGTAACTTCACACAGAGAGAGCGTTTCTGGACCAATAGGGACGGCACGGAAAGAGGCAGACGCATAGGCCCATAGGTTTCCTACAGGTATCCCCAGCTCGGGCCCATAGGTTTCCTACAGGTATCCCCAGCTCGGGCCCGTAGGTTACCTACAGGTATCCCCAGCTCGGGCCCGTAGGTTACCTACAGGTATCCCCAGCTCAGGCCCATAGGATTCCTACAGGTATCCCCAGCTCGGGCCCATAGGTTTCCTACAGGTATCCCCAGCTCGGGCCCATAGGATTCCTACAGGTATCCCCAGCTCGGGCCCGTAGGTTACCTACAGGTATCCCCAGCTCGGGCCCATAGGATTCCTACAGGTATCCCCAGCTCGGGCCCATAGGATTCCTACAGGTATCCCCAGCTCGGGCCCGTAGGATTCCTACAGGTATCCCCAGCTCTGGCCCGTAGGTTACCTACAGGCTCCGAAGACCGGCATTCAATATTCAACGCAGCAACGGAAGTCAGAAACCTAACCAATTTAAAACACCCATCAACGTTAGGACCAGGGCACGCATTATCGGCAGGGAGTCGGAAATGACCAGCCATTACGGTACGACAGACGTCCCTGCTTTGCCAGAGATTTGAACTATTTTGGTAAGGCCCAATTGAATGTTTTGAGAAAGTTCAAAAAATTTATGCCAGACACGAAGCGCTTTTGCAAGCTCGACACCCCATTCACCTTATTCAATCTTTATCACCCATTCACAGACATGCTCCTGCTGATTAAACACAATGTCTGTAGATTACCTTGTGATCGTATGAATTTTATCACAAGCTGCACTGTAGGATAATAAAGGTACTTGTTTTTGTCTTAGACGAGGCTTCGGAAGTGCCAGTGAAATTTCGCTGCTGAAAAGGCTCGCGTCAATGCTCATTTGGTCCAACCCCTTCTTACAGGAAAGTGCATTTGTGAAAGAGCCAAAAGGAGTACAGAACCTGAAATCACAGGACCTACTGAAATGACCAAAACCGGAATGACCGGTTTCAGCTATCTCACTCGCGTATATCACTATACGGACGTTATTCTGATTAAGGGTCAATCATACCTCAACAACCTATTGTCATTTAACCACCTTCCAAACAGCTCCTTTATGAAGCGCACCTCCTTTAAAATTGAACAAATGAGGTAAGAGCCCCTTTAATAAAACAAACACGGATTAGTAAGAAGAGCTCATCACAAAAGGACATTCTATTAGATGGAAACGTGATGCAATGAAATCGGCCCACGCACAAATTAGTCAGTCAGGATCCGTCAACACCGAGAGCTTGTTTGGTTAAATGGTGGACACTTCTGCAGCTCACGGACACAGAAATACAACGCAATACGATTAATGGCAAAACGCATTTATAAAACCAAATAATTCCTATATAAAGTTACTTCGACAACGATTTTGGAACCTCCCCCATTGAAGGCGAAATCCCGTTGGGGACCCGCACCACCTACGCTGCAAATCAATAATGTAAATATCAAGATGTCCAGGGTCATATTTAAGTCCACGTCCAAGGAAAAGACAATAGGAGCGTTTGAATGACTATTGTAATGTTAAACCGAGGCAGAGCACCCCACCATAGGTCATGCTGCCCTCAGAACGGGACACTGATAATATGGGGGTTCATAACTCTCCTTATTTCTTAACACAGTAACCAAAACAACTTTGACTCCAACATCGAAATTCTGACTCCATATCATTGCTCTGGTGAACTGAGTTTGTAATGAGGTACAGAACTCCCTCACGTGTAAGCTCATCTGCCAAGAAGAGCAAATTTGTAGAAAAGGTTTGACAGCATGGTGAATTCCCTATGGCCTCTGGAGATGCTAATCAGACTCACAGTTGGCCCTTAAAGTTAACACCACCAAGCTCTTTAAGACGCTGTGTCTTCTTTGCTCATTTTGGTCACCAGGGTTTGGCAAAATCGCACTGGGACAGCTGTATTTGTCAGAAATAAATTAAATAAAAATGATTCTTGAAATTTTGTGAGGAAAACAACAATAACTACTTACGATGTGAAAGTTTTACAAGCGATGCGTTTTTGCCCGACAGTTTAAAGACGGTATGCTACGGTATAGGTCCAAGTGGGGTTCCAGTCAGGAAAAACACATTCACAGTTTAAACACAATATCCTCGCTTGTAGGTTGTACTGTTGCCAATGCCTGCTCTGCTCTGTCCCTAGTGTCAAATTTTACTTAATCTGGGGACTGGATTCAAACAGGACCGCCTTAAACAGCATCCAGAGGATTTGACATAAACGTGGATTGGCACAGGCATGCTAAAAGATAATAAAGGGGTATCATCCTTGACGTTTACAATGATATGAGTGTCAACATTTACGGTGATAAGATATTCTGTGGTTATCTAAAAAACAAAAAAACAAAAAAAAAAACTCAGCCATAACATAAATCATCTGTGCTGGCCCATTCTAGTCTAGACATGCGAATGGGTTTGAATGAATGCATCCTGGTTTACCTATCTAGGTAATTCTCTTCAGTGTGTCAAAGTAAATCTCGTCAATCTTTAAGACTGCAGTCGGCTTAGAGCGCCTTGTCTTGTGATACTGACCTCAAGAATTCAGGGGCATCTGTCTGAGTAACTCTGTGTAACCCCCTTCCCAGCGGTCAGCAGAGATGAGAATAAACCTTGGTGCTCCACTCGCCATGATCACACTGTAATTTCCTGGTGGGATTGGTAGCCCTCGAGGCGTTTGCATGGCATGATATGAGTTTACGCTTATGCACGCGTGCGAGCAGAAAGATCCTTTAGCGAGGCCCAAACCCTCATCACATGGTTGGGAGGTAACGCTTGGGGTTACCCGGTGATGAGTGTTTTATCAATTCAGAGTGTGCCGTTTGTCAGACGCCGGGCCTGCCGCACTTTGTCCTGGCTCTGGGCCCACTTTCCAGGCGCTCCCAATGAGAAGCTGTTTGATAATTCACTACCCAGGAGTCCGCCATCCGCCATCCGCCATCCGTCTCTAGCGGAGACTGCCAGGCACGAATGTAGCCTGGTACAAAAAAAAAATTGGAGCTTTTGGCTTTTGTTTCAAGCACCACATTTATATGGCGGGAGGCTGCGGCGTATTTCAGAAAAGGAAACTAATATGATCTACACTTGCCTTTCGCTGCAGTGCTAACCACCATGCCACCCAGACAAACCACATGTACAAGTAAATTGCTAAATTTATGAACACGAACAATGGAATATAGCCCGAGTTTTGAAACCTCTGTATCAGTCTACATGGTTTCAGTGGAGGGAGTGGCTCGACCGTGATCAGCTAGTGTCCCAGCTCTTAGGTAAATCTCTCTTTAATGCTTTAGCAGGATTCCCTAGATCCCAAACACACACATGGCAGACCTCTGGGAAGCCTAATTCCCCCTGCCCACCGCCACAGAGGAGCTGGAGTGCGTTGGGCTAGAAGAAAAATCCAGATTCTACTTGCCCTAAATCTCTGGTACATCTCAGAGGTCAACAGGTCAGCGTCCTATCTGTGGCCATAGCTAAATGGCTGTAACCGTGGGCGGTGGCTCTGAATCAGGGACAGGACCTGTAGGCAAGGCCTTTTGCAGAACATCTATCAGAATCACCTAGGGGTCGCCGACTCCAGGCCAAAGGGTTCCGGAGAGTCTGCAGCCCTGAGTCAAAGACGCATTCCACAGAAGAAGATTGCAGGGGCAGTACAGCAATGAGTCATGCCATGCAGTGATAAGGTGAGATGAACACTACATTCGCTGTTGACTTTTGACACCAACGACCCTTGAGTTGTATTGAATCGTAACCTTGTCAGAGCTGCACTTTTGCAGAAGGTGATAAAACTGGCACACAAAGTTCAACACATATCCAGTAACCACCTCGAAGATGTCTTTTGTCATAACGGTGAGATCATGGCCTCTGGGATTCACCACAGTTTTGTGATGACTGTGACCTTTTAAAAGCCAATGATCCGGTTCTGGAGCACAATGTGGCCTTTTAAAAAAGGAACATTTATCTTTAATTTTTTACTCTAAATTTGGTGTATTTAAAAAAATCTTTAATGGCTTGGGTGGCTGATCATAAGGGTGGTGAACCTTCATATTTTGACCCAGATGTTTGATAGAAACAAGGCTCCTTTAGCTTGACTTCAGAGAAGTTAACAGCCAAGGTCAAACATATTTATCTTCTCCCAGGACAAGCTGGAGAATTCACCAAAGTCTGATGCTGTAGCTTTCCCTGCCCCAATGGTACCTGGAGCAGGGCTGATCAATTAGGCCTCCACAAAAAAACCTAGAAGCATCTCTCCTTACTCTGTCCATCAATTAATCATCAGTCAGTTTAGTAATCTGACATTGTTAGAAATGTCTGCCATATTGTAAAATATTAATCAACAGTATGCAAAAACTAAACTTGCAGAGAATCCATTGGAAACTTACATATCACATTCGGGCAGTTAGTCTTACAGAGATAACAATTATAATTGTTTTTATACACCAGTGAGAGGCAGAATGCCAAAATATTCTTCCTAAATGCTCCATTTCCTGACTGACTGTGCAAGCTGAATGTAAATTAATTAACAGATGCACATCTTGAAAGGCTGAGGGTTCTGGCTCTGGGTAAAGTAGTGGAATGTAACATTTATATAATGAGTCTTCTGAAGCTGGACCATTCCCAACCATAAAAATCTGCTTAAATCTGTAAACTGGTGTGAGGTATCTTAAATAATAAATATTCTGTTCTGATGTATCATACGCTCCAAACTGGTAACTCACACGTCTTCCTGGTGACTAACGATGACATCACTTTCGAATTAAATTGCTTATGTGGGAAGATATCTCAACTTGAGCTATTTAGTTTTTGTCCATACGCCCGTGTCGCAGTACATGGGGGGAAACTCTTTTTGCTAGATGTTTGAGACAAGCGAATCACTTGTCTTACCACTGTTAGTCTCCGTACCAGAAACCCTGCCAACAATCGATACCCTCTTTGTCTTGGGACAAAACTAACTCCTAATAACGATAGTCGTAATAGTGTCGCATACCTAATGAATACAATGTCAAATTACAGACTGGTGTAGATTATGGACTGCTATAAATATGTTGATACATTTTAATGAACAAAACAATACTGAAGGCTTAAAAAATTCAAATTCGAAGCCAAAATTAATATATATTGCTTGACAAAGCTTTTGCAGGCAATATAAATTAAATCTTTGTGTATAAGAAATAAATTATTAATGATTGAAAACAGATGATACCATGTTTATCCATCTCATAATGTAAACTAAATGCATTGGCTTCAGCTGCACTTCAATTAAGACTAGAACAGAATTCACACACTATTTATGGTGTAGTTCGAGATGGGAGTTCTGATTACAAGCAGATTCGATCCCTTAATATTATCAACAGTTGGAAAAGACAAACCATCACAAGGCAGAAGAACCTTTTTTTAGTTACAGGGACATTTAATGCATGTGCTAATACTGCATAGCCTGGCCACTAATAGCAGGGGACTTCATTCGTTTATTTTACTTCATAACTACAAGTACTGAAATATCATACATTCATACAAGTGTGATGTTGAGCTCAATTTACTTTTTGTCTCAAACTGCTGACCCGTTATGAACTTTTTTCAGGCCAATTTATCCAGATTAAAGTAATGCCTGTTTGTTAATACAAGGACAATGCATCTGGCATTTTTCTGGGTTATCTTTCTTTATAAACCCTAGGATCATGAGAATTTTGAATATTGATACACTGTATTTGTCCAACGTCACGCATTACGGTACTGCCTGGATATGTACATTACAAATCAGTCACTCAGACATACAAGTAGGAAGTTGTACCAATTTGTGGTTCTCTACACTCAACTTCAACGTCACGTTTTCTAAATGACAAATATCCTCATAGCCCCCTTGAAAAACTGTGTGAATACCGTTTCTCATTTGAATTAACTGATTAATATTCCAAGGAACCTTCTCAAACCTGGCATTTAAATGTCACAAATGTAATCTAATCATCTAAAGGACTGACATTTCACTGATCTTACTGCTGTTTGCCTCCCTCATACTTTTTTATATGTAAATCTTAATAATGGAACTGACGGCGTCTTAGAACTGCCTGAGATTTAGTTGCGAAACCTTTAATGTGGTAATAAAGAGACTTGAGAGAGACGACGGCGCTCAAATTGAAGTCCGCCGCTTATTTTGATCATTTAAAGGCTGGTGGAAAACAAGCGTGACTGAATGCCAAGGGTCCCTTGGATGTGTCCAATCCATGACCAGACCATTTCGCTAAGGCAGCGCGCGCCTTTAAAGGCCGCATCCCATGCAGCGACGCTACCAGACCTCCTGCAGTTGTGTACGGAAAACTCTGCAGCAGCTGGCAAGCACTGACACCTTTTGACTGATGTCGACACACTTTCTGCACCCATGCCAACGGAACTATCCCTGCTCACCAAGGTGCGGATTTGTCATATGTTGGGCTGCTAACAGGCAGATCCTTAGTGAGCCTGAGATGCAGAAGTTGGGCAGAAATCACTGTTGCAGAGAGAGACGGGAAAACCGATTAAGTAAGAGAAAGCCGGTAGTAAAAGTACTGTCGGGGATAAAATCACGACTTAAAAGGGTTGTCATCAGTTACAGAAGTCAACTTATAATGATCCCATCCGTCCAGGAAGGTTTGCTCACTATAAGCCGTTGGTCATAGCAATAAAAAATTGTGGATTACTGTAATACACAAACCCTTATGTGTGTATTTTAGTTGTATTTTATTTACATTTCTGGTCTTGGTTAGCCTTCAAATATCGCATTAAACAATTCAACATTGCAAGCAAAAATTCCAAAAACATTCCATGTCTAATGCAAACTACAGTTTTAATCAATTTAAGAAGCACGGTTTCTGCAAAAACATCTAAAAAAGCTATATCGAACTTTATACAGCTTTGACAGAAGAATTTTTAATTTATCCGCAGGATCTCTTCGATATTTTTACATCAGCGAGCTTCATTTACTGGCATGTTACATGTGTTACGCGGGCCAGAAATGAACAATATATAAACGGAATGCTTGATTACTAAATGCCAAATATTTAAAAAGGGATGTTTTAATCAGTAAAAGTGTTTGATTACTATAATAGTATTTATTAAAAGCAGTTTGCACTGTATTTCAATGACAACAGCGTTTTTTCCCCCCTGTGCTTATTATAATTAAACAAATCCAAGAAAAAGTATGGGTTTGTGTTAACTCTTGGTATTGCATCCATTAGAGGCAGTTTATTCTTTTCCTATCAGTTGTGCTTTGTATTGTTTACAAAATGAATGAGATATTTTTAAAATATCCAGTGTACCTTTACTGCACAACTGTTTGGATGTTTGGATGTTCATATATGACTTCAGGGCTTGTAAGAGAACCAACCTCCTTCAGATAACAGAGGAAATGGATTTTGTAGTCCCTGACAAAGGCTTTGATCTACGACCAAATATGCCAGCACAACGATGCTCCAGTAAATTATATAGCACCTAACGCTCTAGACTTTCTTTTTGCTCAGACAAATGGGCAGCCAATTGGATTCACTGTGGAATTTTTTTAGAAGACAAGACTTTAGAGAACAACAGTTACTTAGATGCTGCGTTTCTGTTTTTCACTCCCCTGACACCGTTTCACCAATTAGCTAAAGCGGCGGCTACAATGAGCAAATAAATAAAGTCACTTTGAGAAGTTAAGAAAATACACTTAAGTGCATAAACAATATTCACAGGACTAGTCAAGGGGCTGTGTTTGCTCTAACTTGACTCCAGATCCCGTATTATTACCTTTGTTGGCAAATTTGTGGCTTTGTCAAAGTCCACATGCAGCAGAAATCTATATTAGCCACTACAGGGCTTACTCGGGGGGAGGGAGACAAATTAAACACAGCACACTTAATTACTGTCAAACAGCCATAAAACAGATTCCAGGCGAACGACCTTGACCGGCAGTCACGGCAGTGCCAACCGGCTTGAACTTCCCGAACACATATGGGCGGACCAGCCGCACCGATCAGCAAAGCTCATTACACGCCCCGTCCGAAGTCGAGCCCTCAAGAAAAGTATTACATTCTATTGTTATCATCACACCCTGCAGTTGTCTAGGGGTTGTTTTTTTTTCTGAACGCGCGTCTCACGCGTCTCACGTCAGGGGTTCGTGAAACTCAGTGGCCCGAGGTCTCACCACAGCTTTTGGTGCGCTGCAACGCAGCTGCTCTAGAACTAGCTCTGGTAACAAATAGGGATTAGGACATCTTAGCGATGATACAATCATTCTAAACCGGACAATCACAACTCTTTACGAATAAATCAATGGGTATTTTTGTTAATGAGCCACTTTATGTTCTGATAACCAATTCAGCACCACAACGATGACAACAACAACGTTAAAGGCTTTACTATTTTAGCCCCAAACACCAAGATGAAGATGGAAAAGAACTAAAATGTATCTGAAACAAGAACTTGATAATTAAATGAATTGTATAGAGCTCCCAAATCCTCCAAATGTGCTTTAGACCAGCTAGACAATGGGCCGGTAAATTGTCAGCAGAGGGCCTATTTGCGTTGCCAAAAAGATTAACCATAATGACTAAGGTGGTAAGACGTGGCGAGAATAAAGTAGATATGAGGCGTTCTGTCACCTGGCGCTTCAGACTTGGAGCGTTGAGTGTCCATTGAACAAACAGCCCATCAACGCATTTCCCCAGTGTCTGTCAAAACACCGTTCACCTGTGCAGGATGAGTTTAGCAGCCAGATCCACTGTGATGTCATTCATGGAAAGAAACACAGCTGAAACCGGCAACGTTGCTCCGTGCCTTGCCGTGGAAGAGATTAGCATCGAGTTCTTTAAGAGAGGTGTTCTGAGAGTGGGAGAGAGAGAATTTTGGTTTTCTATTTTTTAAGCTTTTGTATTTTTTGAATGAAGCTCAAGTATTTGCCCCCAAACTCCAGTCAATGGTCAGAACTGAAATAAAGCATTTCTTTATTAGACACTGGGTATGTACCAAGTAATAACTTCAAATAGTCATTCATTTAGCTTAATTTGAGGTCGTTCAATGCACCATCAACGTATTCAGTTATTCATAGGTTTCCGCAAGGTTATGTTCGTGAGGCAGAAAGTTTAAAGAAGCCATTACGCCAACGGCGTTCTATGCTTTCTGTTTTACGAATGCTATTGATAAACTAATTTAGATGCATGTGACCGTCTATCTTATTGACTAATTACGTAATCTGCAAAACAGTATTAGAGAATGAACTATAAAATTCACAGCAAATTTGCTATTTTGCTATGTATGAATGTTTTATTTGTATTTTATAACAGGGTCAGGAGATAAATATATACTCCCACCATAAATAGGCATAGATATGCTATAAAGCAAATCATTTAACATTACCATGTTTATAAACTTGTTAGCTGGCCACTGTATTTTGGAAATATTGAATCAACCAGGGTCTCCATTTATAAAAGGCATCCTAAAATAACTACTATTTTAATTTTTAGTGCTCTTAAAGTTTAGCCAGTTTAGACAAATAAAAGCTTTCTGATTTAATCATTAATGAATAAATACCACTCTTCTAGATAATTCCAAAATACTCAATACACAGCTCTTAAACTGAGGTTAGATGTCATGTGATAAAACTGAATTTAATTATCGGAGTATGAATTAATTGATGATTCTTTAGTAATTTTATTTATTTATTAATTTACTAAATCTACTGTGTGGTGCAAAGGGACTAAAACGTGACAACTAGACAATGGGTAAATCAAATACTGATGACAACATCCAAGCAACCGACCAAAGGGACTAAACTGTCTAAACTAGTTGCATAAATAAGCCTGCTAATCAACCCGTTCCTTCGTAGTAAAACCAAAAAGAAGACAAGGGCAGAAATATCACCCCCGTTACGAAAATAAAGCGTTTTCTCTGTTTAAGGGGTGCCAGAAGGCCTCTCTTTTCCGTCTCTCTTTCTTAACCAGTTAATATGTTTAAATGTTATTTCATCATGGGATTCCCACAGGCTGAAATCCCTCACGCCATAAATAAATAAAATGCGTACAGATGATTTCCCGGTCATGAAAACGGACAACGAAATGGCTGATATATGGATTGGTAACTCTTTTATGAGGAGTACCGCAGGTTTGAAATTGAATTTCTGCATGACAAATAGTCAGTATTATCTCCGCTCTGCCCGGAGAAGCCATTGCAGCTACTTAAACGGAGTGGTGATGACACTGGAAAAATGCTCACAGATGGCCACCCAGAAGGCTTAAAACATTAGCAGGTCCACTCCATCAATAACACCAGCCCTGAGAGAGAGAGAGACTGCCTTCTCTCATCTTATCCGAGCTTTTAAAACCGTAGCGTTGCAGCGGAAATTAAGTAGATGGTGCGTCAGTGCGGCACAATTTAGGGGGCAGGGCAACTAGAAACTAACAGTGATTTACATCAGTGATTTACAAAATACCAAAAGCAAAATACCGGTTTAGGGTAAAAACGGAACACATTGACTTTTACTTGTGTGAGAATCTGGCTGCTATCCATCTGTGGATGGAGGGGCAGTGGATTGGGTGTTTGCGGAAAATCTGAATTAGAATTAGAGAATATAATCTGGTTAGAATTAGAGAGTGTAGTTACTGTAAGAGGAGTGCATTCCCTCTTGGTAAATGTTCATATTTAAATATCAAAGTTCCGTATAGACATGTTCTGTATACCAGGTCCTGTATGGGCAAATTCATATTGCTGATTTTAAAAAGTGAAACAAAAAACTGCAGTGTTTGTATTTTTAAAGGTAGTTTTTTCTTCCTCTTCCAATTAGAACATTTGTGCTTCAGAGCAACACTTCAGGCCCCCTAAGACATTTGTATACTTACTATTTAATTACAAGTAATTGGAGCTTTTATATCTGAATAGAAGGCTCTTAGGATTATCTTTTAAATAATGGTCATCAGGCCAGGAAGGGTCCCAGTGATGGTCGGCAGTGGGGGAACTGAGGAAAAAAGCATGTAATTAGCTGTAGAAAAGACTATGTTTACGGGAAGGACACTCAGTAATGAAGACATTCATAACAAACCACATTACATAAAGGAGATTAGTTCCCTGCCAATGCTGTATACACCCCCCCCCAGCCAACAAAAACTCCAATAAACACACACACACACACACCCACACACACACACACACACACACACACACACACACACACACACATACACACACACACACACTCACATACACACTGCAAATAATGACAATTAGTAGCACGCTTTTCCTATAGCATATGAATTATGTCCGTTTTTAAGGCAAAAAAACATCAATGAAAAATTAATATGTGG
>JAOVYW010000034.1:1298311-1309763 GCA_025775045.1 Hiodon tergisus
TCTCTACAGTCTCAGTGTCCTCATCCCTCACATCACAAATGATGACATCGTCGGATATTTCAGAATTATTATTGAGCTCACTGACAGGTCCCTATAGGGGAGAAAGGAAAGAAAATGTTTCGACTCAATATTTTTATTTGGATCATATTTTATGCAAAGTTGAATCCACTAGCAATTCCAGCTTAAGCAACCATAATATACGCCACCCTGAAAATTGTTTGCAGTGTGCTTATCGTAACATTTCATATAATATCACTTTTGCTAAATCAGGGATTCTCACTGGACAATTCAGACCAGATGTCGATATAGTAGATGCTTTCTAAAGTATATTTTACATCAATTATAACTCATTATCCAACACATTTCAACTTTATTCAGGTCTAAATTTAGACTAGCATCTGGTTTTCACAATACAAGCTCCACTACCTGTCAGTCAACATACTTCATTTAGCGAGTAACATCAAACCCATCTCACACATACAGAGGATTCTCCTATAGAATCAAAAATGGAAAAGAGAAATTGTTTGAATTCAGTATTACGATCACAACATTCATTTAAATCAGATGGGCGGCCTTTTTTTAGTCAATAAATAAGTGTCATGTAGTGAGGCTGGAAATAAACTCAACGGCGTAAAACCTAACACATACTTCGATGTGGTCCACAGGTTCCTCAAAGATTTGATGGATGAACTTTGACTTTTTTCCATTGGCGTTCATCAGCAAAGGCCTGGAAACGTGGATTTGGATAGAAGCTAATTTAATGTTCTAATTTGCATCTGTTCCTTTGTGTATGTGGAAATAGCAATCTAACATAAGTTGGAAATGCACCAAACCCTCTGCAGAAGAGAGAAAAATAGAAGCTTAAATGGACTTTTTACCTCTTGCGTTTCAAGCTGAAAACACGGTTGTTCTGGACCAGTGTGATGATGAACTGTATCAGCTGAAACCAATTGGAAAAAATCTTCAACATTAGATTTAACATAAAAACGAACATGCCAGCATGTGCTCCACAGAAATTCTAGATCTAATACCTAAACTGACGGAATTATTACTCCTCACTAGGAACTTTATATCGCTTGTGGGTATATATTTGATTATACTTATTATTATTAATTGCTTACAAAGTTTACACAGTGGGTCTGATTGAAAAGGAAGGCGGTTTTTTCATAGTCTTCTCCACAATTTTTTGGTAGAGTTCCCAAAGAGAGAAGACAAATGATTTCCTCGCTATAAGCTTTACACTGGTTAGTTGTTGTTTTTTTTTACCCTATTGTTGTTAACCTTTAAGATAACAACAATCTTATTTTAAGATTAAGCATTGTAGGTTGGCATCCAAAATGGTGTCCCATGAAAGTTCACAATGGACAAATAGATGTACCGAACCTTCTTTATAACTTGCTGTTGATTGGTATGCTTCTGTCTCAGGTCGGATATCTCCCTCCATAGAGCTTCGTTTTCCCTGAACAAATGGAGTCAAAGCGTGAATGAACTCAACAAAGTAATGGTTTGGTGTTCAGTTCTCATTTAAGTTAGCATCAAGATTCTGATTAGCTTAATGTCCAAAGTGAAACTTCACATTAGAATCATTAAAAATAAGACATTCACAGTTATGTTTTCCATCTCTGAATTTCCTCCATTGAGTCTCAACAAGCATAAAGAGTAGTTGTGTGCTCTTTCCACACAAACCAGCTTCAGTTTTGGGGAACTTGCACCCCCCCATTACCTTTTTAGTGTTGCCAGTCTTGAGTCCATGGTCTCTTGCTTCTCATGGACATTCTGAACACTGGCCAGGATCTTGGAAAGGTCTTCCTGTCTGAGTTTATTCTCCTCAGGCCTAGCAGTAGAAACCTACGTGACAAACAGTATGAGAAATATGATTGAGTAAAAAGCATAGATTTCCCCCCAAAATTACTGTAAATTAGAATTAGAGTTAGTGCAAGAAAATTAAAAACAAAACAGAAAAACATCTTAAATCATTTGGCCAGATCTAAACAATACAAATGAACTGTTTATACACCAGCTTATACACCAGTCAATTATTTTTTTAAATTTAAATCTCTCTCTCTCTAAAAAAAAAAAAAAAAAGCATTGTAAAGATAAAACTGAAAGAAATGCAGTTTTTTGTAAAAAAATGTTCCTTCAAAAAAAACCGCCTGCCTGTATTTAATGTGTAATGGGTATGCAGAATGTTTCCTGTTTTAATTAGTTACACATAGGGCTGGGCGATATGGCCAAAAATGTATTACGATAAATAAATAAAAATTAATATCAGTTGATATCGATAATTATCACGATAAATGTCAAATCATTATTTCTTTCAAGTTCAAAGGCTGATTTTTACTCCTGAGGGAAAGCTGAAGAAACCAGAAGGTTATTTGTGGTTTTAAACTATTATTTATGGTCAAACATGACAAACACTTGCCAAACAGTGGATCATTTCAAAAATTTGAGGTAGAACATTCAAAACAATTATATCGATAAAAATATATTTTTCAACATAAAAATATGCATTAGAAAAAATTTGGTTAAATCCCTTTTCCTCAACAAAATAAATATCTTAATAGATTTAGCCTAACGTGTTGCCAACTCCAATGTTGTTTCCGCTTCTTGCTGTTTGAGGTCTCCGTTCACCTCGGTTGCTTCGCGCTTCTACGTACATTCGCTGCTCTTAGACTTTGCTTGACAACCCCACGTGCAAATCTTTTCCAAATACCTAGTTTGAGTGCTGGTTTAATAACCGTCACTTAATTATTTGAGTACGAGGGAAGGGCATTTGCACTAAGACCATACCAGCTAAAGGACCCAGCGTACCACCTACACTGAATGCTCAGTAAGATGTCAAGAAATTTCAAAACATATGAATGCATTTATGATTTTCCATTGAACTGGGTATGTTATTGTGTTATTGGTGAGCTCTACATCAAAAGTATGTCTCTTAATTACATGAAAATAATTGCCGTTGCAAAGGGAAGGGAAATGAATACGCCGAATAGCTCTAATGCTTACACGTTACATTTTTCTAATGTCTGACTTGGCAGTAAAATTTTAGTCAACAAAGTATCATCCAGTAGCTTTAATTTGAATTGTAAGTGACGTGAGTCTTGTCGTGTAATGACTGAATAAAGTGAGTGACCTTTCTTCAGTTTCTTGTCGACAATGTTCTCGTCCTTCGAGCTGGTCATAGGCAGTGCAGTCACTTTCTCCGGTGTCGCTCATTTCGCTTATTCCGCTCGAACTAGACGCCTGAAAGCCACTGTGTTTGTAAACAATACGACGTGCTGGCCTCTCACCGTGCAACTTAACTTGCGCAATGCATTCCTGCGACATGGTTGGCATTTGGCAGTTCGTGATTCATATTAATTTATTAACATTTATCGAACATTTGTTATATTTATATCGAGGAAAATAATATCGCGATAATTATTGTTTTCGTTTTATCGCCCAGCCCTAGTAACACATTTCAATATAATATAGTATCGTACATCAGAGCTTGCTAAGAATTTCAAGGATACTAGGGCGTTGTGTTTAACAGACCTCTGTATTGTATCTTTATCTAGGAGGATAGGGTCTTTCACAACACCTTTCTTTTGATGTTTCCCAGCAAGTCGTCTTGGCCATGTTGAAAGAAGGGATGTTGGAATTCAACCGGTCCATCTCGCTCCTGCTTCACGACGCCCGAGTCAAGGTGCATCACTTTGCGAAATCCATCTGGAAAGTAATGTCATACAACACCTTCAAACTTATTCTTGGGATTCTCCTAAAAAGCATATCATACTGCAGGAAACCAAAAATAAAAAGACTTACACATGTTGAGCTGCCTAACAAAGCTGGCCATGTTGTTGTGCTTAAAGAACTTGGGGAGAATTTCCTTTGAAAACCGTTGTTCATCCAGTACAAGGAAACTGCTCCCGTCCTGCAAAGGTAAACGAATTAACACCAAATGTTTTAGTTCGATTACTGATGTGCAAGGTTTGATTGCTAGTCAACCAGGTAATGTTTACAATACATCCAAAAAAAAAGTA
The DNA here is from genome assembly GCA_025775045.1 of Hiodon tergisus. Classification (NCBI taxonomy): domain Eukaryota; kingdom Metazoa; phylum Chordata; class Actinopteri; order Hiodontiformes; family Hiodontidae; genus Hiodon; species Hiodon tergisus. The sequence continues at coordinate 1,302,334 of JAOVYW010000034.1, forward strand.
CCTATGCTATCCTTGTTTATGTATTAACATTCTAAACAATTGTGCACACATAGCTTTCTTTCATGCTAGTTGATTTCAAACAAAGTACAGAGGCTAATAGAAACCTTATCACAACTCACTGTAAGAATTGTTCATTGTGACATTTAATGACTTGGCAGACACTCTTATTCAGTGGTTTTATCCAACTTGATATCTACAGAATAGGTAAAGCCCAGGACTAACCACTATGTCACTCTGATCATTTAAGATTGTTTTCACCATGCTTCCTCACACGCTTTGCAGTACAGTAAACCAAAAAAATCTGTGGTGGGGGCAGCTGTATGGCTATACGCCAGCTGCGTGTCCACACACAATCTGCGCTTAAGGGCAGACATATGCTTTCACATTTACTGGGCAGTGGAGGGCTCAGCCTCAGTGGCCATCTTCAACACACTAGAACAAAATCCAGGGTGCTGTAGGACCTTGACGTTCAACCAATAGAACCTGATGAATGTGTGTGGAATTGGCCAGACTGTTGCATTGCAGATGTCCACGACTGATGCCCCCCCCCCCCCATAACATTGCCCAAGGAGTGGGCTTAATTCTTGTAGAGGAGACAATGAACTTATCAGGCAGGTGGCAGCTTGATAAGCTGATATGCCAGTTTATAAGTCTCAGTGAGTCACTTGGAAAGCCTGAGTGAACAGGGCCTGGCCCTTCGACTGGGAACTGTAACAGACGAATGCTGTTACTCCGCTCTTCTGTCTAGCGCAATTGTAATCTACTGACTGGATGACATTGAACAATGAAACAGCATGCAACTCACTTGCCAACAAGAAGGCAGTCTGTAGAGTTTTTCGTTTCAGTTAAGCTAAACCCATGGGCTCCAACAAAGGCTTTGTAAAGGCCTGTAGCATGACATTTAGCCTCCACTGTTCAAAGGCTAACATTGAAGGCTAACAAGCCTATTACTAATGAGTGATGACATTAGTGATGTCATAACACTAATGTTAAATATAGCCACGGAATAAGTAATTAATAGGCGCTAGTTAATAAATGTGCCAGAATTTCACCTTTGAGATAACAGACATCATCAGACAGTGTCAATAGCGCATTTTCAGATAGTACGGTTTGGGTGGTTGGGGTGTTAAAAAAGTTTTTAAAACCTTTTTTTTTGCAGGTTGCCCCTAGGACATCCAAAGCTTTTTGACATTCAGTTACCAGTTGTGTCAGTTAACTTTATTTATTTTGTCACTGTCCATTAGATAGGGCCTGGATGTGTTCCCCTACCATGGACCCTCACCACAGCCCAGTGGATGAGCCGGGGGCTGGGGTCTGCCCAGACACATAACAATACCCCAACCAAACCTGGACAGAGCCTGCAGGTTCAAGGGAGAGGTCATTTCCCTGCTGGCTTGAGGACGTTGATTTTGGGTGAGTTTCCCCTCTCACAGTGACGATATTGTGTTTATTTTAGTTCTCGTTTCAGAGGTTTAGGGTTCTAAACGTCAGTTCTTTGTATAATACTCGTTAGTGGTTGTGTTTCTCCCATTCAATATTGAGGTCATTTGGTTGCACTTTGATTCCAGTACGTTAGTGAAAATGAGAGAAAAACATGCTTGTGCCACTTTTCAGACTGATGGGATACATTTTTAAATAATATTTTTCATGTAATAATGTGCCTCTTCACCATGTCTGCTCCACTTTGGTACGGACCAAAGTTAGTCAGGTTATGTTTGTCAAATCAGCCGTAAATTTTAACCACAGTACTCCAACATTTGAACCTAATTATCCCTTTAATTGGGTTAACTTCTTCACACCTGAACATTTTACCACCTTGTACACTGTGGCAAAATCTTTTCTGCCAGATTCCGTCAGTATGTATGTATTATATTAAACATGGCAGCTCAAAATATAAACGTTTATAAATATTCAATTCAAATATGTTCATTTAAAAAAAAAAAACACACACACAAGAGAAGTATGTGTAAATCACCAGTAATACACACTAAAATTATAACACCAATGGGTCTACGGTCAAGAACACAAAGAATGTGCTGTAAATAAAGTGACTATAATCATCTTTACATTGCTGATCTAAATTATCCTAGTAGGTACTATAGCTTGTTCAATTTTGCGCTGCTGTTGGCTAAGGATTAGTAGATGGAATGTTAACGCTACGCACAATGGTTGCCATGACATTGAACTGTAAACTTCCGGAAGGTAAGACGCCGCAGCAGCGCCTTTTAATTTGCATATTTTCACGGAGAGGCGCAGTGCGTCTTCTAAGTGTAAAGACTACTTTAGATTTAATATAGATTCAAAGATGTAAGCAAAAATAAACGTCGCAATACATAGAACACCGTTACATCAAGCAAAAATAAATAATAGATTTTAATATAAATAAAATGACATGTCGTCAAACATCTAGTTAGCAAAGGAATATTGAGCTACATTAAAATAAATCATACTGTTGGTGTTAGGCAGCGACGGTAGAGTTGCTGCGTTTGTTTACTAACTTGGCTAGCGACATAATTATTTTCAGATATACAGATTTAGTGATTATCAATATATAACCATTCTGCGTGATCTCAGAACAGAGTTAAAGATTTGTTGCATTATTGATTTTAAATCTAGAGAGAGGGATTATAACCCTATATTAAAATAACAATTATAAAGATTTAACAGGTACATGCCCACGTCATTAAGACTTAACATAAATGTACGGAAATATAGATTACTTTTTTTTTTAACCAACACTAAAAGCATTTGTCCAGGCTGACGACAATGCAATAACGGTACCCATTGGAGTAACTGGCTTGTCACCTTGATTCATAATAAATTCATAGATGCTCGATCCGACTCAGGCAATAAATAACACAGCGACATTTCAAAAACACATCAAGCTAATCCGAAACTTTATTTTTTTTATCACGCTGCACTAGATCCTAAATTTAAGAGGTATTTAACAAACCATGCCACCACGAATTACGGACCTTCTTCTGAAGGGCCTTTCTTTGCGTGTTTACTACCTAACCTTAGAAGCTACTTCCCACCGTTCTTCAGCTAGTCTCAACGCAGGCCTACTTTTACCTGGCTCCAGCAGATGAATTCATTAGTATCAGAATCCTCGACTAGAGTCCAAAGCTTGGTAAGAAACGCGGGGACATTGGCATTTTGCTTCATTTTGCCACAAAGCGCAGATAAAAACGTGCTTATGGGTATTTTATTTCAGACAATACCTTGCAGTACTACAAGAAAAACCGAACAACAAACGAAAATAACGTAGTATGAAAGCAACTTCCTGCGTAACATAAAACGAAGAAGCTGGTTGGTTCTTCGTTATACGTAAGTTTTCTCACGTGTAACAACACGCACATGCTGCTGTAAACTAGCTAACAGTTCACTGCCGAGCTTTCGTAGTCCCATGAAAAACCTGAAAGCTATTTTTGAAGAATTGGTGGGTCATCTGACCTTTTTTAAAATAGGTAAATACGGCTGGTGATCCATTTATGTGAGAATGAGTACACAAACCCAACACGACATTTAAGTCGCGGAATTATACCCAGTCCTTTTGATTGAGACAATCCACTGGTCATCACAATTAATCTATGACAGTGTATATGTTGTAAATTCAGTTTTTTAGTAAATTATTTACATGAATTATGGATTTGGATTAAACTTTTGCCATTAACACGAATCATTAATCACTTAGCGAACATCCACAAAAAGGATGTTAGCTATAACGTGTAAGAGCTATGTCTTTGAGAAGCGAACAAACACGTTTATCCAACGTGTGGGGGTACTATTCATGCAATAACTACAATGTTGTGTGCGTCCCTGCTGGTTAATCGGTGATGCAACTGGCGATTGTCAGAACCAGTATGCTAAGTCCACCAATTGTGGAGCGAATCGTTTTGCCTTTATGGCTTCTCTCGTTCCATACATTGTGATCAGGGGATCAACTTTGAGAGTTCTATAATCGCCGAGCTGTTGAAAGTAGCCGTTGCTCAGAAATCCCACACAACGCCACCATAAGTGATGGCTCTGTTGAATAGTTCTGCCGAATGTTGGGCAATGTGATTCAAGCATTGCCAGCAAAAGCAAAGCACTGATAGAGATTATATAAATACAAATTATATTTTTCGTTGGGTGCTCAGTTAATTATCGCTCATTCTATATTTCACAATAACAAGAGAAGGTTTTTGGGCAGAAGATTCCTTTCTTACAGTTTTAGTCGCTTAGCAGATGCTTTTATCCAAAGTAAAATACACAACTTAGAATTTCTACATAATTTCCATGGGTAGACTGACAGGGAAGAGGGACCCAAGTGCGGATGTACACAAAATCGGGGATCGATGATCGGGAAACACAAGTCAACCAGGGATCACAAGGACAAAGCGCTTGGCAATACTACAATGAGATAGACCAGACTGAGCTTTGAATGGAAGTCACTGAGGGGTTTATATGCAGTTGATAGGGAAGCAGGATACCAGTGTTGGAGATCCTGAACGGATGAGGAAGAGGACAGGATGAACAAGTGCACATGGTGTTGTGGAACGTTAATTGAATGTTAATTGAATAATAGGTCATGAGGCTGTGGAAGGGTGAAGCAATTAGAACTCAGGGGATGTTGATCTCTGGTAGCAGACTGAGAAAGTGTGGGGCGTAGATGTGACAATAATATTGCAGATACTGGATACTTTAATTCAGATCAGTTGGATACAAGGTTAAGTAAATATTCAAGGTACAACAGCTAGACTGGGATTTGGACCAGGAACCTATTAGTTACAAGCCTGTCACCTTAGTCACTACGATTTCAGCTGCCCAATTCTTGTAATTCTTGCTATAGTGGTTTCTGCTAATGCTACCACAGATGGACAGAGGTTGGGATAATTTAATCATCATTTTATTAATGGGATACATTAACCATTAGCCAACTCATGTTTGTTTTTTTTCCATTTTCTGTAAAATGCATTTAGGAAAAAGCATTAGCGCCCATCCATTTGCGTCAAAAAGACTGTCATGATATAAAACACTTACGTTATAGTACAGTTATAGGCTGGTTGTTCATTATGTCTATCATGGCGTGAAAGCTGTTTATAGCGATGATGGATAAAGACGTCTATATATGAGATAAATACGGTTCATAAAAAAATGCTAAATGTTTTCCAGTTCCCTACATTGGCACTAGATGTCAGACTAGTATCACTCATGAGAAAGTTGCAAAAAGTGCAAGTCTATGGTATCTCTTACATACAAGGTCCATAGTATTCTCATTATTGCAGATTAAGCCATTTCAAAGAGAGCAGCAGCCTTTAAAAATGATTTAGTTTAGAATTTTTTAGGCCACCTACCAGATGGTACGTAATTATAACTCTTAATCTTGTCAAGAACTTCCTGAATTTTTTTCAGTGTCTGTTTCGGTTAGTTTTAAGGAGTTATGCGGGACCAATGCCCAACATGATGAACCAAATACCACAACCAATACCTTAATCATAAAAAAGGTATTTTTGTAAGTCCCCCTTGTTTGTTTTTTCTAGCCACCTGTTCGGATTGTACATTTTGTTTCAGTCCAATATATTGTTTGGATTTACATGACATCTGTTGCTGCTTACAGATCATGAATTCGCTAAACAGTTCTTCGTATTTGCACCAAAAAGAGAGACACTAAACCGGGACATACCGGGTTGTTTAGTTTAATGAACAATTAGCATAAATATGTTACATTTCAAGTTGAATCTTAGAACTTTCAAATGAAAACACGGTGTGTCATGAGTTCATGGATATCGGAGACAAATATATAAAAACGCCCTAATGATCCAACATTCGATTTCCGAGTCAGAAAAGTATGTGTGACCTTCAGATTCAGTGACTGGCGGCAACCCCGGACCGGCTGTTCTGATTTACTTGTATGCTTAGGATTGTTGTCTTGCTGTTTGATCCGCATTCGGTTAAGCTTTAGCTAAAAGATGGATGCCCTGACATTCTCCTTTAGAATTTGCTGGTGCAATCAGGAATTTAAGATTCCGTCAATGGTGGTTAGCCATCAGGGTCCTGTGGCAGAAAAGAAACCCCAAACCACAACCATGCTTCATAGTTGAGATGAGGTTCTTATGTTGGAATGCAGTTTTCACCAAACATAATATTTAAGCTAAAAAGTTTCACCTTTGACTCATCTGCCCACAGGACATTCTTCCAATAGCCTCCTTGATTATTCTGGTGGTCTTCAGCAAACGGAAGGCAATTTCCTTCTTGGAGAGCGGGGTTTTCTTCTGTGCTGTCCTCCTACACACATATTCAGTGTTTTCATGATGGTGGATTAGTGAACATTAGGTGTTAGCCAATGTAAGATAGGCCTGCAGATCTTTTTATGTCACAATGGAGATTTTTATAGAGTGACTTTCAGGATTATTGTTCGCCTTACACTTAGAGTAGATTTTCATTGGACATCCAGTCCTTGGAAGAGTTTAAATGCTGTTGAATTTTTCCCCATTTGTACATTAGCTGCCTTTCAGTGGATTGATGTAGCCCAGAATCTTTAGAAATGGTTTTGTAGCCCTTTCCTTGCCGATAAGCATTACAAGCTCTTTGTCAATGGTCCTTCAAATCCCTTTTGATTGGGGAATAACATAAAATCCTATTGATTGAAACCCCCGATTCTAATTACCCCCTGAATTGAGTTTATTAACCTAAGGTTCACACAATTTTTTCCGATCAAAATATTAAATGTTGAATAATTTTGGAAAATTATGTTTTTTGTGTGGTTTTTGTTTTATCATCCATTATAAGAACTTCAATGAAGGTCCTATCCTATTGTACAGAAATACAGAAAACACAGAGTTCTTTCTCACCACTGTATTGGAAACTATGTCTGTGTGTGAGCTTCCTTCCTCAAGGAACAAACGGCCGCTAGTCCAGAGCAAGGCAAATAAACTGCTGTCTCGGGGTGACAAATGCTAAAGCAAACTCTTCCCCTAAACATGCAACTCTAATCTGTAAGCTGTTGAAGGATTATGGTGAACTTCCATATCTGTCTCCTTATTTTCCACAGATGCTTTGAAATTAATAGATTTTTAATCAGATGAAATAGTGGGCTGGGTGTGGGGTTGTAACTTTTACATATTACCAACCTCCTTTGATTTTGTTCATTTGTTTTTATATTTGTGCCTAAATTGATAATGTGATATAGAGAACTCCAGAATTTAGGTTTTTATAATTGACACAGTGGTGTTGATGTTAGGTAATTATAAGAACTATGTATAAGATAGCGTCAGATAAGAGCGTCTGTTGCATTAAAATGAGAGAATAGTTAGCTTCAAATGGCTATTTTTGCATGGATTGTGTTCAAAAGGGTTGCTGCTGGTGCCGGTGTTTTTTTTTAAAATTCTTGTTAGAACTAGTCTTTTTAAATTCAGTCATTTCTGTGGCCCAGTGAGTTAAATCCAAAG
>JAOVYW010000034.1:1325445-1335720 GCA_025775045.1 Hiodon tergisus
TCACGGACTCAGTGTTGGATTAATCAGGGGACAGCTGTGTCTGCACTTCTCTAAGAATGTACAAGATAATGAAAAAACCTTAACCTTTACCAAGGTTACTGTTAACGTTTTCCGTTTTAATTACGAATTTTCACTGCTGTGTCTTTAAAGTCAGCTGGTCTAATCAGATGCTCTGAGGGAATCGTTTAAGTGGTAAGCCGTGACTTAGCACTGAATTATACCTGCGGTGCACCTCCCTAACACCCACAGACCCTTATCTGCTCTTCTGTGCCTAATATGGAAAACTGAATTTCCCCAACGGTAAAGTTCTTGTTCTGTCCTAGCTCAAAAAATTAAGATTAAGATTTTTTTTTTTTTGCAGTTTTGGGATGCCTGAAAAAAGCCATGACATTTTTCTGTATCCTTTGTACAGAGAAAATGCTGGATTTTAGCAATAGTGAAAAAAATGCTAAACATGAAAAAATGCATATTATATTTTTAACATGGTATTCAAATGAAAGATCTGGGTCAGTTGTTACTCCAAGGTCGCTGATAAGCAGATTGTGAGGCACTGAGTACTCTGTAACTATAATGATATTGTATGAATTTCCATGCTGTTACAGTGACCCAAGACTATCATTTCAGTTTCCCTGAATACAACAGTTAAAAGTTAAATGTCTGCCAGTGTTTTACGTCCTTGAGGTAAGATTCTTGCCTGGTTGCACAGACAGATAGAGTTGCACGTCATCTGTATAGTATTAGAAATGAAACACATGTTTATGAACATAACCAGTGGTGACATGTATAGGTTAAAGAGTAATGGACCTAAGACCAAACCTTGTGGGACACCATACCTGACTTAAATCTGAAAAGTCAAATTGAAGTCTATCTGTTTGGTATGATTTAAACCAGGAGAGAGCACTTCCCTTCATACCAACCATCTCTTTCAATACTATTCCTTAGGATCTGGTGGTCAATAGTCTCAAAGGTAACACTAAGGTTAAGTACCAAATGAGAGCTGTTATCAGAAGCTATCAGGATATTTTTTTCAAAAATGGTCATAACAACAAATGGTCAGACTACACTGGGTTATGCAAGAATATAGCTCAGGTAATCACTAGGTCTAGTGAATGACTGCAAGAATATAGTTAGGTTGCATGTTTACCCAAGTTAATTACCAAGTCTAGTATATGATTACTCTGATGTGTGGGCATAAGTATATGTTGAGTAAAACCCATGGACTCATGAAGAGACAAGAATTCCAGTGGAAAATTTCGGTGGATCAGCAGCACTGTCAACATGAACACATGAAATCCCAATGAGTATGGTCTCACCAGCTTGGGCGGCTGTATTTGATTTAAAAATCAGCAAATTTGTGTAAAATTCTGCATGTGGACCAGGTTGTCTATAAATATTTACCTAATAAAAGGGACTGTGTTCGGAATGAAGCAAACTTTTGTAATTGCCCAGAGGACTTCAAAGTTAGAAAAAAGTAATCTGGGATCCCAAATTATAAATTACATAAACACCCCCACCACAGTCCAATAGGAATGTTGTTTTTGGCCTCGGTGCTATAAATTTAAACCATATTTCTGATAAAATATTTGATATTACACTGAAAATAATCATTTCGTTTTGTTAAAAAGCGCTGATTCTGCAATGCTATATTGCTATCTGCAATATAGGGAGGTGGTTCTCCTCAGTGAACAGATAAGGTTTCCTGGAATAAACAAACACGGGCACCTGTATGACCCTGTAGGGATTGTTAAACTGGGGTTTGGATCCTCTACTAAATACTATCTAAGGAATTTTATACCACAGCTGTAAAATCAGCTGAAAAATCCATCCCACAATCCATGTTCTTCGTGAGAAAATTAATGTTTACCTCCTTTTAATCTACGATGCACAGTTTTGACACCAGTGATTTCTCTTTCTGCACATTTGGATGCATGAAAACCCAATTAAGAGGCCAAGTTGTATTTGACCTTACAATTTGTACCGATGCTAGACTCTAAAAATTCTGTTTACCCTGAGACCTGTTTAGACAAACCTTTCAAACCAGTAAGCCCGGGTAAGTGGATTTAAAAAAAGATGAAAAGTAAATCAGAGATTTTCAATATATTTTTGATTTGATGTATTTTATTCGAAACAATTACGACACATGAACGAACAGCTGAGGAGGTTAGTGTTTTGTATAGAAGCACTGAGTGATTTTTGTCCATTTCATTTAGTTAAATAAACATTTTATTTATGAGGTTTATACATACATGTTCATAATAGTTTATTATTGTCATATCTTTGTAAATAAAAACATACATTTTGACAGGAAAGCAATACAAATGGTAATAATTTAAGCATATGCTGTAATACTATCACATTTTAAAGCCATTCATGATCTTATTAACGTCTCTAAACTGTTTTAGCATATTATATAAGTGTCAACTTATGCTGAAACATTTCCTTTTGTTCCTATATTCACAGATAAAATATCAGATGGAAGCGCGTTGACAGTCAACTGATTTGCCCTTCACCAAAAAGACCCTGTAATGGGTCTGATCGACGTCTTTGTTAAGAGCAAACTTGGATGTCATGCAATATTCAACCTGTGTATGGATAACATGTGCATAGACAATGGCAGCTTGTGGTTTAGTGGTTAAGGTGACAGGCTTGTAGCCAAAAGGTTACCTGTTCCACAACAGCTGTTGTAACCTTGAGCATCTAGTGTACTTAAACCTCACTTGCTTCTGTGAAATATTCAGCTATGGATGAATTAAAAAAATTGTAAGCTCTTTGGATGTAAGCGTCTACTAAAATGTAAATTGCAAAGTTACCAGGTGTAAACGGTGCAGGGTCACCAGAATCAAGCCATTCTCAGGCTTCTGGTCTAAAATTATGAAATATTTTATAAACAAGAGTTTGAGCAACCTCTGATTGTCCATCTGGTGTTGAAAATGTACATCCCTACATGTACATACAGAACAGCAAGGTGAACCTGAGTGGGTCTCGCCCTACGCTGTGCTATGGGGAGCCTTCTGTCCGTCCTCGTATTTGAGGTTCACTTTGCTCTGTAGAGTGCCGTCCCCTCTGTGCAAATGGCCTTCAGATAGAGGGGTATGCATGGAGGTCACACTGTGTTCGTGTTTCCTGGCCGACCGACACCTGAAGCATATCAGGTAGAATATCTCCGCTACGTTTAATAGAAGAGACACGCAGCCCATCACCAGCATAAAGATGATGAAGATGGTCTTCTCCGTTGGCCGAGACATGTAACACTCTACGGTGAACGGGCAAGGTTTCCGGGTGCAAACAAACATGGGTTCTAGCATGAAGCCGTAGAGATAATACTGGCCCACGATGAACGCCGTCTCAAACAGGATCTTGAAAAACAACTGTGTCATATAGCTGCACAACAAATTGCCTTTAATTATTACTTTCCCTGTGTCGTCCGAGTATTTGGGTGCCTTCACTATGTGAGTGCCTGCTTTGTTTTGTAATTTTCGCCTCAGCTTGTTTTCATTGTGGACAATGAGCATGACGTGCCCCAGGTACATGATGGTCGGCGTGGAGACGAAGATGATCTGCATGACCCAAAAGCGGATGTGGGAGATGGGGAAGGCGTGGTCGTAGCAGACGTTCTCGCAACCGGGTTGTTTTGTGTTGCAGATGAAACCGGACTGCTCGTCCCCCCACACCCGCTCCGCCCCGGCCCCCAGTACCAGGATCCTGAAGACGAACAGGACGCTGAGCCAGACCTTGCCGATGACCGTGGAGTGGGTCTGCACTTTGTCCAGCAGTCGGCCCAAGAAGCTCCAGTCTCCCATTGTTTGCAGTATTTCTGGGTCTGCAGTGACATTCAAGGGAACAACACTGAGTAGAGAGTATAGTTTAAGGCATTAATATATTAGCACATGTCCGTTGTGATTAGAAATTATGATTGAAGCAACTAAAGCAACTCAAGTGGACAACGTATTTTCTCCATAGATAATGGATGGCATCTAAAACCCTTGATAAAATTTATAAATGAAGTGGGTTTCATTTAAAGTGTTAGATCAGAGGACCACAGATTAAACTGACCACCGTGCTGTTTGAGGAACCCAGGTAGAACCCACACTGACAATAAAATGTACACTCCAAAATAAGACAGTACACAGGGCCACACTGAACGTTTGTCCATCAGTTCCAAATGAACCGTAAAGTAATCAAACATCTTCAGAACTTTCTGTCCTGCAAGTACGTTATAGATTCAAGTCCATCAAGGTTTTGCACTGCTTTCCAGTGGCTTTGGTGAATGTATCTGTGGGGATGGATACTGTGTAAACTTTGCTGTGGAACGTAAGTTCTGCCATGCAAATTATGAATCAAAACATAATAAAAGCCATTATAGATTTATCTATGTTATTATCTTTGAGCTGCCGCGTGTTGTCAAAATTTAAAGGGAGTCGCTGTCATCTAGTGTTCATTTGATGTATTAATAATTAACAATTTAGCTGATTTTTTTGCAGTTGAAAATGAACTGGCTGGAACTCAGTTTTTTTTTACCTCAGTTTTGTTTATATTGTATTAAACCACTTTCTACTGGCTACGCAATGTTACATTTTTTGATATTGAGTATTCACAGCTGTTTTTCTCTCTGTTTTTGCAAATTGCAAACAAGAATATATATATTTAAATATATAAATATCTAAAAATGCAAATAAATGATATAAATAAATACAATATCCAATTAGCTCAAAGCGTAAATACATGTTAACTCACACTCATCTTCTTTGACACTGAAATCATAAATATTTGGTAATTTAGAGCAAAATACCCTTAATCTTAATGGCAAAACGGAATATTTGTATCTATATACGTAAAAAACAAATCTATATACTTAGACCATGAATGCATAAAGGAGGAAAGTCAAGCCTCTTACCTTCAGTGCCGGAGGAACTGTCACCGGTGGTACTGAAGGATCAAATGCTGTAGATAACCCTTTATCTCGAGTGTTTCTGAGGAATTGCACAATGCGCTTGACACGTAGCATGTCATAGGCACATTGGATGGAATTTAAAACTGGGGAGGTCTTGCCGACATTGAGAAGCGAATTAATGATTGATTATTCCCTGACACAAGCCCAAATTTAACATGGACCCAATACAAAATGTAGTAATATTGCGTTGGAAAATTAAACCTCTCTTAAAAATGATCCAGATTCACAAGCATCCTTTCAGTTCTCACGTATTCTTTATCTTGGTTTTTAAACTACTCTGGACATGTTTTTTTTTAAATGCCTTTCCAATAGCTATCCCCCAAACAAGTTTCCCCTTTTTTCTTATATATGCATATAGTGTTTCACCTTGTGTCTCTGTTACTGATTTAGACTGCCAAAGGTAATGGACATTAAGATTTGATATTAATTACATCAATCATTGCCATTGAGATAAAACGTGTCATACCCAGTTTTTTAGACCTGTTGTTTGGATTAAAGGTTTACCGTGACGCAGTAATTCTGAAGACAATTTCAGTATTCTTTTCTAACTTTTCACGTACTGTGTAATGATGTAAAATCATTTTTAAGACTCTATTATTTTTAGAAACTGTGTATTCGTCTAGGTATGCTTGTTAAACATATTTTCCGGGAGTTATTTGTTAGATTTTTTAAAAGATTTCTCCCATTTAAAAAAAAAGAGATAAATATGCGATTGGCCAATTTTTTTGTTATAGTTTTATTTTAAAAAATCAAACGTAATCAATGCCTACAAAAGTATACAGAAACACATGGTCATTATCCTCATCAGATTATCCTTTAAACTATCGCTGCAATGTTGCTTTTTAGAATTGCATGCTTTTCCCTTTATAAGTCACCCCAGACTAGATCATCTACTAAGTTAACAAGAAACAAAAGCTCTGGAACGCAAAACACACAAAACATTCAATCCACAAAATAACTTTTAACTTAATTTAGTTCTATTAAAAGCACTTGTACAAATAATTAGGTATTAAATGGCTAGTAAATATACGGCAGCATGAGTGAAAAGTTTTTGGAGAATGCAGTGCCTAGTGTTGTCCGAGTAACTGTTTCTCTTCATTGGCCCCCTCCTGGCTTGCCCCCAGGCTTTGCGGAGGGCTGTGTACGCTCTCCAGCTGGAAGTTAATTTTATTCTGGTGGTTGCTAATCTTGACACTCGGGCTCGTGTGCCAGCTGAGACTGGCAGGATTTTTAGATTTTTGATGCAGTTGCCTCCTTTTAGGCCCACACTTTAATCTGGTACAGAGCAGGTAAAAGACCTCCAGCACGTTTAAACCTAGAGACAAGCAGGAGACCACCAGCATGAAGATGATGAAGATGGTCTTCTCCGTCGGCCGAGATATGTAACACTCTACGGTGAACGGGCAAGGTTTCCTGGAGCAAACAAACATGGGGTTCAGAACGAATCCGTAGAGATAATACTGGCCCACGATGAACGCCGTCTCAAACACGATCTTGAAAAACAACTGTGTCAAATAGCTGCCCAGCAAATTGCCTTTGATGCGGATTTTCCCCCTGTCGTCAGAGTACTTGGGCATCTTTGAATTCTCCACATGGTCATGTAGATGCTCCCTCAGTTTTTTCTCCTGGTGGAGGACGTGCAACACGTGTCCCAGGTACACCAGGGTCGGGGTGGCCACGAAGATGATCTGCATGACCCAAAAGCGGATGTGGGAGATGGGGAAGGCGTGGTCGTAGCAGACGTTCTCACAACCGGGTTGCTGCGTGTTGCAGATGAAACCGGACTGCTCGTCCCCCCACACACTCTCCGCCCCGGCCCCCAGCACCAGGATCCTGAAGATGAACAGGACGCTCATCCATATTTTCCCGATGACCGTGGAGTGGGACTGAACCTTGTCCAGCAGTTTCGACAGAAATGACCAGTCCCCCATTCTTCTGATTATTAGACTGGTGTAAAAAAAGACAAAAACACAACATGCGTTAACAAACTTTCCTCTGTTTATCTAAGTAAATCTGTCAAAATGTGTAGACACCTTTTTTAATTCATAATTTTTTTTAAGTAAATGCAAGTTGTCCACCAATAACAGAAAAAACGTCTTATGAAGTGTACAGCTCTGTAGTAAGTGCTAATCTCATGAGAAAACGATGTACTTCTATCAAAGTGTACAGATAGATAAAATGGTGGATTACGCTAAAGCTATATATATATCTATATACATTACCCAAATAGTAGCACCAGTTTTTATTCTATATCAAAGGAAAGGCCACGAAGTCCTGAAGTAGCACAGAGAGATTCCCTCTTACCTTAAGGAAGGAACACCTCTTCTCTACGCCAACCACCACCTCGAAGCCTGGGTAATAGTTATCATGGTTTGGACCTTGAGGTTTTTGCTTGTGTCAGTAACACGACAGGGAAGTTAATTAATGATTGACAGGGGTTCTACATGCTGAACCTACGGAGACTTAAGACGTGTTTAACAAAATGTCAATATTAATGCTAAAATACAGTAAATATTATTGAACTGCATTTTTTATGTTTTATTATTAGTGAATATGTTGTGTGCTCAGCTGAGTAATAACTGGTGTTGTGTGTTATGTTTGATACAGTATATTGTGCAATTCTGAACCTGGGTAAATATATAAACTGTCTGAGCATTCTTTAGATTAAAAATTCATGAACAAATATGTTGTTGTGATCTTTGTGATCCATCTTTGTGATTCATGGATCCAATACATTTAAGTTTTCCTATAACTGCCATTTCTGTTTCCCGGTGCAAAGACTTTGTGTTTTATCAAAAATGAGCAGACAAGGCATGAAAACATTTTAAAAATTGACAAGACATAAAAAAGGATTTTATTGAAATGTCAAAGACATAAAAACAATTTTAAGCAATCTAGCTGAAATAACCAAAATACTTTACAGCCAGCCATCAGACGATGTTCCCTCTCATTAAAATTGTTAAGATTTAAATTGGATAGAGAGACAGTTAACTCAGTTTAATCAAATCAAAGTACTCCTAGACTTCTCACTTGAAATTTACCACTCTGCATGCATATGCGTTGAAAAATTGAGAGAATGGACAATAACCTGGATGACATTCAAACATAAAATTACTTCAGGATTAACACTTACAAAAACCGCTAGATATCGTACTCTAAAACTTCTGCTGCATGCTTGCAATGCGCACTGAAGGGAAGTTCCCCGGTTTAGATATGAACCTCTTCCATATTGTCACTTTGGTCCTCTGAATCGATGCTTCTGGTGAGTCCATTGCCTAACTTTTTCCCTTGGAGCTCCATTTCCAGGTTGACCCAGTTCTGGAAGACCTGGTCCTTCACGAAGCCTTCTCTCTTGAGGACCGGCTTAACAGCCGCGACGGCGCAATCGCGGTTCCTATCCAGGAGTTCGTGGATCAGCCTGACACACAGATAGAGGACCTCTATCAGGTTCAGAAGTAGAGACACGCAGGCAACCACCAGCATGAACCAAATGAAGATGGTCTTCTCCGTCGGCCTGGACATGAAGCAGTCCACCTGGTGCGGACACGGGGACTGGCTGCACACAATGTTGGCCTGCAGCGTGAAGCCGTACAGGTAGTACTGGCCCAAGATGAAACCCACCTCCAGCAGTATCTTCAGGAGCAGGTGCGCTAGGTAGCTCCTCAGCAGGGAGCCGCGGATGCTAACCTTCCCGCTGTCGCGGTTGTACTTGGGGGCCTTGTGGCTTTTTCTCTGGACAACGAGGTCTTGTTGGCCCCCCCCTTCTTTTTCCGCCCGGTCGCGTACCTTGCCTTCGACGTGAATGACGTGCAGGACGTGGCCCAGGTACATGATGGTCGGCGTGGAGACGAAGATGATCTGCAGAACCCAGAAGCGCACGTGGGAGATGGGGAAGGCGTGGTCGTAGCAGACGTTCTCGCACCCGGGCTGCTCCGTGTTGCACGTGAAGTCCGACTGCTCGTCCCCCCACACCCGCTCCACCCCGGCCCCCAGCACCAGGATCCTGAAGACGAACAGAACGGTGAGCCAGACCTTGCCGATGACCGTGGAGTGGGTCTGCACCTTTTCCAGCAGTCGACCCAAGAAGTCCCATTCTCCCATCTCTATATTCTGTCACTTCCGCTGCTGAAAGCAAACAACATTACATTTTTAACCGACCCATTTAAAAGAAGTGTGTTTATATCTGTTTTTTTCAAGGATTCTTTGTGTTTTTTTTGTTGTTGTTTTTTTGTTGAGTACATTGATAAGTCGGGATCCATTCAGACAACCTATCAATAAAACTTCTCCTATCGTCTGGTAGCCAAGGACTTGGCCTTGGGAAACCTAGAAACACTTATTGTTTTAATTAAAGGACTCACTTCAATACAGATACTTTTCCCAGACTCAAACAATGTTTGACAGATAAGTGATTAACAAGCCTTCACAAGTTAACAAATCCAGCACTTTTACAACATCGCCAGACATAACTACATTTTTCAAATCTACTGATATATACTAGAATATCAAAGTCCCCTATGAAATGAACATTATAAAAAGGTGAAAATGTATATAAAGGCATGAACATACTTAAATCAAAAGCGTTTCAGTGTTTCCAGTAAATCAATTAAGTTCAGTCGTATGGATTTCAATAATTCTAAAAAGCCAGTGTTTCTGCACAAGGCTTTGTAAAAATGATACCTTAAAGGTTGGAATAAAAACTATTGAGTCAAATACATCTTATCATTTCAACAGGTAGCAGGGGTCAAGTCTGCGGTAGTGATTACCAGCGATCAGTCAGCAAATTAAAATACAGTATCGACAATAAGTCAACAAGTTACTCCAAAATGACAGTATCTAATGCGAGACATTGACTTTGCATAGATCACATGAATAAGATTAACTTTAGCTCCTAACTCATTGAAGAATGTAATAGGTATCTACAAAAACGTTGTTTTTCTGTCTCAGTTTCTGTTTCTCTGTACCTCATTCTCTAAAATATGTTTTTGTATGTTTCTTTGTGTAAACAAATTGGGAATCATTTCACTGACCATAATAAGTGTTTAAAATTTCCCACTTATCGCTGTTAATAGATCGTTAAATTTATAGACAACCGGTTCCGACTAGATCCCCCTTTCCTCATCTGCATGTGGCTCAAAAATGATATGTATCAAAAGTTTGACATAGCAAAGTAATATCCAATCAATTTACTTATAAGAGATAAAATATAAGAGATAGTCTTAAGTAAGATTTTTTTAAAATTATGCATTTTACGCACTTGACATTTCCGTTTAAAAGTACTGTAAAGCCTGCGTTTTCATCCATCTAACACTTACCCTGAGAACCCT
>JAOVYW010000034.1:1335820-1360556 GCA_025775045.1 Hiodon tergisus
GTGAATAAGGTGGAATCTGCCACTCGTGTGCACAGCTTGTGGTGTGATGTGAATAAGGTGGAATCTGCCACTCGTGTGCACAGCTTGTGGTGTGATGTGAATAAGGTGGAATCTGCCACTCGTGTACACAGCTTGTGGTGTGATGTGAATAAGCAACGTCAGGGGCCCGCTCTCTCCCTCCTCTTCATTCCTGTCCGATATAAAACAATGAAATGCAACTGCAACACTGAGGCTGCAGCTAATTTAACCCAATCACTGCTCAGACTTTGGATCTTTAGGGGGTCAAGAAACACCCAGCGTAGGCCCCCTTCTCCATTTGTTCTGTTTCTTGTTTATTTATTTCCTTCTGGCGTTTTAACAAAAAAGGCGACACAACCACACTGGGTTCTTAAAGACTCACCAATTTGGCAGGTTGGTGGAGGATCGTGGTAAGTAGCTGTCGTACCAATATGGAGTCGTTTGGACAAACTGATGCACTATAGCAAACGATTGAAAATGCAAAATTTGAAAGTGAAGAACTCTTGATCTGTTCGACTTTGAGTCGCAATACTTGTTACATAGGTTGCGCTACTCATACCGAACAAAGGACCCATAAAGTCAAAAACCCATAAAGTCCGCCATGATGGATTTTCTCCTATTTAAGGGTTATCAAAAGAAATGAGCAAAAGAAATAAACTCAAAACAATCATATTGAACAGCACATTTGAACATATGTATGACCAGCGTTTTAACTTGACTTGGTCACAACACAATGATTTTTAACATGGATGAAGTAGGAGAGAAGCAGAGATCAGAGCAACTTTATTATCTCTTTGAGTATGGCGAAGTTCATTGCTAATGATAAATAATACCAGCCTTTAAACACAAGTTGTCAGGCAGAAAAGTCCTAGGAATGCCACTGTGAAGTCAACATTGACTATTCAGAGTTCTCTGTTTGTTATTTTCCCATGGAACTTGCAGTTTTCAACAAAGCCTTTAAAGGAGCCCCAGACCTGCGGCAAATGGTTTCCTGGTCAGACTAGAGACAAATTTTATATTTTAGCATAAATAATTTAAAAGGCTGTGTTTGACAAAAGACTGACCCAGCTGCCAAGCATGTAGGAGTAGGCGTAGGTGTAGGCGTAGGTGTAGGCATGGTACTACAGGGAAACCTGGAGGAAAATCTGCCAAGAAGGTAGAATCGTAAGAAAATAGAAGTTAAGATTTTATATTTATACATACACACGTCACAGACTTACATAATTTATAGAAATGCTCATTTTTTTGATGACCCAAAGGTCTTCAGGTCTAAGCGCTGTTATTTTTAACCTGTCAACCTGTAGACTGTGCCTCAGGTGTCCTTGTGAAGGTTGTGGCCAATGTTTGACAATTTCTCAAAACACAGAGATAACATAAGTTTGCCAGAAATGATTGGTGCGATTGCAGCGTAAATCATTGACCTTTTTGCTGAAATAAACCCTGCGTTTACTGCACTGAAATCTTGGTCACGCAAATAGGTTGTCAGTCTATTATAATTTAATGACTATTGAGTTTGAAGATGGAAATAGGATTGTAGAGTTAAAGCTAATAAATCCAAAACGTGTATCTTCTATTATAATGAAAATGTATTATAAATTGAAAACAAAGCTCATTATCATTATAGCGTGCCTGTTCTAACATTGATATTTGTAAATAAGCTTCTTTTTTTTTACACATAATTAGTCAGCAAAATGTTTGTATTTAATGTCATTTAATTGAATACAGCAAGTAGCCAAAGCTTTATTAAAAGAAAGCAACACAGTAGCTGTGCAAAACGGGTTGATAAGTGCCCCAAAATTCTCAAGTGCTCTCCAAGGCTTTAACTTCTGCCTCTACCCCCATTCCCAAGGACTCCACTGTCAGGTGCACTTCAGCTGACCAAGGCTGAAAATTATCAGCACGCTGGTGAATAGAGAGACAAACGCTAACACAAGAGACCGCACCGAATGACTCCCACCGAATGAATTAAATCCTAATAAATTCTAGCAATTTGAAACAATATACAAACATCCCGAATCTTCCCATAAAGGATGTCTTTGGGTACTTTGTACCTGAGAAACGTTGGTGAGTGGCGGGTCAGTTTGTCAATTAACAAAAGGACCATTGACATGAACTGCTTTGTTCATCTCAAAATATTTATTCCCTCTGCATTAAAACCAAAAACATCAAAACATCAAAAAAAGGCAAAAACATCATTCAAGTTTCAAAGTAACTTTATTTATATTTTTCAAGTTTTGTTCTGTTTTTTTGGGGGTTTTTTTTTACAACAAATTCAAATACCTTCACAAAGCAAAGAGGCCAATGTAAATAGCTACACGGCAATTCATGACGTCCACACCTAGATAGAGCAGCTGGAATGAACTTTAACTATATTTCAGAACCACAAACGCCACCAAAAGCTTTCAATAACATTGAATTATTAAGTGATTGTTTTGTCAGGTCTCATCACAGATTAAAGCTGTTTTGTTTCTCAAAGAAGTACAAGTTGTTTACAACACAACGCTGTGTCTATATTAATATAATAACCACCTAATAGAAAAAGAAAGAAAAACACAGTTCCTCAAAGTAACCACACTCAGTGCAGAAGAAAAAAAAAAAAATCTGCTTCATCAATACTTCGCAGGAGTAATGTTTGCAAACATCGGCACTGCTGGGTGACCATGCGGTTAGGAATCCAATTTCAATCTGTAGACATCTCAAACATCCCATTTAGAACTAGCATCTTGATGTTGTCGGATGCTATTTTAAAGGAAGTCGAGACGTATTCTGGCGTCACTAGACTCGAGCAAAGGAAGTGGGTGTTTCCAAGCTTGTTTGAGTGAGCATGCGTGTTCCCCAGACCCACAGCCACTCAGGCATGTACTGCACAAGCCAAAACTGCAAAAACAACACACAAAAAAAGACAAAGAGAAAATGTTACACAAAAGGTTTTCCACGTTACCCTCAGAGCATTCATCTGTGCATTGACAAGTAGCCTGTGGCCTTGGGCAGTGTGTCCTGCTTATGAAAATTAAGGAAAAAAGAATCAGTCCCTGGTAATTTCACAACAAACTAAAGAGATACAAAACGGCTGTGTTTTCAGGAACAAACCGTACAAGAGCATCAAAAAGGACGCTCCATGTTGCCTCTGAACACTGCCCCGCACTTTCAGTCAACCCTAGTAAAGGGTTTTGTCCACCGTACCTGCAGGGAGTGTGGCCAGTACCCCGTGGTCCTGTGGGAGATGCCGAGGGTGGAAACGGCATGATGGGCGTACACCCGAGGGTGAGGTGCCAGCCACCCGCCACTCCTCCTTCTGCTGGAGACCACGTCATCGCCTGGCTCCTGGGGCGCAATTCGGAAAGGCACCAGGCTCTGCACAAAGACACCCCGGCGGCTGTACTCATAGTGCAGCGCCCGGCTGAAGTGGTCCAGGTAAGCCTAGTGGGTGAGACACATGACATCTTAGTGTCAGCAAGGTGCGAACAGCACCCGCGGTTCCATTAAAGCGCTTCTGTGCTGATGTGTTACGCCAGACTGCGCACACTGACCGTAGAGGCAGAGAAGGCGGCCTTGTTTGGTGTGGGTTTGCAACACCATCCGGAGGAGATGTTGACGATGGCCCCCCTTCCCCTCGCCACCATGCCTGGTAGGACAACGCGTGCCACCAGCGTGGCAGCGACCACGTTCCTGTTGATGACGTCCCAGAGCTCGTCTTCGGGCAGACTGGTGAAGCTCTGTGGATGGTTGGAGGAGACGCCAATGCTGTTCACAAGGAAGCCGACATCTTTGTCCCTCAGAGCGTCTTCAATGGGCTTGCACATGCTGTGGCCCAGGGCGACATCTGCCTCCACCAATAAGGTAGAGACTCCATAAGCCTCAGTGATGGCCTTGGCGGTGCCCTCCATGCTCCCATGGTTACAGCCAATCAAGATGAGGCTGATGCCCTGACTCGCCAGTTCCTCTGCGTAGGCCTTTGCTATTGCATTGGAAGCATCTGAATTCAGTAGACAGAGAAAGGCCATCAGGTGAAATGACTAACCACAATGATGCAATGACCCAAACATGCCAATTTGAACATTCCTCAAACATTCAGGGGTTCTCTTTATCAATGTGGCATGCTACAATTAGTGGACAAAAAAGTGTCAGCCACAACAGACAGGCTTTTTTAGTAAGTCTGACCTCCACATGCAATCAGAACAGCATGTATAGTAACACAGGGCTAAGAAAGGTCAGGAACTCCCCTCTATCGAGGAAAGAAGGTGACCTGTGGACTGCAGCATTTTTTCCTCTTGAAAGACATCCCTCTCAGAATGCAAAAAAAAAAAGAAGCTCCATAATGGAATTCAAATGATCAATAACGATGGCTATGTCACACACGAGACAGTGCCTTCTAATGGAATGAGTGGACCAAAAACAGACCGTGATCAACATCTAGCTAAGTCTTTGCAGTCTGAAATAGGCACTTTGGACTCATGCATGCTAGCGACCATTCAGAGAGAACACAAAGAGGAGAAAATCCTCGAACCACACAGAATTTCTCAATTACTCAGCAGTCCATTGTCATTACTCCTAGTTAGTCCAGGCCGACACACGTAGTTGCTGGGTGTAAAGAAAAGAATAAGCCTAGAAACACATCTATGGTCCCCTTTTTGCAAGTTTCAAACAATACATGATGCACTCATACTGAATTTTGCAGTTTGCCCGCCGTTTCTCTGCAGTTTTGTCTCAGGAGTCCGGACAGTTTCGATCTTTGACGAGGACGTTATTGTGTTTTGTTTTTTTTCACCATCTTTGTGACAGCTTCCTGTGGCATGTCGCCATTTCCGCTGCTTTAGCCACCAAGGCACCTGCCAAATGCACAGCAAGAATTACACCAAGGTTCAGCAACATTTGTAGGTGCTAAAGCCCCCACTCGTGACCATGTGAGCCAGACTCCAAACTCGAAACATACAGGAAAGTGGATTACCACAGATCACCAGCCGGTCAAATATGGGACAAGGGCCCCAAATAATCGCAAATAATGTATTATGTCACGTGTGGCCTTTTTGTTGTCCACTAACTGTATCATACAATACTGTTTCAGAATATATACATTAATTATGAATAAAAATTATGCATAATTATAAACGTAGCAATCTTACCGAGAATGACAGCCCATTCACCGAACCGGTGACCAAGGTCCCTGTCGTACATCAGTCGTGGAATGAAATGCAACCTGACTAAGCTGTAGCAGTCCCGAGCAAAGATGATGGCTTTACTGGCGGTATAGAATGCGCCAACCAAGGCCATAGTTTCCACATAACCATTGCACGACCGAGCAATTTCTCTATACAAGAGCTGAAAACTGTCGACAGCAGCCATAGTGTTCACGAGTTAAAGTCGCCAACAAGCTGTTCAATCTCCAAGAGAGTACTGTTTAGTTCACAATCAGACGACAGCTGACGCGGAAGCAAATTATTTTTAATATATACACTACTTTATGAATAGTTGTTCTCGTTGTTGTTGGTGGTACCGTTCGCATTCATAAGCAACCAGCCCTTGGAAACGAATCCGGAAGAGATTCTGGCAGAGCCTCTGATCATGTGACTCTTTCGTGAAAAGGTAGCAAAAGTAGAGGTACAATACTTCGTAAGACTTATGGTTCACAAAATTAAACGAACACAAACAAAATACGCTCTTGTTTATACAGTCATTACACATACAGTCCTGCCAATCCTCTTACTTTGCTCTTAAAGCACGAAGCCGTTCAGAGTACAGAGACCGACATAGTGAATTTCCCATAATTCCACATCGCAGAATCTGCTTCCTTGTTTCCATAGAGACGGATCTCAACGCAAGTAGGTCAAGCTCAACTGTAGCATCGTATACACTAAAAGCCAAATACATTGACATTTATGCTTCGCAAGCAGCTTATTTGCATTGAAACATGAATTAAAATAACCGAAGGAACAGGGCTAATACTCTACCTATCCCTAGTGAAATATTGAGAATGTGAGTTACCTAACCTACTAGCTAAGTGGTCAGCGTGCAAGTTAATATATTCAGGGTAAATTAAGCTGGGTAGCTAACTGAATTAAATTGTTTTGTGTATCTGAATATTCGCTCCATGAATTGATATAACGGTAACATGTCACTAATATTGGTAGGCCTATGCGTTAATTGACTTGGTATTGACATTTGCAACAAATCTACTGATATAGGAATGTTGTCAAAGCAAACACTACGGTCGTGTTAACTAGGCCACTGAAGACGGCATTTCACACTCTTTACCGGTTAGATACATTGTAAGGCAAGGTAACCGGTTAGCAATAGAACGAACGGTTTTTCATGGGCTGAAATAATATGAATCGAATTGCTACCGATTTATTGTATTTTTTTCTTTTTAAAATTTTACACGTTTCAAACTTCTCTTAAAAAAAAAAAAAACTTAATCCATGTATCAATTGGACTCAATGCCGCATAACATCTTAAATACCCGTGGAACTATGTGAACTTTTAAATTACCTGCTTTTTAAAATAGTAAAACTGTTAATGTATTTTTCAGAATCACGATGTCTCAGTTCTCTGCCGAGGATGAAGCAGAACTCCAGTCTCTGTTGAGACACTTACTGAAGAGCGTCAAAGACAGAATCTCCGGAGCACCTTCAGTTGAATGTGCGGAGGAGATTCTGCTACACTTGGAGGAAACGGACAAAAATTTCCATAAGTAAGTTGGCTAGAACGTGCCTCTCAGGCCAGTGTTGTATAGGTATTTAAGACTTCGTGTAATCGTTGTTCTTCTTAGCTATGAGTTCGTCAAGTATCTCCGGCAGTACATCGAGAGTTCCTTGGGAACCGTCATCGAGATGGAAACGGAGTGCTGTGCGAAGGGCGAGAGCCACGCCATTTCCTCCGGTCTGGACACCTTGGTTCACGCTGTCACAAGGCGGACACGGGAATCCAGCGAGTAAGCACATCTTAATCTAAAATGAAGAGCCACGAGTTAACTTTAAATGACACGTTTCGAGACTTAGTACCTAAACTTTTAGTTGGCGTTTTAGGGATGTACGATGATGGGTCAGTGAAGTTTAAATGCATTGAGGCTAGCCATATGAGCCTTCCATCTCCCTGTGCAACAGCTGGTAAAATAAATATTTTTCTCCAATAAAACTACTCCAGAAATTGGCTTATGTTGATGGTTTGCTTTTACAAAGGGTGAAGGGTTGGATTGAGTTGTTTTGTCTTCTCAGCTCTTGTAATTTCTGACAGACATAGACATTATTAGCACCTATAACAACTGTGTTATACTGGTTGCTATTTTTGATGTCAGTCGCGGTGCTTCTTTTTAAAAAAAGAGAGAGAGAGAGAATCAGCACATCTAGACACGCAAAGACTAAGAACCCCTCAAAAAATGAATCCTGGGAAATTTCAATCCTCTCATGAATAGATACAAGCAAATGGTGCAGACGCTGAAAAATACAATGATGGTGGTGGTGGAGTCTTTGATTAATAAATTTGAAGAGGACCAGCTGAAGAAGGAGCAGGTGCATAGGGCATGCAAGCGCCAGCAGACCGGCAGCCGATGCATAGACAACTGTTCTGACAGCGACTCGTCTTTCAATCAGGTATTGACTGAATTTTACAGACGCCGTTTTGAATCACAGATTCATTTAAAACACGATTTGCTATCAATATTATTATTTTTTTTTAAGTTGAGGGAACACCAAGCCTTCTTATAGAAAGAACGAAATGCAAAGGTTTTAAGAAATAGAACGAAACGCCGAACGCTTCGATGCAAGGAACCCGGTTTTTAACGGTGTATATGAAATGCACACGTCAGATAATTTTTTACCGTCTAAGATCTCACAAATAACCAGCAAATTCTGCGCATTGCTATTGTCCATGGCTTTTAACTTTCTATGTGGTTTTTCCGCATAAAATTAATTGGAGAAAATGCAAGGATTGAATGAGCCAAATTATCTCAGGTTGGTTTTAAATAATGAATGTCCGTTTTTTGTGTGTTTAAAAGAGCTATGCATTCATCAAGCAGGAGCAGCTGCAAATCATTGCTGAGAAACTTGACCCGAGTCAGCCTAAAGAGGTACTACTTTTATTTTGTTTTATTTTTTCATTGAATCCTAATGTTGGCACCAAGATACCCCATCAGCGATAAGAGATGGCGATTTTAATTTGATTTAAAAGCAGGTTTTATATTCACACTTATCTACTCAATTAGCTTAGTTTTACACTCATTTATACACATGCTGCTGTATGTTTGCAGGAGCAGTATTAAGTTTAAGCACCTTAACGTACGTCCCACTGTGGCCCTGACACGAGCAGTTTTGGTATTTTCTGGGTGTAACGTTTGCTTGTGATGGCAGGTTCGCTGGGAGGCCTTGCAGTCGCTGTGCTGCGCCCCACCCTCCGATGTGCTTAGCTGCGAGAGCTGGAGCAGCCTGCGCAGAAACCTGTCCTCAGCCCTGGCTGACCCGGACCCTGACCTCAGTGTAAGCCCGACGTGAAAGGAACCCGCACCCAATAAGCTAACTCTTCTTGTAAACAGCCACAATATCGCAAAAAAAAAGTGCTTTAGTGACACAACACGTCAGCAACCCATAGGATCTTTAAAAAAATATATATATTTTTTCCTCCTTCAGGATAAGGTCCTTCGCTTTTTTGCCAAAACGTTTTCTTCTTCTCCGCTAAACGTGACAAGAGAACTCTATACCAGTTTAGGTAATGTATTTATTTCATTTAAAGATGCTATTGGAATTGTGAAATGACTCATGTTGTGTAATGTATGAAATTTACTGGATTTCATGAATGTTAAAAAGTTGATTTCTCTAATAATGTCTCTGAGACGAGCTGAATTCAAGTAATTGATTACGCAGATTTAGATTATAACTTGAACAAGTGGATTTGAAAAAAGTATATTATTTAAATCAAGCTACTTGTGGCATCAAGCAAATTTTTTACCTGTTGTTTCCGTCTAGCAAAAAGTCTGGAGTCTGACTTCCTGTTCCGGAAATGGAGCTTCCCTACAGAATCAGCCGGGATTGATGTTAGCCAGCCGGACACCACTCGCCTTCTTAAACAGGTGCGCCGTGTTCCTTCCTCTTCTAATGCTTTTTATGCGTTTTTCCTATCTTGACTGATCACGCAAAATCGTCCGCAGAAAAGAAAATGTACGTTCGGCTGTCTAGCATGTCCCTTATAGATGTTGTGTTCCTTCACCCAGATGCGGTTGATGAATGATTTTCAGAAGGAAGTGACGTCATTCTGGATTCGCCACCCAGAGAAGTGATTTATTTTAGTTTGTAACGCTAATGGGGTTCTCACTTTTTCAACGCAGACGGGCGGGCACAGATTAAATGTGCTTGTCTTGTGACTTTTGGCTTTGTTTATGGTGTCATCTAGGTACATGGAGGAGATTATAGAAAACACTTTGTCACTCCTGTCTTTACGCCCTGAGCATAGCATAGGAACTGCAGGGCCAGAGAAACTTTTGGAGCCTATCCACTTGATCTCCATGCTAGACATCAGAGCCACATGGTTCAAAAAGTGGATGGTCAGTACCTTTGAAATGATAATGTACGAAACTATGCCATACTGTTCCTTAAAATACTTCAGAATGATACTATCTTGTTATTTCAAATACAGTATTGCGACTTTAAATACCATTCTGTTACTTCACACTAATATCTTGGAGTTATTTAAAAATTCTGTTGTGTTGCCTCAAAACAATGGTGCGCTGTTATTTCCAAACGTGCAATAATCGCAGAGTAGTAATGGTCTACTTTGAGGTCTTGTTTACAGGTAAGCGCAACACACTGCTAATCTTTTAATCCTGTCTTTTAGCATGGTTACTACAGTAGGACTGTGGTCTTGAGGCTTCTGGAAAAAAAACACAAGTCCCTGGTGAGTGCCTTGAGAGGTGTAAACGGTGTCATTAAAACTTGTTTTGAGTGGTTGCTAATGAGGACGGTGGGTATCGCCAGGAACTATGTGTGATTAGCCTTTTTTGTGTGTCGTTCTCAGGAATGGAAGGTGAAAACTGAGTTTACGTGTCTGTTTCATCAAAACATATATATATTTTTTTTTACATTTTAAAGTTGAGAAACGTTAAAACAACTGCTCTATTGTAAAAGACAAGTAAATAATTGTTTAAAATGCTGTGTTCCAGCCAGTACTAGGTTGTGCCTAAAGCAGCTTATTGTTCTTTAACTCAAACACGGACATATTCCAACATTTTTTTATCTACCTATTTTTCAATGTAGGGATATTTATTCACGGTGCATCTTGGAGGTCGATGTAGTGGATTGTATTCCTCTCTCCTTCACAGATTGTTGCTGCCCTTCAGCAATGCATCTGTTACTTTGATTCCCACGGCCCAAACAGAGATGAGGCTTCGGAGATCGCACATGCCATGAAACGGCAGCAGATCGGTACGTGTAATGGGTTTGTCTGCCTCATCAGACCCCTGTCAGAGACAAATGTATAGAGCTCTATAATGGGCACTCTCCCGTAATGACATAAGTGTAATAATGTATTGACATAAGGGTAATTTGCAACTTGAAAGGAATGGAACCACTGTGGTTTCTCTAATATTAAATGTATGAAGTTACATTAATGTCTTGGGGTGTACATGAGACAGCCACCCAGGCATTGCCCTGTTTTATCAATGTCCGTGCCAGTGACAGAAACGAAGGATCTTATTTTTTATGGTTAAGCATGACTGTATCCTTTACTTTGTAATCCGGAAGGGGTTCCTCACAGAGGAAGGCATTGTCTAGACGTAGAATCTATAGAAAATAAAGAATTAGAATAACAACTTTGACGATATAATCACTGAAATATTTTCAATGGCAAACATTTAAATCCCATAATGCAACTGTGTTTTAACTGCACCCATTCCGGGAACTATCAGGAACTTGGGCGGTCGAGTGCCCTGCTGGGCGACGGTCCTTGGCGGTCCCTCCGGCCCCGGTTGGCCTGCCCCGAAGGCCGCTGTTTGGTCATTCACCGACGCGTCGTGACGCCCCTTCCTCCCCCGCCGGCCTATCTTCCTGGCCTGGGGGTCATTCTTCTACACAGATAGCGCAAAGCGGCGTGTGTTGTCTCGGGAACAGCTGCTCAGTCGCCGGGGCGATACCGCCGTTCGGTCGGAGCGGGAGATACCGCTGGTCCCGTGTCAGCCGTGTCACGGTGAAGGACAAGGGTTCTGTTTAGTTTTTTTTACACTGCGCTACTACCAGGTATAGTGCTGGAGTGCGCGCGCTGTTGTTTGTTGTGTGTCCCACGCAGTGTTACAGCATGGAAGATGCGTCAACATTCAGGGCCAGGTGTCGACAAATATTTCATCTGTAAACATTCAATCGCTACATGATTTAAATATAATTAGATCTAACCTGCATAAAGATTTATATAAATATGCTGTACTCGTTTAACGTTGCCCTAAGTGAATTTTTGTCGGAAAAGCTTAAGCACTAAATTAAAAGTTCTGACGATGGTCTTTGATACCCTAGATCCCAAGGCCTCCATTTGCATGTGTTTCATTTGGTAATTTAGTGTTTTAATGGGACCTCTCTTTGCATACAGTATCTTAATTTCTTAATCATGAAATGTCTTAACTTTTCATACAGGTTTATTTGTATATGTTAGAAAGCCACAACAAAACGAAAAGTTTAATCGTATAATTTAATGACATAGAATAAAGTGCTCAGTCACAGAGGTAGATATACCCATTTCAAAGTCTCCCAGGTCTGACTATTTAAGGAGAACATAGTTGATGTTCTAATTTGGAGTGGTTAATAGGTTTAGTTTTTTTGCTTTTCTCAGTACAGGATCCACAGAAACCACAAGCAGGGCTACACTGTACCACAATCTCCTTATTTTTATCTCCTTTAAAACCACTCTCCATTTCAGTTAAATGTTCGGTTTCATAGGGAGTTGTCGCTGGCTGAAGGTGAAGGGGCCAGAGTGAATGTGTCGGTTTGCGTGTCAGACACAAACACTGCTGTTGAAACCAACACACTATCAACCCAGGTGGCTTTGCTGCGGTTTCTCACGAGGGACGCCTCGTGTAATCTAGGGAGTGTTATCGGCCTTGGGTTGCAGAGGGTTGAGATCTGCTGATCCTGAGTCAGTGATATCTCAGATATCAGAAGGGAGGAGGACATGTTATTCCGCATGGTGCCCAGTGGACCAGCTGCAGTGTAGGGACATGTCACGTTTCACACGTTTAATACTGCTGCGTGCTATGGCCAAGAGCTGTGCTGAGAAATGGCACATTTTGGAAAAATGTTGTGAATGCAAAGACAATTTAAATGTTTTATTTTGTTGTGCTATTTATATTGGTGTGCTGGTTTTTTCCACATGTACACATTTCAAGCTTTACTTTACTTACTTTTTTTGTTATAAGAATATTAATAATAACAAATGTTCATTAGTGAGTAATGTATCATTATTATTTTAATCAGATTTTTAACCTTGACTCTGCATATGAGAGAAAGGCAACCAGGATTAGGTTCACAATAAACCTTACTGAGCAGTGTTTAGTGTATTGTCCGCCACTGAACTTCTAGTTCCAACAAGTGTCCGTCGTGCAACATTTTAGTGCCGAACCCCACTGTGGTACTGTGGGGGCCGCTTGTGGGGGCCGTTTGTGGGGGCCGTTTGTGATACTAGGAGTGTTCTGAGTTTTCTGTCTGCCCAGGTACTGTGCAAAAGAAACTGTATACGGCCCAGGAGTTGGAGTACATCTATTTTGTACACTCACTCTGTCTGCTGGGTAGGCTTCTAATGTACTCCAACGGAAGAAAGCTTTTTCCCATCAAAGTGAAAAAACGAAAAGGTAGCATTTTAAATCCTTTGTTAATGTTTTTAATTCATGCAAATAGTGTATAAAGAAGAATGTGTGACACGTTATCATGACTTTCTGTGTGGGCAGTGCCTGACACTGTTCTCCTGATGGTGCCAAGTTTGTGCCTCAGGTTTTGCATTCTCGGCCTTGCGTTTATCCTTAGTAGGAAATGCAGGTTTATAAGGGGGGAGAAGTTTATGGATATCATTAAAGTCATTTCGGATAAGTGGTATTTTTTGGTATGACTGTTACAATGGCACCTTCCACATCATGCTGCCTTGTTAGATCCGTCCAGATCTGAAACTGGTTCCTCTTTGCAGACCCAGTAACTTTGACAGACCTGATTGTGATTCTGATTGGCACCATGTACCAGCAGCCACAGCCTGTATACAGCGATTCCTCTCATGCAGGTGTGGATTTTCATAGTCATTACCAGTTTCTGGCTCGTTCTGGTCCTTGATTCATCGCTGGCTTAACATTTACAAATGGATGGACAATTAGTTGGCTACTGTAAAATTGGGTGGGGGGTGCTGATGTATTGATGAGTGTTATTTATATGTGTTTACCTAGCATACACCAAAGGGGTGTTTCATTTATTTCTAATCAGCCGCCATGCTATCACCAAGTTAGATTGTAACTTGTCTATTTGATATAGTCATAAAAGACTCAGATTCCATATAAAACCAAGTTTGAGTCTCTGCCAATGTTCTGGAGGCTTGCACGGAACTTAATACCAATAATGCAACCATGATTAATTGAATCCCTCCACTCCTGAACTTGTTAAAAATAAAAAATAAAAATCTGTTCTGTAGTTAGCTTGAGTGAGACTTACAAATGTGTGATCCAAGCGGTTTCAAAGCGACGGGAAAGCCGAAAACGTTTTCCGTGCTGCTTCCTAGATTCCCTCTCGCCCACCAGCCTTGTGATGGAGGTTCTGAGGACCCTCTGTGACCGTACAGATTGCGCCACGGAGTGCCTGCACCAGACCCCTGTGATCGAGACGTTGCTGTCTCCCGTCATTGCATTGCTCAGAGGAAGGCAGGTCAGTAGGAAGCGGTCCAGACTTTCCAAAGAGATTAAAATCAGATGAATCAGAGGTTACTCATCAAACATTTAAGAGATATTTTACATACGTCGGTCAGCCTCGATCAAAGATTAAGGCAGTTGGCCACTTGTCAAAAGGTGTACATTTGTAAGCCCCTCATGAAAATATGAGAAATATCAGCCTTAGAATGGTAATATTTAGTCCTCCCTCACATATGACTTTGTATTATTTGTTGTGTTTCAGATCAGCGTAACCTCTTCAGAAACCACATTGACCCATATAGCTGACATTCTAGCTAGAATTTCCACCACAGAACGGGGACTGTCCCTTTTTCTTTATGACAGAAATCTTCTTTCTGCTGAAGGAGAAAGGTAAGGAAGTTATCTTTTAACTTGTAATATATATATATATGATCTTAACAGCCCCTCTACAAAGGCCTAGTTTATTAAATGCCTGTTCAGGAGATTGAGTTACACTGTTACTTCCAATCCATGATATAACTTTGTCAGCACGATACCCTACCTCTTTCTAATGATCTCACAGGTGTAGGTATGTAATGTGCAGCTCTCTTTGCTGTAGGATCTCTGCTGCACATGTTATCGTCCAGTTTACCAAAGAGCTCCTGGCCAAAGAGCACGCGGCAGCGACGGAGTTGGAGACCTCTCCTGGTGTGAGCGGGGCCTTCATCTTCGTGTGTCGCCAAATGTACAACACCTGCCAAGGCCTGCAGATTCTCCAGCCCTACGGCCTGCATAATTGCATCGCGGAGGCCTGGAAACGGGTACGGCGTGTGTGTGCGTATCTGTCTGCATGTGCGTACAAGGTAAACGGCGCAATAAATCCACTCTTTAATCTCAACCTGGTAATGAACTTCTTCTATATTTAAAGGAAGTTGCATTTGGCGGACAATGGATGACATGATCTGTATTGTATTGTGTTTTGCGTTAAAAATCTTACAGCTTTTCCATAAAATGCTGATTTTCTGCCCATTTTATATATACGTTTTGTTCTCATTTATGAGACATATTATTACTACTCTTTGTTTTACAAAGAGCCTTTTGAAGGCACAGTTTAATGTTGCCAATAAAAATTTCCACAGGTGGGTGTCTGTGTAATGCATCATCAGGTGTTTTTTAGTGGCGATACCCTTCAGTTGACCCTTCAATCTTGGAATAAATCCACCCATTGAAATGTGAATATTGCTCAATTATAAAACTGCGTTTATTTAGATAAAGACCACACCTTTATCTAGAATTGACCCTTCGACAGATTTAATTTCCACATGGTGTTCCATTTAAACATTTGTGCAGTGTTCAGTGCAGTAATGGATTTCAGTCTAACCTCTCCCTGAAGTAAAATGATAAATGTAGTCTGAAGTACAGAGGTATGAGCACAGGGTGTGCCAGACATGTGGATAAGACCTTCTATTGCCCTTTCCTGCATACCTCTCCGGTGATCAAGAGTCTGAAATCTCCGGATTCCAAGACCTTCCTCGTCCTACGTCTGCACTCTTCCGCACCCTTACCCCTCACCCCGTCGCCTATTTTTCATTAACGCGAAGGTCTCGCCCAAGTTCTGTAAAAGATTCACAGCATTCAGACGAAATTCAGCTTGAAATGATTAAATGACAAACAAGAACTGGAGCAGGAACTAGATCTTAAGTAAATTTAATAATACCCAAATATGATGTCAGAGGTTTGTGGTCATTGCTTCCCCTGTTCATGTAAAAGTTAAGAATGCTAAGAAATAAAGGATAAAGTGTCATTATTCCTTTTTTAAATTTTTTTATATGCGTTTGCCATGAAGGTTTTTTTAAGACGTCTTGCCACTATTAACCCATAAACATGGTCAAATGTTATGTATTCTAGGCCTCCAACCAATGGAAGAAAAGGTTGACTGTTGTGGTTAAGATGTCTGTGTTTACTTTAACATGTAAATCCGAAAGCAAAAGGAAACAAGTGTCTTTTACTGTTTTTGTGGTACCAGACTATGACTTAAATGCAGTGATGATTATCTCAGAGACTGATTATGGTTCACCTGATACTCACACTGCTACGTGTGACACAGTACTTAGGGATTCTGCAGTGAATTGTAAACTACCGTTAAAATCCATGAAAAAATATATCCATACAAAATATTTTATTCTGTGTAATTTGGACCCCTTTCCATGCCAGTATTTCAGAATTTCTAGCGATGTTGCAAAAGATTCCAATTGGAACCTCTGCATTTCAGAATTTTTTTTACAGCACAGGAGTCCCGTGGGTTCTGGATTTCCCTCACGATGCAGTGACAACACAGAATAAAAGTTTTATAAAACTTTGGTTTCCAATTTCACTGCTAGTTGATGTTTGAAGTGACATCGGCTGGAGACAGTCGAGAGCTCCCTGCACAGCGCAAATGAATAATTCTTTTCAGAGGACATTGTCCTTTGACACGTGAAGCTTTAAAAAAAAAAACAAGCAGAAAAACTATCAAGAGGCTCAGCAGTCTTCCTTATTGAAATATTTAGACTCTCTGTACTAACAAAGCCTTATTCTGAGGCCTTCCTTTGCAGACGAGTTCCCTGTCAGAAAGAGTCCCTACACCCGTTCCGGGAGCCGACCCAAGCGCGTCGTCTCAGGAAGTGCAGAATAAGTGAGTGCGTTTCGCAGGCGTTTGCGTTTGCCGAAGGAGAGGTTTATGTGATCGCGTTTTTGGTTTTTTCCCTTGTGTCTCATTGCCTGCTCCCCCTGACCTCAGCCTGGTCTGGGAGGAGACACTGTTGGATAACCTGCTGAACTTTGCGGCCACACCCAAAGGCCTGCTGCTCCTGCAACAGACCGGGGCCATCAACGAGTGCGTGGCCTACATGTTTGCTAGGTTTACCAAGAAGCTGCAGGTATGGTCTCCCAGTGACTCCCATCACACCCGTTCACCTCTTCGAAAGCTGCACTAACTGCTTGAAATGTATGTTATACCTCAGACTTTTGAAACATTGAAAGCAAAAAGTAGATCAACAGTTTGCTAGGCAGTTTAAGTTAAACTCTTAAGGTTTAAGTATCTTGAGTTTTATTCTTTTAGACTTTTTTTTTCTAAAGATCTTTTCTGTTCTGCTGTCTTTTTTCGTGTGCGAAATATTTGAATGTAATACTATGATTGCACCAGCTGAAATGATCATTTCTGCTTTGATTAAATTACAATATTAGATATGAGTGGAATTAAAGATAAGAATTACTGAATTGGTCACTGTTATGTTATCAATGCTGAATCACGTTAATCGAATTATTCTTATTTTGTTTATCACACTGATTGAACTAAAAACAACCTTTTTTATTTATTTTTAAAAAATCAATACGACAAAATGTGCATGTTCACTGCTATTGTGAGGTCCTGTTAATTAGACGATGATTGTCCATCATGCACAGTAGATTGCCAAAGGATAGGTTCCACCTTTACAGACCGTGCAAGTAATGCGTAATAGATATTTTTACAGACTAATAATTTAGTGTGTTAAAAATGACACGTCCTTGATTTGTATTGGTGCAGGTCAGCAGGTGTGAAAAGTTTGGATACGGTGTGATGGTCACTCAGGTTGCAGCTACTGCCCCTGGGGCAGTGGCTCTGCAGAGCTCAGGTAAAAAGCTCCTGTCTTTGGATGGAACCAGCATTCCTTGACGATGCAAACAAAGCCAGCTCTCTGAATTAACCAGTGGTTTAACCAATTGAGACAATTAACGGTTTCAATCCAAAGTGTCTGTTAACGTTGCAGAATTGAATTAGTGTCTCAAAGCATTTTACCATATCTGAAGGTCTCTAGCTAGCGTTTGTTTTAGAGTTGCACTAACCCTGGAACCGGTTTGTTGATTCCAGGTTTTGTCCAGGCTATTGTGGTGGACCTGTGGTCAACTCTGGAGTGTGGGAGAGAGGACGTGCGGGTGGTCCAACCAAAATCAACTCCCATGGACCCCATTGACAGGACCTGTCAGAAGGTACCACCAGCGCACTAGATGAAAGAAATCCTGCTTGACTAACAGACATGCCCCAGGGTTAATACGTGCGTGCCAACACCAGGAGGGGGTCCTCTAATGGAAATACATTGTTCCTGTGTGACTTTCTTATCGGGGAAGATGTGGCTGAATGGGACAAAGGAAATGGACTGTTTTATGTGTAGAGTGACTTGAAACTATTTACCATTCAGGGCTGCTACCAGCTAGCCAGTGTAGTTATCCTAAATGTATGACAGGGAATTTGACAGGAGTGGCACAACCCCAGTAACGGCGCTGTTTAACATGTCAAATTCAGTTAGCTAATAAATTGGAAAATAATTATTTGAGTTCCTACTGTTAAACATGTTGCTCAAATCAAACCTCTGTTTGCGGTACAGAATAAAATATAAAATGATTTTGACCCACAGCAGATTAATGCCGTTTGACTGCCTGGTTCTCTGGCTGACATTGTAACCCCCCCCCCTCCCCCCACACACACACCCCAATCTCTGCTCCTCCAATGACCCTCCCCCAACCCAAACAGCTGTTTCTGGCCTTGGTCAACCTGTTGTCTTCCTCCTACGCCACCTGGGAATTACTTGGACAGCAACCCCTGGCCAACAAGACCCAGTACTCCCTGAGAGAGATGCCCACGTCCATCACCGTGAGTCCCTCGCTGTGTGTTTCTTTATTCTAAACCTACCCGTATCCCAATTCCAGATGCCAGCTCCTTCTCGTGCGCTTTCACGGTAGGGTTTGATTATCGCCTTTTGCTATTTGAGTATTTATAATGTAATACTATCCAATTTACGGGGCATTACAGTATCCTGAAAATGTATTAAATTCAAACTCTTGAGAAACGGATGGAGGAGAAAATGAGTAGATTGACCGACAGTCTCGTGTGTGGCATTAACTACAGTTGCGACCCTGCCTTTAACCATAAGAGGGCGGTGTTGGATCAACAGTTTGGCGTGTGTCCCATCACACTTATGAATGCTGAATGGCATTTCAGTTCTGTTGGTGTGAGATAGATTACCTCTGCCTCAGCTGTGGTCGTTAGTTACTGTCGCCACAGTTATCACCCAGACTGCAACATGCTTTTAGCTTTTACTAATAGCTTTAATAGCTGCTAAAATCACTTTAAAGCTGTTCTCGCTGCTTTTTATAATAGGCCCCCCTGATTCATAGGATTCAAATTGAAATGGCTAATAAGGTTTCCTTAGCATGGATGTGTTCATTTTCTGTCTTTAGCATAAAGTGTCTATTGATCTCCATCATTTAATCTCCCCCCCACCCCCCTATTTTCTTCACAGGATTTAATTGATCGACTGATCATTATTAATTCAGACGCAAAAATACATTCGCTGTTCAACTACGAGCAGTCTCATACGTTTGGCCTGAGGTAAGATCAATTTTATTCCCCTCCTCCTCCAACCAAATGAGACCGCTGCCGTAGGAAACATGACATTTATTATGAGGCTGACCGTCTGATTAGCCTGCCATAGATCAGACTCATGCCTGCTTCATCCTCGGATCGATGTGAGATCCTCAGTGCTCCGCATGGCGCTATTATGCCGAACCGATTTTCTGATAAGAAAATTATATTCCCTGAAAATTGATTTGAGCGCCATCCAGCCTAATGCAGATTATGATGCATTAGTACTGAAGAGGAAGTAAAGGGAACTAATATGCATTGATTTAAAAAACTTTTTTTTTTCTTTTCTTTTTTTGTCGTAATCATTTGCTTTTCCACTCCATGGCTTTCACCGAAACCTACAACTCCAATCAGAGTAGCTGCAATTCAGTAGCTGCTCCTGGTTTTCAGTCAGCATGTAAGTGCAGGGATCACGTATAACCCTAGTATTGCTGTAAATTAGTGTTTTATAATCTTAGTTTGTTACAAACGACTTACACCAGCTTATAATGTACATTAATGCTGCAGGATGTTTACTGAAGCAACCCAAGTGAAGTTCCTGGTTCAAGCCGTGCCTGGTTCTACACCTTAACTACTACACCATTCAGAGGCCCGTCTTTGCAATTCGTATTATAGTATAAAACTGCCACAGCATGTTCCTCAGTATAATTTTTTACATTTCAATACGTTTACTTGTTAGATTAAATTTCTTAGTAAATAGGGGAAAAGGCACCAGGTGAAGAAACACTGTGAATGGTGCCAGGATAAAACTGTTGCATTCAGCAGGAATGTCAGCTGTTTGCAGAGAATGCACTGCTCTGAAGAATTTGTTTCGGCATTGTCTTTGAGGAATTTTATTTCTGGGATTTGCCCATTGGTTAGAAGAGCCTCAGCCACTTGTCATGCGTTTCCATGGTTCCTGTTGCCGACACGGATCCTGTCAATCTGAACTACCCCGAGAGGGTGCCTCTTTTCCCGTTATATCCACCATGCGGAATACTAGCCTCAGCGGTTCACCGGGGTCACGGGAGACGGGTAAAGCCTGGTTCCTCACTTGGTCAGCCCTCCCTGGTGCCGCCCGTATCCTGCCCCGCTCTGTTTCGTGGGGTGGGGTGGGGGTCGGATGGGGTGGGCAGACCCCCTCCCCCTTTCACCTCATCACAGCAAATCACGCCCAAACCGTTGACCCCTGTTTTCAGCAAGTAAAGGAGATATCAACGTGATGCGACCGGAGACTGCAAGTGTGGCATCTGCTGTGTTTATGAGTCTATAAAACACCACGATTAAAGGAGCAGTTTTCCGCTGCGGAGGAAGAGTGTATAAATAATTCAGTGGTCGACGGAGGGCTCCCGGAGTCCATTACTTTAGTCTTCTCTGGCATGGATGTGGCCCTTGGTGTTGAGAGCAGCATATTCCTTTCATTAGGATAGAGCCGCATTGTTTATCTTTTCATGCTATTTTTAGTATGAGCTATGCATGATGTTATTATTATTGTTATTATTATTATTATAATGTATGTTCAACAGAAAAATTTAAAGAAATTTTTTTATTATTTCTACCCTTACTCTCAAGTTCTTATTGCCAGTGCAGTAGAAATGGTATTGAAACCAAAGTACAAATGTGTTTGAACATTGTAATCTTAATACGTCATTGAATGTCGTCATTTAATTAAAAGCACGTTCGGTTGACCCTAAGAATCCTATTGGTTAGATTTCGCGATTAACAAGTGGGCCATTTTTTGCCACGATCTTGCCTCGCCTCTGTTTAAAATGATGGATGAAAAACCCTCCCCCACATGGGAACTTCATCAAGTCGTTAATAATTAAAATCTGGGTGGGATACATGGAAGTGTGTGCTTTGCACTTGTTTTTTTTATTTATTGTGAAATGAAAAGGAATCCTCTACGTCGTTGCCCCAGTTGGAAGTCAAGCTGTAAAAAAACGCGCATAAGAACATCAGACGAGAGAGAGCAGAAACTGGCTCCCTCTAGAGACCCTCGTTCTGTGAAATATATAAAATGGATCAATTAAGAACGCTTGTTTTTGGAGAGAAATGCTTCCTGTTTACAAATCGGTATGGTGTCGTTTACCAAAGCTGTTATTCCTAATTTTCACAAGGCTCTCAGCACATGCTCGCTCGCGTACTTGCCTTTCAGATCCCGACCGCCTTGTGTGCCGTAGTCAAAGTGTCAAAAGGGAGCCTCAGCTTTTCAATATGAGACCGGATGAAGTGCGAGAGTGATAAGTCATAATTCTGTGACCCTATTGTTGTTCGCTGAGCACTGTTCCCAGACACTCGGACGACTTCCAGCCAGTCAGACCCGGACCGTATCATTAGATGACATTAGGGACAAAAATCTGTGCCACCTAACAAACACTGGTGTATTTCAGTTATTTTTCCATCGCGAATGTGTCCCCACAGATACAGAGCGTCCGCGTCGCATTATTGCGACCCTGGCTTTCATGATTGATTACTGGGAAACAGCCACGGAGTATGTTGGGTTCCATTTCCTTGATTCGGCTTTCTCCATTATGCAAACCACTTTGGTTTACCCTTCTGTGGGCCCCCTTTGATTTTACTGGCCAATAAGTCAGAAGTGCAGAAGCAAATTACGGCTTTCATACAACCTTGAAAGAGAAGCGCTCTCCATCGGTGTACTAGGACACGTTGTACTCGTTGTACTAGGGTTTTTTAGTGCGGCTGGTCACAGTGGCTTTGTGTCAGGTACTGGGAATCAAAAGATTTCAAAGGCCAGAGCTGGTCCATGTCATTGCTAGTGCCCCAGGTTCAGGGGGAAATTGCAGTGTTTCAGAGCAGAACTATAATTCCGACAGAATTTCTAGGACATTTTTCTATATTAGTTTCCATATCTATTGTACAACGTATTCCAATTGCTCATGACATGGACATTAAACCCCCTAGTGTAGAGGAGCCTTACAGTTGTCATGTGCCGGTCGCCGTAGCGTCACCGGTCACATGGCTAATCACAAAACTGTTTGTGTTATTGTGTCGGACGTTGTGATTAAAGAATCTTTGATTTTAGGCTGTGGGTCCCCCTGCTTGTTTCTGAATTCCAGGTTGTTAAGTGTGATGTGCTGCGACCTGAACTCCCTCCTGCTCCTGGAGTCGCAGTATAAAATCTCCGAAATGCTTCTCCGGAGTCAGAAGGAGAACATCACGGATCCTTCCTCGGGTGATGGGTAGGCAGCACATCCATTTGGTCGTGTTTTCAGTGCTCACAATTTCCCCGTGTCACGGGTGTTGCTTTCATTTCAGTCAGACCAGCCCCGGTTTAATGTGAAATTACATTTTTCACAACCACTCGCTATTTTGACAAGTTGTATTTACTAGAATTGATAGTGGTAAACCTTGTCAATATAGAGCAGCTTGATTTCTGAAGGCCTCCTTTCTGGTTTTTGCTGCCCTCTTGGTTGGTTATTGATTTACATTGTGCTGAATTGTCCTTTTGACAGAATAAGAGTGCAGAAGAGTGCTGCTCTTGAGTGTACATATCAACCAATCTGAGATAACTGCTGAGGTGACATGGGATAGGGGTGTGCATGTTTGGATCCCTTTGACAAGTCAACATTAATTACAATGCCATTTAGAAAGACTCCTCGTTTTCATTCATTTTCCCACTCACACCGCAGGGCCGTTGTGGCGTTTATCTTTGTCATTATTATGCGGTTGTGACGTTTTCTTTCTCACTTCTACAGAGATTTCATCATTGACGGGCTGTCTGTGGAGAGGAATCATGTCCTGGTGCGCATGAGTGTGGTTGGTGGGCCATCAGAGCGGAGACTGCCCCCCCGAGCCCTCCAGACGGTCAGTCGGCGCTCTTTCATGAATATTTTTGTTGCGTAATTCTGACACACACATACACACGCACACACACACACACATACACACGCACACACACACATGCACACACACATACACACGCACACACATACACACAGACACGCACATACACACACGTACACACACACACACGCACACACATGCACACACATACACACACGCACACACACACATACACACACGCACGCACACATACACACGCACATACACACACGTACACACACACACACACACGCACGCACACACACATACACACACGTACACACAGACACACACACACGCGCGCACATACACACACATACACACACGTACACACAGACACACACACACACGCACGCACACAAGCACACACGCGCACATACACACACGTACACACAGACGCACGCACGCACACACACATACACACACAGACACACACACACGCGCGCACATACACACACGTACACACAGACACACACACGCACGCACACAAGCGCACACACATGCACATAAGAATTAAGGAGAACAGCAGTAATGACGTCTGCGCTCACTAGCTTTTAGTCTCAAGGTCTTTTTGGGCTGTAGTCCTCACTCTTTAGTCTGTTTCCCTACCCTGAAAATAATGTCCCGGGTGACGTCTGCGTCTTGGCTGGGTAAAGTATCTATTTTGTCTCAGTGGCATTAATTAAGCAAATCAGACTTCAATGAAGTTTCCTGCTTCTCTTAAAAAAAGAAAGAAAGAAAATGTATTCCAAATTTTTCCCCAAAAATTAACATGAAAGTTATTTTAAAATGTATGGGAACAATTAAGGGCAGGATATCTAAACGTCCTGTTCTCTTCTAAAGATTGGAAATGTTTTTATTTATGCACACAAAACGATTCACCTAGATATTATCTTTCTTTATGTTTTACTGAATTGCTAACATATAAGCACTGTATACACATATATACTGCACCACACCCTCCATATTTATTCCAGCACTACAGGAATCTTCTTTTGTGTGTGACCAGTAAGTAGGAAAAAGTACTGATCGCAGGGGTAAGAATAAAATTGTTGTTTTAAAATATCACGCCATTCTGTGGAAAACAAAGTATGTTGATCTGTTTTGAGTTTTCGTTACAACAAAGCTCATTTTTCATGAATCTGAGCAAAAATCTGATATTCTGAAATAGTTTTTTTTCTGTTGAATAATGTCTTTGGTTATGTTTAGTATATGCACAAACATCTAGGGCCCTGGATATTGTAAGAAAAATGTGTCGTCCTACCCTCTGTCAATCAGGCATAGATGACTAAATGAATACTTAGTTTTAGAAAGCATATCACGAGAACCCGATTTACTTCAAAGATAAGCCAATCTTCACATTCATCTATTTGATATCAAGGGACTTCTCTCACTGTTTATTCGTCATGATTGAGGTCATCGACTCCAGAAAAGCCGTTTGGCTAAAAGTTTTAAGCAAATAGTTTAAAGACATTACTAGCCGTTTCTCCTACTGCCCATACAAATAGATGAATATCAAGAAAAAAGGTACTGATTACAATGAATGGCCCATATGTTAAAAATAAAAATGTTTCTCGGGGGGGGGGGGGGGGGGGGGGGGGGGGGGGGGGGGGGGGGGGGGGGGGGGG
>JAOVYW010000034.1:1400471-1427100 GCA_025775045.1 Hiodon tergisus
GAGTATTTTAGTGGAACATAATGAATATGGACCTTCACAACATGTGCAGTGTGAGTATTTTAGTGGAACATAATGAACACGAACCTTCGCAACATTACTGCCATGTGACAACCTGATCAGGTTAGAAGTGGGCGGCAGACACCAGGTTTTGAGCACATAGCTACTGCACAGATAGGAAACACTTCCCCAGTCTACATCAATGTTTATTTTTGTACCAATAAAGTTATGGTATTGGGACGATGGATAAACAAACACGGAAATTCAACAATGAGAAACCTTGCTTGGAATAAACATTAAATATACATTAAAACCAGAACACTATACATATATACACACACACACTGGCACGCCACATGGATGAGGGGGGTTTTCTTCAGTCACCCTGTGCTTATGGGCGTCGCACAACAAAAGTTCCATGATAACAGAGCCGCCATTTTTATGGCTTGCCTTCCTATCAAAACGATAACCTCCAAAGTCAGAATTCCCAAAGTGGAATACAAAGCGGACATTCTCCCACAGAGAACGGCCGGAGCGTACCCAAGCAGCATGAAATTAACTTGGACTTGCTGACTGTACACACCGTGCTCAAAATAAACTGTGACCGGCGTTTCCCTATATTTAAAACGGGTCCTTTGTACATTTGGGTTTTCATGGTTGTGAAAGATATACACAGTGGGCCATTCTTTCCTGTTATGTAATGATCCAACAGACCAACACAGGCACAGATATCAAAGTGCTTATCCTCTCTGCGGAAGGCTCTACAGGAACAAGTAAGACTCATTGTGGAGATATTAAGACTAATAAAAACCCTGCATATCTACAAACACCATACTTATCCCTTCATTTTCCAACAGTTTGCATCCGTTTGTATCTGTAGAAGTTCTAATCCTAACAAACACGTCTCTGGAACCCATTATAGGAAATAGTACATGCCTAGGAATTAAACTAATACGCGCCTTTAATTGACGCCACTGAATAGTGGGGAAAACTATGCCAAACCCTTGCATTGGTCCCGGCCAAGAATGCCAGGGTTTTTACTTGGCTGTGTTTAACAATTAAAACATGCTAAACGAGCTGAGAAAGCAGGATATGTTCACTGAGAGTGGTACTGAGAATCCACACCACACCAGACGGCAGCGTGGCACTCCCACCTGTGACGGCCATCTCCTCGCCCAGGTCCAACTGAAACCACTGCTGGCTGCTGTTGTGGTAGTCAGCCGTCCAGACGGACCCCTGCCTCCCGTCTGGGTGGGTCGTGTTGGGGGACCAGTCGGTGAGGTGTCCCGGCTTGCCTCCGCCCCTGTGCCACGAGCTGGCGCTTCTAGACACGGCCACCAGGACCACCGGCCTCTTACACACTACAGGGAGGTGGAGAGCCAAAAATGTCTTTCAAAATCAGCAGCAGCGGACGCGTATTGTCAAAAGTCAGA
The DNA here is from genome assembly GCA_025775045.1 of Hiodon tergisus. NCBI lineage: Eukaryota > Metazoa > Chordata > Actinopteri > Hiodontiformes > Hiodontidae > Hiodon > Hiodon tergisus. The sequence continues at coordinate 1,401,902 of JAOVYW010000034.1, forward strand.
CGACATTCAAATACAATCGGTGAAAAATCATTCTCCACAGAAAAACTGCAAGAAATCCTCATTTTAAAAGGTAACTGCAGTGGTAACTGAAGCCACGTATCGGAGAACACACAGACAACAGCCCTGTGAGATGGGGAATAAATAAATCAAAAGAGAACTTTACTGGTCAAACCACCCATCACTGACAAAACCCTTATGGACACGGGCACCATCGCTCCCCTTTAATAAGAAGGCCAAGCCAAATCCGGGCCAATATGACGATTCGTTTTAGGGCAGGACATGGTCTGCGCTGCAGTCTGGGGAGGAACATTAAGAGATCAGTCCTGAGAGCCAATGGATGGGCAGCGATTGGCACAGTTCAGGTTATGACCATTTCGGTTCTCTAAAGAGGAAGTTGGACATATCCACAGAAGACCAGATCAGCAATGATGCACTTCCTCCTTGAGTCAACAAGCTTGACATTTAACATTTTTTTATTTATTAAAGTCTCATCTGCATAATATAGAATGTTTAAATAACGCGCCTTCTCAAAAAGGCAAGTGGCTCCATCACCTAAAACTTTACCCTTGAGTACAGATAAGCGAGTGGTTGTTTGTTTGTTTATTCGTTCATTGTCCAGAACATGCCTGCACAGGAGGTGATCTTAAAGTATTGTAACAATTTTAGATTAAGGATAAACCAGATAAATTCTCATGCTTCCAACGAAACGCAGATAAGGCAGACTAGCGGGTACTAAAAATAAGTCTTCAGGTTTGCCTCATCCACGTGAGTCGTTTTGCAGCGTTCCGCCCCACCTCCACAAAACGGACACAGTCGCCAGGCCGATTAATGACAGCGCAGAGTGAAAAATGACACATCAACTATTTTAAAATGACACCAACAGCATCCAACGTGTGGCACGTAACAATGCAACACTGTGTCACATTTTACCACAACAGGACACCAGGCTGGGACTGAGCAGAGAGGGAGAGGGGGGAAATCCTTACCATTGTTTTCGAACGTGAAGAGAGTGTCGGACAAAGAGCCCCTGAAAGACAGAAAAACATCAATCAGCACTGGCCTGCTAAGACCCAACGATTGCAATTACAGTGATGAATTGGGGCCCTCCCTTTCCCACTGGGACCCAAAATATGCCTCCCTCCATTGTCTCCTCCACCTCTTGCCCCATGGGTCTTCCTCTTTGTCTCCTGTGCCCCCGCCCTAACCCCCACCCCCAACCCCAAACTCCTTTTTAGTACCTCTCCATTTTTTGACCGGCATCTTGCGGCACGGAGACTGAACAGCAGTTCCACGGTGGGACGGCGTTAATTACATAGGACCGAGCAGGGGGAATGCGTAGGCGGCCATTAGCTAAACGCCAGTCACTTCATCGCAAATCCCCGAGTTCGCTTTTCACTTTAAGCAGGATGAGTAAGCTTAATCTTCTGGTGCTCGACCTCAGATCATAAGGGCTTGTTTTCATTTAGTGGAGAAAAGCGTGGGAGGGAAGCTGGGTACCAACGCATATGCGTACACATTCTCATCAGCAGGGCATCTTGTAAGAAGTGAAGGACGTACGGATGGATGTTCAATACTGCAAGAGAACCTAGTTCAAGTATCTGACTGCTTTTGCAAGGCGCTGTATATTACTTGCTATTGTAATATAAATGGATGAAACTGAATGAAATTATGGAACGGTTCTCATTGAGCTGAAGTGGCAGGGGTGATAAACCGCAGCTGTATCAGATTTATGCTATTCAAAGCTAAGGACAACCAATGGAAGACTTATCCATGGCAAAGTCAGACTTGTCAAATAGATTTAAAAAACAACTAAACAACTAAAAACTTAAATTTCCTTCATTCGACTATTGCCATTTTCAGCAAAACAACTGGAAACGTCAAAATCATCTTTAGCTGGAGAAAAACACCCATAAAGCCTTTTAATTTAAATGAAACGAAAAGCCGAACATTTTTTCCATACCCTTCCAATATTTGATTTGCCGCCAGTAACCACTGAGAATGGCTTGAGTGACAACTTGGTTCTTGAGACGTCCATTTAATGGCATATGCGTTACTGCGACTGTGTAACCACAATGCTGCAGTCAAAAAGGCACGAGGGCTTCCTTTTTTCTCACCCCTGGTATCCTGCACACAATAAATCTCTGCGACTGCCCTTCCACCCACATTAGTTAGAGTTCGGCCAATTCATCATAGGAAGGAATTGCATTAGCAGGGACAGTGTTGCGTGTCACAGCAAACGCCGCGTGACCAGGGGGAAACGGGGCCCAGATCAAGTGTGACGGCAGTCATTTGTTTGAAACTAGTGAAGGGGGTGGGGGAGACCCAAACGCCTCCATTAACTCATACCTACTCTTATAGATTACAGTGGTTTCACTCACCAGTAAATCACGTATTGCATCCAGGATTTAACGGACAGCTGACATCAATTATTCAGAATCATCATTTAGTCAGGGGCATCGGCCCTGAGCCTTTAGAACTCACAGTTTTGACTGAATGCCATTGGCTCTGGCGCTGGGGTACTGGGCCGGGCCTTTGCTTTGCTGCACCGATATCTGCCCGCCCTGCTCGTCCTGGATGACGCCGGCGTGGATGGCGGCTTTGCACAGGGTCGACGTCTGAAACCAAAGCCAACCGACACGTTAGAGAGAGGAAGAAAAGCTAACCGACACGAGACACGGAGGGAAAAGCTAAAATAGTCGCTCTGGCTCCTTAAGCCAACACACTACCTTTATTCTGAGGTTCCGTGTTCTGGAACGGCAGAACAATTCAACTCTGGATACAAAATCCGGATCTCCCGGTTAACTCAACATATTCATACCAACTCAGATTAAGTGAGTAGTTTAAAGTAGTGTAGGCCTTTATTATGCAATAATATTTTCCTAATGGCTTAGATTTTTTTTTTTTTTTAAAGATGCCATTTTCTTCATGGGCAATCATTACAATAATTGTAGCCAATTGGAATGTCAAGCAGTGCTCTCAGTATGCCACTAAGGAAAACAGTACTTTGTCACAGCAAATACCGTCAGAATAACAACCTTCCAATGAGTTCCTCAAGTAGTACCTGGGTATCAAGGCCTAGGAGAGGTATGAAAGTATGAAAGAGGCTTTTATTTTATAAGCCTAACGAGTACTTAGACATAAACACCCAGTCATTTCCTTCATTTGACAGAACGGCACAGCCTACACTTAACATACAAACGGTTATCGAGCCTCGGTAGGGAAAGAATTTAAACTTCTACACTAAAACGGTCTGGGAATCCACTGAACAGGAAGCAGCAGAAAAGCTCATTTACAAACAATTTGTGCCCAACAGGAGCTCCATCTAAACAAAGCAGAAAATCACCTACTGATAGAGAGTAATCAGGAACAATGAATTGTGTTGTGTTGCTTTTTTTTAGGAAGCTTCAAGCAGAAGCGTACTTCTCCTTCCGTTTATGCATGTTAATAAGCTTCCGTATTTCATTAAAAACAAGCCACAGACAGATATATCAGCGTGATATCTTGCACCCAAGCCAGACATAAAACCAGGTTTAGTCACAGTGCGTTAACTCACTAGCGTCAGCTCCTAGCAGGGTGATGTTATGGAGCCGTTCGAGCTCCGATACCCACAGCTTGTTCCTTTAACAGTAAAAACAGCTGTTCACAATGCAGACTTCACTGCCTCATTAGGCAAAATCGTTTAGGAAGTGCCAGGCGATCGTAAATAAAGACGCTCACTCCACTGGCCCATTACTCTGAATATAACCGCAGCCGTGGCTTCCAAAGCAATTACAAGCTGGAGGTGGATTAAACTGGGGGTCAAGACTGCTGCAGTCCATTGAGTAACTCAAAGCCTACTGCTTTCATAATTCACTTACAGAAAGGAAATGCCATCATTGATCAGGCTTTTCTTTCCTAAAAACTGAAATCATTTGTCCAGAGAGGCTTGATGCTGCCACCCTCGACATGTGCTAATTCAGGGTCAATTAGACCGGTCCCCTGACGGTCCCGAAGCGCGCGCGCAGGTAAATGATCCTCCTGGGCTTGGGACAAAACCGCCAGACCGCAGGACCAGCGGCGTAACTGGCAAAGCGATGGAGGGCGGAAGGCCGTGAAGCTGACACAAATGCTTCATTCCAGACCAGGACAGGGCTTTGCGTGTCCCGAGACGGGACGGGTTTTCGGGGCAACCCTCCAGGCCGGCTGGGAAAGACCGCAGGTTCGCACTATGTTCCCTACAGTTGATTCACCAGTGAATCTGATCTGATCGCGGCTAAAATTGCACTGTATTTAGATGGAAAAAACGATTAATGCGCATACAGAGTTACGTTTCAGCTGGAACAGGATCTGTAGGCCGCGCAGGGCCTGAACGTTTTAAGAGCTAGCGATGCTAAGTATTTCAGACTCATTTTTTAAAGTTGCATTCAGTGCTAGAGCAGCACCTAGGGGTCGTATATGACATGCCAAAGATACATTTGTTAAGATGGATAAATAAAACTGTCGTGCTTCCTCTTACTGACAAAACATTTACATACCGAATATTTATAGACATTTAATTTTAAAAAGTCCAATGATGATTGGACAGGTTTCGTCAACGCCGAGAATTAAATAACAACGAGTAGCTGGGATGCCTCAACCTGCAAACTGTTAAAGTCGATCAACCAGTAAATCCACGGACTAACAGCAGCATACCGGCAGGGTTCTGTGTGATCCAGGGCAGTGCGTGCGCACGCAGAACGACACACTGACCAATGGCCTTCCGCACCGCAGTGCCGCCTCTCAGTCCAGGAGTCCCTCAGCACTAACTGGAAGTAAATTGCAATCAATGACCTTCACCTAAAATCCCCAGGCATGCTTTTAAGCTTTCCATGGCTGGAAACCCCCCTCCCCACACCAGGCTATTGTTAGCTGAACTCCTACGGGGCCCCCTGACCCCGGAGCGGTCTCACGTGCTGACCGATGAAAGAAAACTCTCACACTCCAGAATGGTCATCCTTCAGAGCCTGGGAAAAGCCACTCTTTACACACACCCTCACGGGCATTCATCCAACTAGGAAGATGTTTCTCACCAATTGTTTTTATTTATTTATTTTTAAGACGCATAGAAGATACCCAGGGAAACTTACATTTTGTGACTATAATACAGCTGGCGTTTGGTGAAGCAATCCTTGTTGTTGTGCAAGACTACCACAGCAACGCTGGGATTTTACACATCCAAAGTCCAATAACTATAACCACTACTATGGATTATGTGGTAGTCTTTCACGAGCCTCTAGACCACTGAACTGATGGTCCTATCAAGGAAAGCCTTGACTAATTCTGCATGCTTCCAACAAGGTCGAAAAACAACAAAAACTCACTCAGCTGCTCATACAGATGCAGCGTGTCTTTGGGTCTTGTCTACGACCATTACATCTCGCAGGGACAAATACACGTGGTTCTCAGAATTCCAGTCATTTAAAACAACTTGATCCGCTTTAAGCACTAACAGTACCTTCCGAGGCCAGGCAGAACATTTTAATCTAGTCTTCTGTAAAATAAAGCAGCGTAAATAGAAAACCATTTTTCTACAAAAATACTGGAAATGCATGCTTTGATAATAAACATTGTCAGTAAATTCCCCTGATTCAACCCTTGGGGGGCTTTAAGTCACCTTGCCTCACAAACAGCATGATGGGGCTTACCCGACAGGCCTTAAACCTGTGGTTTGGACAGCCTGCGGCGTAACCTCAGACGAACAAACCTTGGTCCGCCGTGCAAAAATATGCGCCAATGCATAAACAGCTTTCGGTTCAGTCCCTTCACGACGCGGAGGCTGAAACAACGCAGCCCAGGGCAGAGCGGATCATGTGTGATCCGAATGGATCAACAGAGAACGCAGCGAGATGGGGGTTGCACCTCCTTTAACCTTTAACCCCATTTTAGATCTGCCCACTCTCTAGGCACCTGTGGACAGAGATTGGCCTTAGAAAGCTACAAACACTGCAGTTTGTCTGGGTGGAAGATGGCAGCGGCAGGGCAGACAGATAGCAAACCTGTGTGTGGGTGCAAACTCCTGGGGTAATATAGCTCAATGATAAATATAACGACAGGCCTGGTTGTAAACAGGAACCCCTTTTCAGGGCGGAGGAAGGAAAAACACTGCAGGCCCCATGCAGGCAAAAGCAGAGAACGTTGGAAAAGGTCAGAGGGACTTCTACTCACATGTCGGTATCCGTGCAAAGCGTCCCCGGATATGTCCCCAGACAAGGCCTTGCATCCCGCTGGACAATATTTCCTGTGAAACGGCACAACGCTTTTCAATCACTATGTTCATTTCCTTTAGGCTTGACTCAAATATGGTAATAACACCACAGTCTAAAAGAAATGAGATTGGTAGGCAACCCCCGTAATAAAGACTAAAGACTACTGACAGGTCTGCATTTTCAATTTCGGGCCATAATCCACCGGGGACGGCAGCACCAGTGATTCATCCCTGGTGCTGCGCACAGCCACGGCCTTGACATCCATCCCAATTACAGCGAGACATCACGTCAGGAACGTCTCCAGTCGTAAACGAACCCGGCGCTCTCACCTGTACTTTGGAAATGAGAAATGGCTGCCCTTGTCCAAGCACGTGAGCAGGTTTGACAGATCTGAAAAGTGGCGACAGAGGAGACGACGTACAGCTTAAAAATGTCACTGTCGAAAATAGGCGGAAACGTGAAACGGAACGGACACAGGAAACTCCTGCAGGGACGACAAGGGGGACCACCAAAATAGGATGCCCTCCTGGCTTCCTTCACTCTGCGTTCTTCTGCTAATGAAATTAGCTTGCAGACGCTTGCACACGCACACAAGCGCATATGCACCTGGATCCGACGTTTGCACACACACACACAAAACTGGGTTCACACGTGGAATAAAATGAACACTCACTCATTCGACGCTTTTGCACATTAAACACGCAGGGCATCGAACCAAACGCAGCAGCCGGATGCTGGGAAACGTCATGCAGGACTGGGAGAGATACTGACAAGCGTCACTCACCCTTACGTTCCCCCGTAGCATAGGAGAGCAGGAACCCGCGCCCGGAGACGTGGCGTCCGCTGCGAAACTGGACAGTCACCTCGCTGGAGTCCACGTACAACTCCGGCAGTTTGGATCTGGGGCTGCCGCAGAACGTCCCGTACACTGAAACCAGGAGGGGAAGATCCAAACCTTCACAACGGAAGAGTCCACGTGGACTTGAACCAATGGAGTGTAAAAAGGGAGGGGACATGTGAGGAAAATGTTTTAACTTTCCGACAAAATACGCACAGAAGTAATGTCCAGACTTGGTCTCCTTCCAACAAACCCAGCGTGAAATTAGCGGTGTTACCTTCACGACCGGGTGTGTTTGTGTTAGCTGAAGGATTACTACTACCTGCGACAAAATATTTCGAATGGAAATAAATCCTTTAGCACCAAACCTAGAATGAATTAGTATCATCTCCAGGATGATAGACAGAAGTTAGCAGGAGCTGACTCAATACTCAGGATGTCCCATAACAGCCATTTGTCACCTTTAGGGATCATAGCTGCTCTATTTCAGGAGCTTAAAGCTAAACCACATATTGTCATCTAAACCTCTCTTCCGCCCCTCAGTTCCAACAAAGACCACAAAAATGCTTTTTCCTTAGCGAGAGACCGGTTGTAAGTTGTATGGCGGACAAAAGGAAGCAGAAACGCCCGTTTTTGCCCACGGGCCACATCGTCTCCACAGTCACTTTTTCAACTAAAAAGCCCAAACACAACACGAGAGTCACCTTTATGACAGGTCCTGGTCTATTGATAGAAACAGGAAATAAACTCAGTCTATCAGATGGAAGCAATTCTCAATATGACACACCACCAGAATGTAAGACACACACAAACGGAAAAGTATTTTTCCATTGGCGCTCACTGATAGCCCAATGAGACATGTGATATCATGTGCTATATTGTGACTAATGTTTGTGTCCGTACAGGAAGTTTCAGTGCGGACTGGAGGACAGGCACAACATGGCCGGCAACAAAGGACGATGGTTTACGACTTGAGCCCACTCCTTTTGGGTTATTACACGGAACTTCCAGTCACGGTGGGCAAATGACACGATCCACATTTAATTCTGAACCATAAGGCCCAGCCCTGACCTTGTGTGAGCGCCTTTACAGACTGGGCCATCCCGGAACCCCTGTGGCATCCGTTTAAGAAAGGAAACTGCTATTCTTGAGTGCATTTTTCTACAGTCTAAACTTTTCCATGATACAGGCAGTATGATACATACCATTAAGCACTGAATTAAGAAGATCCAATGATGACTTCTGTGCTACATTGCAGCCTTGACTTATTTTAACTTAAGAATAAGCATTATTAATCCAATCTTCCTATTTATATCAGTTATGCGTGTATGTATTGAAGAGATCCGAGTTTTTAGTAATTCATTTAGTGATATTTAAACACCCTTCAGCAATCCAAAATAATGTTGCGTGGCTTTTTTGGGGTCCACACAAGTTCTAAAGTTGTGACATCTCTCACAGTTTGGTCATTTAGCCAGAATGCTTCCTTAAGGAAACCTTACTCACATCCACATTCCAACCCCAAATGTTAGGCACTTCACTGACTCAGTGCTCAGGGTACAAATAAAGCAGACGTAACACAAGTCAACCCAACCTCTTATCACCGAGAAGCCACCCCCCCCCCCCACTTATCCTCAAAGTCAAACCATCTCCCGATGACAAACTTTTCCCAAGTAACGTCAATCTGATCTTCATCCAATACTCCTTATATCTCAGTCTCATGTGTCGGTCATCATCAATGACAAAATATGCATGTTGTCATTAAAAACATTTACACTTTACATTGCTTTAATGACACGTCGTACAAGCGTCTATACTGCTGAACATCCTCCAAATCAGCTACCTTTATCACGAGAAAGGGGTGTGGCCAGGTGCAGGACCGCGCAGATATTGTCAGGCGGTTTTTGTGGAATGTGCCCACACATCTGCAGTAGTGTACCAATAAACTCACGACCTGTTGCTTTTCACAGGATACTCACCGAGGAATAAAACCTACTAACATTATAAATGAATCATAACCCTAAAAAATACTACAGAAGTCAGCAACACTGACTGGCAGTGGGGTGCTTTCTTAAACACAGAACACAATCGCTTCTGAACCACCTGGCCGGAGATTGCCTTTGGGAAAATACATAAAAATAGACTCCCCGTGCCTAAACATGTGGAGATCTCGTCGACATTGAATTCACCGGGGAGTCAAACCAGGATTGTTTTACATAATATGCTGAGCATAAACCCATAAAAAGAGTACACAATTGCACATTTCCCATGTACACAGCTGGACTACTGAAGCAATTCAAACCTAGTATTATTCTCAAAAATCTCAAAAAACAGCTGCGTCGCTACCAGGACTCGAACCTGCAACCTACTGGTCGAGCTAAAGAGCTTGAATAGACACTGGCACTGTGTGTTCCCATTACAAAGGCCTCAGGTTATTCACAAGCCAAGCCTTTCTAACCTGGCTTTCCTACCTCTGCTTATGATCAGCCCTCACGTGCACTGTGCGCTCCAGAACCGCGCCGCCGTTTCTGCCACAGACCACAACTTACCGCGGTTGTTTCCATATGGTCCACTGAGGACTCGCACGTAGTCGGACTCGCACCCCTGCCCCTCGATGTCCACGTCGCCGAATTTAAGGAGGACGCCGCTGCACTCCGTGACTCGAATCTTCCACTCGCACCATGTGTCGTTCGGGTACGTACCCGGGTAGTTTTTTGAGGAGAGAACCCCACTTTCTGGGCCCAGCACTGAGTGTCCACAACCATCATCTGGTGGTAAAAAAAAAAAAAGAAAGTGTAAAAATGATCAAATGAACAAAGACGGTCACAGCAAGCAGCATTACTCACAAAAAACAAAACCGACAATTGTATTAGGAACGAATCCAACAAAACAGTCTATATAGTCTGTGCTGACCTAAGTGACTTTGAGATTAGTATGATCGTCGGTGCCAGGTGCACTAGCTCCAGCATCTCAGAAACAGCCGCCCTAACAGGAAAGTACGACAGCATCTCGGAGCACACAACCCCTCGGCCCTGGTCACTGAAAGGTTAATGCAGCAGTCGAGCGCAATAGGTTCTACACTCCAATCAGCTAGAAAACAGAAGCAGCAGCTCCACTGGCCATGCAAGATTAAGGGCACCTTTTTATTTATTTATAGGATTTTTTTTAAATCCTAGTTTCTCGGTTTAGTCAAAGTTCATTGCTCGTTTCATCAGTAATATGTAGGGTCACTTAATATCGAGCTTTGTCATTGAAGTGAAAACAATTAAACGCGAATGCGATTACGTTAACCTCAGGTGACATTTGGTATTTGCCTCTCGTCGGCTAAATTGGTTAGAAAAACCAAGTGAAGCAATCAAATCCCCCAGATATAACTGATATGAATGTAGAAGTAATCGCCCGGGTTGACTGAAGTCAAAGAGGGGAAGAAAAAGAAAAGAAAAAAACCTGTCGAAACACGCATCGTTTCAGACAAACTCACGGCAGCAAACTCCCTAAGTATAATTGCATCCTAATAAGTCAATATGATTCGACTTGCCCCTCAACAGGTTTACAAGTCTGAGCGCACACTGCGGGTCTGCATAAATATCCAAGACTGTCAGTGAGTCTCAAACACTGAGAAACCATCTGTGAAAGGAACTACCAAACTTGTGTCCGCTATTGATCAAATTGGCGGCTTTAGAAGGTTTAGCGTCTAAAGGCAGGGGTTCCCATTTCTGGACATTGAAGACCCTTGACCCAGAGGGTTTTTCTATCCCTCTTCAAATATAAATCAAGCTCAATACTGTGAGAAAAAAACTAGGTACGATTAAGCAAATAATTTTCATGCTGGATTGCTGAAGGGCTTTGCCAGAATAAAAACCTTGACACACAAAGGTAATCCAGGACCAGGATTGGGAACCCCTGGCTTAAAGCAGCGCTTCCTTAAAGCTGTATGTATTGCAGGGAGAAATCAAGCTTGCTCAGGCTGACATGTGACTGAACGATTCAGGTGAATTTTACCACCTATTCAGCTCAGAGGGGATGACTAAACATCCGTCAGTTGCCATGGTGCCCCTCCGGGCCACGTACCAACTGTGAAGGTAAACGACATAGGAAGGTTTGTACATCAGAGGCAGAAAAGGGAATACTCCCATTAAAAAACTAAATGGGGATTTTTTTTTTTTTTAAACATCATTTAATATTTCTGCACAGGAACAGGCATGAAGCAAACACACTCCTCATTCCTAATAGGGAATAAGGGTGCCTGAAAAAGTAAAACTTGACATGTCAAAAGGAAATTTAGACAGTGAGAAAGGGTTTTTTGTTCACAGACAAAAGGATAGGAAAATTAAACCCGCTCGCTTCCTCTGGACACAGCTCTGCATTACGCCGTTATCATAGGGCAAACACCAATCTTTTTTATCTAAACACAATCCAAATACATCGCTTCCTGTACAGTGAGGATGTACAGGAAAAATGGAAACGGGAAGTTCACACCTGTAGGCAGGTGTCAAGTCTCCCGAAATCGTTACTGTTGAAAGTTTTGGGGTAATTGCGCTGACCCAGAAAAATTGTTGCTACATTGAAATTATTTACTGGAGGACTGTCAAATCATGGCCAATTGTACTATGAGAATGTCAGGATCCAATCAGAAAAGATTCAGCTTTTTTATTTTTCAGAGCAGTTTTCCCAAATGACTTTTACAGCTAAATCTGATATTTGTATCAGTCAATGTGAGCAGAAAGCAGTCAAATATTCCAAGACTCGAAGTCGACTGTCTTGAAGTACATTCCTTTGTAGCAGTACACAGCTGTGTAATTAGTGATGGTCTCTGTGATACTTTTAACCGTCCACAATACTGGAGTAGTTTGATTGGGCGATAATACGACACAACTTGAAATAAACACCCATATCTAAAGAGCCTTTCCGTCGCTCACCAAAATAATTTATTTTAAATAACGACTTAAAAGAGCAAACTCAATCGAGAAGAAATGTCTGAGTTTATCAACTGGACACGTGCATGCGGATCTTGAGTGCGCACCGTTGCAAAACATTGTTCAGGACCGAAGCAACCGTCCCCCCTTTCGGAGCGCTGGAACAATGCCACAGGAGTGGAGAGACAATAGTATAGCCCCTACATTGTCATACCCATACACCCCCCACCGCGTGATGTGAAACGATGCGGAAGTGTAAGGCCATGGCGAAACCGCCGTCAGAACTCAGGCGTCAGTTCAATAAACGGGAAAAAAATTTCCCTGCTTTGAGAGACTGCTTTTACAAAATTTGAAGCATCTAAATGGATCTAGACCGCCTGTTTTTGGTAGACCACTTGCACACCGCTCAAAGAGCAAAAGTGTGTTATATTGGCATTAAATTAGAGATAAGCTGCTTTTAAAGAATAGCACCATTTTCAATCTTATTTCTATGTATTATTTGTAAGAACGCGCTATCTAATATACAATTTTCATAAAAATATTTCGCTACAAAATCTCTACATTTCAGTAATAAAAACTAGCAAACCGCGTCTCCTAACATTCAACATAACCAGGAGTGCAAGCACATTGCTTAGATTTAGATTGGCGCAAAATACTTAGACTAAAAACTATTAGTATAGGCCTGCGTCAAAATATTAACAGTAACGCATCTATCCCGTGTGAAATAGAACTGAGAGAAAAAACACACGCCGCGTGCACAGGAATTTAAAGAAAATTACAAAATTAAAGGCGTTTTGTTTACGGCTACTCAGCAGGCTATATTTCAGTTGGGAATGTTTATATTGATAATTTAGTCGTTTATAAAGTATTTGATCATGCAATGAAGTTAAATGTATCTACGACTGTGCTTTAGTTTTAATTCACATTAAGTCACTTTATTTAACATTTACTCTGTTCACTGTATAGCTTTCTTTAGTTTATAAACCACGATTGTGGATGTAGAAAACGTTAACGTTAACTACAATAACTGAATAACTACACAACTTATTTCTTTGAATAACAAGAAAAACGTTAGCATATTTTGCACGTATTTGTCATCTCATTAAAAGTTCTAAACGGAGTATTCATTTGAACAAAAACATTACCCCCACACATGGATACACGACCAGGCTTACATTTAAGCAGTAGTATGCGACGTTTCAGCACTGCGACATTTTAGCCACAGACTGTTACCCGACTAATTTAATATTCAAAAGTTTGTGAGAACGAACCGCGCACATCGAATTAACACTTTACAGTGTGCATGTGACTATGACCTTTCGTATAAAAAAAACGACTAATATTGCAAACACTGATCTAAAAGCTCTTCCACTTGTGGAACAATCTGTCAAAGTTATTTTCAGACCATCTGCTAAAACTAAATGATAATGTAGCCTACTAAAGCTTTAAAGACGAAACACGTAGTCTGCTTAATGGCTAGCTAGTTAGCTTGTTACCTACTTACCCAATTTCTCGCCGAACAGAAGAGGTGAAAATATAGAACAAATGAAAAAGAATCCATAAAGCTTTTTGTTTCTGGACATGTCAACTTTTATCCAGCGTAGAGCAGCGATAAGATGCTGTATACCATTTACAAGTCTTCACGGAAACATATCCTTGTGCTAACTGTTTCTACGTGCTATGTTTTAGAGCTCAACGCTCAGCTCTGAAGTCCTGCTTCAACACATTGATTCCTTGAATGAACTCTTCGGGGTTTCACCCACAGGCGGCACCCAGCGGCCACCCGACCTGTTTGACGGCTTTGGTTTCAGGTTCTGAAAGTACTGGAATACAACATGCAAATCAACGGACCAAAGCAAAATTTCGAGGCGTATAACTATCCTTTTTTTTGTTGCTTTTGAGCGCTTCATTCGTTTGAGGTAATTCCCATCAGCAACGTATCCAACCAGAGTACCAATATGATCTATAAATTATTCCAAATGTGCTATTATTTGTAATACATTACATACTCAGGTAGAGCTGATTGAACATGAAATGTCTTGTTTCTACAGTATATGCCACGTAAAGCATGTAGGCCCATACCTGAAAAATTAAATAGTCCTAATGTTTACAAAAATGGAAACCTAATGGTAAGTCTGGGTAAACCGGTTGATCCGGAGTGTTTAAATGAAATCCGGGGCTATTGCTTTCATGTATCAACTAGATACAGGCTTATCCATTTTTAAATATATTAATTTACTATTTTATGTTTAACACAATTATGTCAGATAACTAACTGACATAACTGTAAAATAACAAAAAACACAATTAAATCATAATTTTCTTGAGACGTGCATGAGAGATCAGAGGGGTTTCTTTAAGTATATGTTACAAAATATTATGTGACAATGTTTTAACCTCGCTCAACAGATTTAGGCTAGCTTATTATTTCAAATAAAATTGCGCCATCTCCTGGCATTCATCTTAATAACTGTTTTTCATCGTTGTTCATTAGAATGTTACAAAAATAAAGGATAATCAACAAAATAATTGTTATACATTGAGACGTATTTATTGATAATAATAACCCCTATAATTATTTACTGTAACCCTTATTCTATAGCCTGATTGATTTTATTTGATTCAGTTATTCAAGTAGTCATCTAGCTCACTAAAAGACAACTCTTCTCTTCCTTATGCTTTGAAGTCGGTCTAGACTAATGTATTGTGGTTATTGTTCAGATGGGCTAACACTTTATACGATTGAAAAGTCGAGTATGTATTTCAATTAGACCACACCCACGTGGCCATTAGCGACGCATGCTGTGGTCGTGTTATACACCCCTTTACAGATTGCACCTATAGCACGCGGACAGTTCCTTTATTCCAAGAGCCGTATTTGAAAACGTCTCTGTTCATTAACATTTATGAGTTCATATAATAATCAGGTAGCTGTTGCTCATCTGGTATAAATTACCTTGAGCTGAATGAACCGTTGCACTTTCTGGCATAGAGATGTTTGCGCTCATTAAAGGTCACATGTGACATAATAAAAATTAATGAGCAGAAGAGGTATCAATGAACACATCACAAGGTCAACCAGATCTTTTAAAACACCCATCTTAGAAAACCCTTTGTCTCGGATAGCACCTCTCGATGTTGCATGATGGGATGTTGGATGTTATGGTTCTCGAATAATGAATGGCATATACAGAGAGGGATACATATTGATATATTCCAAAAATGTATTTTGCTACCGAAATTGGTCGGTCTGCACATATAATCTGCTACAATAGCACCCTCTACTGGGATAACGTATGGTAAATAGACTAAGGGAAGACGTCTGTTCTGTATCAGTTACACACCCCGCATTCAGCTTTAACATTTGAAGAGGGTGTGAGTGTGTGACAGATGCTTGCTGTGTCCTTGTGAAATTATGTCTGGTTTGTCATAATGTGCTTGTTTTTATCAAGGATTTAGTTAATGGGCGGGACTCCAGTCCAAGGAAGTTGCAGGGTCTGCGGTTTTCTCTCAGTGAGCAATTTTTTTTACACCTTGAGTACTTATTTGTAAGTTACAATTAGGAAAAGACAGCCTGTGACTGCTATGGAAAACTAGGTCGCATAAGTGTCGTTCTTTGAAGGCAGGCAGTTGACAAAAAATTAGCAATGATCCACTGCATGCTTTTATCGGGCAAATGATAAAACAATATAAACAACAATACTTAATGTTTGGGATTAATAGGGGTAACGCATCTGATTCCACAATAGCCGACTTTCGTTTCTCTGTGATGCAGGTGATTGATTGCACACAGAGAGCATGCCGCCTGCACAGACAACCCTGGTGCTAGATGGTTTTGTCCTGCACTAGCATAAAGAGACTGATGTGAGACTGGACACTGACCTTAATTTAATTTGGGAATATGAAATTAAGTGCCTCCATAAAACAAAAAAAGAAACATTTACAGCTCAAACAGCGTGCTGGAACAAATCCTGTGGATTGTCACTGTCATGAAAGGCATTTGGGAACTAATCTCTCTGACTTTGCTAGCTGGCACTCCTGTCTGCAATCGTGCAGTATCGTGCATAGGTGTATCACAAAAGTTGTCTGGTCTGGAAAACTTCAGACAGGAAAAAATAAAATAAAAATCAACCAGAAATTTCCTTTGCACTTACTTCAGTCAGTTTTGATTCCATGCCCCATGCCTATTACTTTTTCAACAGGTTTTTATCGATAGCTTATAATACTGAAACTGATAATCATATTATTTAGGACAATGTAGACTTACGTCATAATCTTAATCAAAAGAATTGTATTGAATTTTCAATAAATGTTCTGAGAACACATTATTTTCGTTTTCGTTATGTTATAGCATGGTGTACAGAATCAAACGTATTCTTAAACATGTATTATTTTGCTTTAATTGTATTAAAGTGAGTGTCTGGGGTGAATAAATGCGTATTTGTCCTGAGCGTGACGTTATTTTTAAGTGAACCGCGCAGACTCAAGACCTGGCCACACTATTTTAAACGGAGAATATGACCTAGGCTGTTTAGAACACGCCTCTTTAAATTAAGGTTACGTGAGAAAATCCACAAGAGGACACTGTTGACCGCAACGTGGCCCATTATCTTAAAATATTTAGTGTTTCTATTTTATCTTCTCGTAATATGCACGTTTTCATAAGGCTGTGAGAGTTTGGAGGTACAATATGGCATAATAAAATCATAAAACGACATAAAACGAGCCTGTGACTTGTCTTGCTATTGCTGATAGGAGGCAACAGTTTCCCCAAGACGGTTTGGTTCAAACCCAAACGCGAAATGTATTCTGTGCCGCGGACAAGGGCGGCACAGCACAAAAGACAAACAAATACAACAGACTTAGGCTACAAACATTAACTTTTCCCAGAGATTGGTGCCTGAAACGCTGCGGTCTACTGTGGTGTGCGAGCGGAAACGTCCTTCGTCTTCAGCTCCGACTTTCCGTCCATTAAAAGACTCGCAAAATTGAGCTAGTTGCAAGCCTCACTATTTTAAGCTTAAATAAAAACTACTAACACAATTTGCTTTTAAAACTGAGTAAGAACTAGGGTAGACAAACCAATGTTATCATGTTAATCGTCCCTAAAAGTTCGATCGCCAGTTACTAACATTTAAACGTTGAATCTTAACTCGATCAATCTTCATTGATGGAAGAATTCCACTAATATTAAATTTGTTAACGCATTTTCTAGTTTTAATTATCAATCGATGATGAAAAGTATGACAGCTTGATTGAATTAGGACCTGAAACTAAATACAGTCTCGACACTCCATGCAAGTACTCCATGGAGTACTGACCGCAGAATTGTAAGTAAGAATTCAAATGAACGCTCTGTTATTCTGGTTGAAAGGCCTTTCACTCCAGCTGTAGAATACATAGGGTACAAAAGAGAAAGTGTCTCAAGTTGGGACAATATGCATTACTCCAGTAGGTTGGTCGACAAACGAAACATTTTAACAACAGAAATACAGTCAGAACCACACACATCTAACTAACTACCGTGGTTTTGCCTTGAATAATCTAAATATGAAAACAGCTTGCCCAGATGTTCCAATAAATGTGCTTTCAAGCAATTAATCTGTGTGTATTGAAAATACTGCCAAGGACAGGTTCTCTCTGTTTTATAACAATAACAGACAATTATATTTTTCTTCAAGGTGTCTGGGTGACACGGAGGACAGATCAAGGCCTGCCCTGAATCAATATCACATTTTCAGGAATTTTTAAACAGCTTTTACGGAAAAAGCCCTCGTCACAATGGTCTCCCTCAAGATTTTTTTCTCTGATGAAGAAAGGCTTAATATAAAAAAATATGGAATAACAGCCACATAAATATTTTATGTATATATCAACAGTCATTAAATCAGTGTGAATGTTGCTCTATTTAAGTTTACCTACTCCTTTTGATTGCCAGAGCTGGGAAAAGAGAAGTTTCTGATTATCTAAATTGTTCATACACCATTCAGCACCCTGTGCAATCAAATAATTTAATCAGACTGTCATAGCGTTGTGGACATTGGCCTCTGGACACATTGTTTTTATATTTCTTTAGGGCTGAACAGATTTTGCCTGTCAGAGAGCTGCAGGGTTTAAAGGATTTCCAGTGGTGCTTTAGGTTTATAAACTGCCCTGTGATATACATCAGAGCTTCTCCAGAACGTCTATTAAGCATTGTCATCCGTGTGCACTTTCCGCCCCCATCCTACCATTAGGACGGCCTTTCTTATGAGCCTTAGTGCAGCCACCCAGCATCAGACCCTTTTCCAGATAAGAGATTACCACAGAGGTACCAAGAAGTATAGCATAATTGAAAATGTCTTAGTCCATGAACAAACACATGCTTGATGCTCTTACCTGCCCCCAGGTCTGGTTACACGTCCACATCAACCTGAGCAGCACCAGTGGGTGGACTGTGCGACGTTAGGGATGGTGGAAACTGAGGCCCTCAGTCTAATGTCTGCTGGAATAAAAGCGAAACAACACTAAAATATTTACACCAGTGTAAAAATACAGCATGGGAATGGTCACAAGGTTGTTTTTCAAAGCTCAGAATGACATTTCCTAAATACACATTGTAACATAGGGGCAGCAAGAGGCACAGTGGTTAAAGTATTAGATATAGATTATAAACCTAAATACAAGGAGAGGCACATTATTTAAAAAAATATATACATAAACTTAAAAGTGCCTAGGTACTTAACCTGAGTTGCTTCTGCAAACATGCAGCTGTATGAATGTGTAGGTGCAAAGTACAAGCCATCTAAATAACGTGCTTCGTTCATTTGTTCTTGGTCACTACAAACAATTTAGCTATATTGCTAATTGGCAGTATGATGTAATCTGTAATCTGATGGGTTTTCTTGCGTGTGAGTTTGCTGAATTGTATCAGCGATCTTTAAACAATCCTACACAGCTACTAAATCATCTTGAGCGAAAACTAAAATTTGCCCAAGTTCATGTTTCATAAACCTTCCTCAGCGTAATATATTAAATCAGTAATGTCTTTCAAAGCAGTTTATGGTGGCAAAACTCCCTTGTGACACGCTCGCCGACACCGGATATGAATGAACTAACTGCTGTAAAATATTTAAAGTGATGTAATTCTCACAGAACGGTGAGGGAGACTGGAGGACGACAATATCTGACGTTCTATACACGCGAAACAGTCTTCAAATTTGCCTCCCATTCTCCCAATCCAATCTAATATACTTTAGGTCAACATGCCTCCCGTAAGGATGTGGGACCTTAAAACCGGAACATTATCATTATTCTGTGCGCTACCTTGTGCCTTGTGCCTGCGCTGGTCCAACGAGGCTCTAGTTTAAAATCCTTTCTCGTGGCGGGGCGGAATATAAAGCTGAGACACACAGACACGCGTATAACCCAAATGCATGACATGGGCATTAGCGCTAACAAAGCAAAATCCCTAACTCAGTTTAACGAGGCTACCCACAAGCTCTACCATACCGTAGTAATATTTCGGAATCCAAATTTTTACACTAAACGGGATAATTTTTGCTACCCAATAAGAAACCGCTTAATTTCCTAGACGCTGTGCCAAACCACGCAGTTCTCACTGTCTCTCCCATTCATGAAAGAAGAAAAAAAAATTGATATATAATATTTGTATAACGTATTATTTAATAAGTGGTTTGAGAGTGCGTCCTTCTGTAATAACCAGCCCCATCAGGGAGTTGGTTGTCACATTATGTCTTCGTTATCAAAATGGAAGAAATTTTATACAAAAGATTAGTTGCTGTAAAAAAAAACGTACGGTTAATTAAACACATACTGCTCAGATAAATGCTGACTTGAGGGTGTGACTTGGATCTCATAATCTTGGATCTTGGATAGTTTTGACGATTCCCTTCTTTCCCCTGGTCAACGTCTGCTAGTGGCTACTTCTCTGTCTTTGTCCAAAAAATGTGTTCCCGGTTGGCAAAAGGATCAAAGAGGATTGTTTTTGTTGTTGTTTTTTTATCACAGAGGTACCAATATTATTATTTTATCTTCAGTTCTGTTAAATAGTTTGTTTAAGCAACGAGTGTCATTAAATCAAAAGAACACATTAAGAATAGCATACCAGCGATCACAGACGGGGATCTTTTGCTGCATTAACATTCCAGGGATCGCTCCTTGCCTTATATCATCACTCAGTCGCCTTTCTTTCACTGCATCTTTTGCACATGAACAAAGACTCAGAGATTATAATGATTTGTCGTTCTAAAAGACTTGAGGTCCTGCCAAGCTGCTCCAAAGCTCCTGCAAAACGCCCGGAAAGTATTTTTTCACTGTCGTGTTTGAAGAGTTCTTACACTTCCTGCATTTCCAAACAAGCAATTGCATAGAGGTACACTATTTAACAACTAATAACATTAACTAAATACCACAAGGGTTGCAGAAGTGCCTGGGAACAAATATATTAAAAGCAGCTGAACATCGCAGACAGAGTCATATTTTCACCTGTGGTCATTTTCGCCTGTCTAAGCTCTGCTCTCTCAACTGTCCTCTTCCCGTGAAAAGTGGCTTTCCACTGAGGTGTGGCACTGGCATTTACCAGAGCTTCCTGAATTTTCCGCAGACCCACGGAGAGAGGGGTGAAGGCACTGTCAGGGCCCGTTGAGAAAAAAAGCAGCACGCTTTGGCTGCTGAGACAGGTCACAAAAGGTGCCGCGAAGGTGCCAGCTAGCTTGCATCAGTGGAAGAGAAGTCTATGTATGGACCAATCCCGCGTGAAACACATGCAGCCCAGTGTAAACAGTGTTTAACAGCACTGCACCTCTCTGGACTTTGAATGCATTTCACGGTTTGGCCAACTAGATGAGAATAGGTTCCCCATGAAGAGTAGCCATCTTAGGGAGCTTTTCCTTACCACGATTGCCCAGAGCAGACTTGTCAGAATATCTGAATATCTATCAAAAGACAGCTTACGGATGTTCTCACGTTACCTACTGTTCATACTGGCACTGTTTTAGACTTTTACTGAAGCAGAGGGTTTGTTTTTTTTACTTCAACAAGCAATTGAAAAAGGTTCCATCAATGTCATCTTAAGTAATGATATAAAATTGCTGAACAGGTGAAACAAAAATCAAAGTATTTGTCGTCTTTCCATAAAAAAAAAAGGATTTTCAAAAATAATGTTTCCCTTAGCAGTGGAGATGTGTTGAGGAGACTGCAAAGAGGATTTACAATGCTTCTTTTTCAGATGGACATAACAGATGAAGTCCTACGTGAGATCCACAAAGCCATGCTGGCCATGGAGATGCTATTGCCACCATAATTACTCCCATGCAGACAATATATGCTCTTGTATACCCATCTCCTTTTTAAAAATACACAGAACCTTTTTCCTGACCCTGGCTGTCCACAATCAATACAATAATAAATAGCATCCCTCGTCTGTAATAAAGCGGCGAGACGCGTCTTCGCAAGTGTTTCAATTACACGTCACTTGCCTGGAGGTGCGGTCAGGAAAAGGAACGTTTGCTTTGTTCGGACCTGGAATGTTAATTCACCCGTCCATCCTGAAAGCCTCGTCTTTTATTTACAGTTGCACTGCACTACATTTCTCACTTCTGCTGACAGCTGCAAAGCATTGATCGGTGGGCTCAAAACGCTAAACGTTTCTCCCTGTCATTATCTTCTGCTGAATCCCAGTCTTAGCAGACAGGTTTCTCTGAATACGGTGTCTGACATGTCACATAACTGCATTCAAAAAATATTTTTGTTGGATCGTTGTGGTCATTACCAAACAGAAAACCTACGTCATTTATTGAAGATATTTTTTGACTTGTTAATATCAAAACTTTCCATCTGATTCCGGTTCAACAGTCATTCTGTAATGAAATGTTTTTAAGGATGGCAAGGATAAGCATGTTCTAATCGTTCCAATGACAGACTAATTTAGAAAAACTGATTATAAAAGAGTAATGGATCATGGATACTGTGAATTGTTATCCATGTAATTAATTTATCAAATAAATAACATTAACATTAACTAATCACCATAACGCTTGCAGTAGTGCCTGGCCAAATTGAGGACAGAAATAGTTTCTGAGACCATTTGATATGTGCTGAGTGCAGATGGTGTGGTGTATTGTGGGTAATCATCTGCCGCACCGTGAATCCATTTCAGTCTTAGGCAAATGAAATGAGCTACAGCCCTTTGTTATGCCCTGGTTTAACTAGGCATTGGTCCCTGTCTATCCGGAAGGCTCCAGCATGTCCCGTTGTCGATAAAGGCAGCGTTTCTGCCTGGAGGCCTTCACAGCTGTCTGTGCTGTAAGAGAATACCCAGTAGCACATCAATCTCTGGCCGGGTGACAGGCGCTATGTCCACCTGTTTCGTCAGGGCCACAGGCCTGCAACGGGGTGCTATGTGTGCGATCGCCACTAGCCTGTCTGCCTTTGTTTTTCCATACTTGGGCCTGCATCTTCCCACTTCCAAAACCGCTCTGACTGCCACGAAGAGAAGAAGTTTCTAAGAAGTTGTCACAAGGTTTTGCACTGAAGTGATGTACCCACAACATTTCGCTATCATGAAAGCATATCTAAATCATGGTATTGAGTCTTCGGTGATCACATGACTGACTAATGAAATTCATTTAAGAGACAGCGCGCATCGTGCAAATTTTTTTTTAAAGACACAAATCAACAAAAAATGTGATTAAAGCAAGGATAAGATAAAAGCAAGTAAGTTTTACTGGAGCACCTGACAAATGCCAGCAGACATTTTACTCATGTAATGACAAAATGAGTCTTTCTGTTCTGCCTGAAAAGGTAATTCATCAAGACCAAGGCCTTTATTTACTCAAAACAAAATAATCATTTTGATAAAAAACCATCCGCAAAAATACTAAATTGTTGTTGATGAGCGACCTTAGTTCTGTACTTTGGGAAAAGCTGCCTGGCAGGGGAAGAAAACGCTCTAAAGGTGAGACGAAAAGAAATGGCTTGAGGAAATGAAAGCGGGCCCGGAACCAATGACCAGCTGACCTCCAGCCGCACGCCGCCATTGTGCCGGGCACAGCGAGGAATAGCCATGCCACATACACCGACCCAGGTGCAGCGTGTGAGGCTGAGAAGATTGGATTACAAAGGCCTCGTTCCACATGATGTATGCTGTGTGTCTGTGCAGGTGTCTGAAGCACGCAGTGTGAGAGCAAACAGAGACTGCCTGCTCACTTTCTGTGGTTCAAGGACACCACGGAGTGGACAAAATAACTAAGAAAGTTCAACCACTCTTTAAATAATAAATGCTGTAAAATTTAAACTTGGTTAGCGTAGAGGTTAAAGGATTGGCTTGACAGCCTGTAGACTAGACATTCATGGAGGGGAATTGCTATATTAAGATATATAGGTGGTATCTGCTGAATCGTTTAGTACAAAGTTGAATTTCTGTTAAATGTGCCACAAACGGGAGGACGCACGGGACTATATTTTTTGCTTGATCAATTTGTGCCTTTTGTTCTTTGCTGGCTTCCGTAGTTGCTGCCTGGGTCAAATGGTGCATTTGGTCTGGGCTTAAAAAAGGAAGTTGGCATGAAAAGATACAGCTGGTGTTTTTTTTCTTCTTCTCTTTTTTGTTTATTCATTCATTCATTTTTCGTCACCACTTTTCGTGACCAAATCCAGGGTCACAGTGCGTAGGAGCCTAACCTGACGGGGCGCAGCCAGTCCATCACAGGGCAGAAGGCTGACAACATTGCACAAACGCAGTTGCCTATCCACTTAACTCGGAAAGTGAGAGAAAACCGGAAACAAAAGAATAACGCTCGTCAACAACAAGCTCCCTTTACAATGCTAACCATCTTGTGCAGAAATAACATGTAAATGCACAGACTAAATATCAGCGCCACAATAGAGCACTGTACGCATGTCACATAGCTATACACATGCAATAAACACAATGTGAAGTTCTTAATTAACACGTACAACCTCTAGATTACAGACATTAAATGGAGTGCTTCAGAACTGTACCTACGGCTGGCTAGACAGACATTCCCACACACCCTTTATCTGTCTTGCCAACCAACAGAATTGCACCGTACTGACATACTAAATATAAAATGTAATGTAAAAAAAATGTATATACTAAATATATGCATTTAGCCAACCAATATTAATAACTAAATGTTACACATTGCAATAACATATCCTTGAAATGACAATGCTCCATAAGCTGGGACAGCAATACCTCTCTGCAGACCCCGAGAGAGGCTGAACATAAACAATACAGTTTAAATTTGGGTTACGGTTGTTACACTGTCCTCATCAACCTGTAAAACATTTCAGAAACAAAGTCTTTCTGCTCTTTAAAAAAAAAGGGAATTCTTCAATAAAGAATGTAATGTCTTGCACCACGTATGCCTCCGTGCAACTTCAAGGCTTTCTAAGTTAATCCACCTGGCTCTGTTCAACTCCCCCCACCTGAGCGCTCTTTTCCGCCCCTGCCCCAGTTCCAATCGCCTGTCCCTCTTTATGACAGTAGCAGTCACCTGTGACATTAAGCGGCTTTCTCAGGTAGGCAGAGGATCCGCCTGGGTGAAGTGCTCTTAGCACACCTCAACTTCACACCTCACCAATCACAACCCTCTCTTTTATCCTTTCCTTTCTATCGTTTCCTCCTCTCTCTCCTTCTCGGGGATGTGCCTTTCAGGTTAATACTGTTGTGCTCCATTAGGCCCCCACCAATGGCCACCCCCGCCACAACCCGTAGAACACTCCCCCGGGGCTCAGCACTTAATGGCAAGGGTGGCTGGAGCTGGGCTCTTAGTGGGTTTGCAGCAGGAAGCAGAGGGGTCTCAGGTTACCTGCCCCGTTAAGACTGTGTTTGTTTACTCGTATCAGAGCTGGTTCAGGGGTCTTAGGACATGAAAAACAAAAAAAAGCGCTCTGTCCTTTGAGCGTGAAGAATTGCTGACGTCCAAAATAGCTGATACTTAATCCTGGCCATTGTGTGGGATCTAGCACCTCCTACATGACAGTTGGAGGCCATATCCTGCTACTCCACGGGCTCTCTTTGCTTCTCTCCCAGCACATCCACTGCTCTTTGGAAAGGGTGGTTCTTCAGGGCTTCAGGGCTTCAGGGTTTCAGGGCTTCAGGGCTTCAGGGCTTCAGGGTTTCAGGGCTTCAGGGTTTCAGGGCTTCAGGGCTTCAGGGCTTCAGGGTTTCAGGGCTTCAGGGTTTCAGGGCTTCAG
>JAOVYW010000034.1:1430950-1441991 GCA_025775045.1 Hiodon tergisus
CCTGTAGAATTGGGGGGGTCTGCTTTACTACTGCAGGATCAGCCCGGCTGACGTTCCTGTAGAATTGGGGGGGTCTGTTTTACTACTGCAGGATCAGCCCGGCTGACGTTCCTGTAGAATTGGGGGGGGGGGGGTCTGCTTTACTACTGCAGGATCAGCCCGGCTGACGTGCCTGTAGAATTGGGGTAAGGTGGTCTCAAAGAGTCCTCCTTTCCTTTTTCCTTTCTTTATATCGCAGGTCAGGCAAAATTAACCACAGAAAAAATGTAAAAACTCACCCTCTGATTCTCAAACCAACGTTAAAAACTGTCATCAAGGGCATCCCAGTGTCTCTGCGGCCAGAGGTGGGACTGCAGCACGTCCGGCCCCTTCTCCACTCTCCCTGTTTGTGCTGCCGGGGGTGCGAGATTACAGAGCGATTAATTCATCCGCTAAATAAAAACACAATGCCCCGTGCCATTTCACCCGCATGTGTTTACAATCACATCTTGACTTCAGGGGGTTATGTTACAAGGGAGAGACGCTCTAAATGTGCATGGCCGAGTGTCTCAGATGTCCATTTTAATTCCGGGGGTTACTGTTCCTTATCATGAAATTATGACAATGCCATTGCAATGGTGACAACAGCTCAAAGAAGCCTTCAGTGACTGAGGTTTTTTTTCTCCCACATGTTCATTGCTCTTCTCTAGTTGCCAGTCATAAGGGCAATAATAGCTCATCGTGAAAAATAAAAACTTTACAAACTTTACCACAGGCATACAGTTATTTAAAGATACTGAACTGTTTGACACCCGGAACTGGACACACTAAAACTGAGACTCATTACAAAAATGTTGCTTGTTTAGCAGAACCAGAGACAGGATGTTCAACAGTCTGGGCCAAGGTCCAGCTATGATCAGTCTAAAAATTTAACTAATAATCCATTTTATCCTGCAGTCATATATTCTGCTTCCAGACAATGAGTGCCACATGCCATTTGTCTGACCTTTTACTGACTACCTTGTTGCTACTTACATTACTATCTCATTAACTAACTGTACGTTACTGCTTTACACAATGTACCCTTTTTTTAAACCTGCATCGGGCTACTGGGTAACCTTGAAAATCTCTGGATGGCACTTTGTGACGACCAGTTGGTAAAAGGTGCTGTATGAAATCAATTCTGACCTTGTGCCACTGATGCAGAGGCTCAGTGAAGCTATCAGAACTGAAATGTGTCCCAGACAGACTGAGTGGGGTCTTTAAGCAGGTATACTGTTTGTCCCTGGAAGGCCTTGAGCAAGACTCCTCACCTTAATTATTTTATTGAACGTGCATTGAATGCACATCAATGGAACAAAAATTTTCAACTATACATTTGGCCTGAATAAGGACATCTGCTGAGCATGAAAACGTTGTATTTGTGGCCTGTTCATACAACCCTGCACCAAAACTAATCAAGGTATTCACTGTGGGTGATTATTTGATTTATTTTACATTTTGACATTTTATTGAAAGTGAAATTATAAAAATCTAAAACACCAGGAAAAGTAAAGGCTTTCAAATGTTGTAGTTGATAGTTGCTTACAAACCATACTTTTTCCTTTGTTTATTGGTTATCAAGGGTTACATACACAGTTGTATATACATTATATAGACCTATCTATATAGAGAATATTTATATTCTCTGACGGAATTAAAGTCAAGTTAAGTTTCTCTCTCAAGGGTACAAGTCCCCTTGTGTTAAACATGTTCGCAAATTTGTGAATAGACGAGCAAACAACGGCAACAGACAAAGTGTGATCATGTGATCAGCAACGGGTGAGTAAACACTCCGGGCTACCAAATGCAGACCTGCAAAGCCGTGGTTCACATTTATCCGTTGGGACGTTACACAGGAAATGAGTGGTTTATGACTTGTAATTTATCAGATCACTACGTGTACAAATGTATCGCATATGCAGCAACAGGGTTTTCAGATCAGCGCAAATAACCCTGGGGATATTTTTGACAATAACCAGATTTCAGAGAACGCATTTCAGTTTTTGCAAGTTATTACAATTCTTGTAAAAAATAAAAAACGCCACGTCCACGTTTTAAGTGCTAAATACTTTTATCCAGAATTTACAGCAAAGGATTTTTTTTAAATGCTGGATGTAGAGTTTGGTGGTGGGGAAAATAATGACATGATATCAGTTCGTGGTAATGATACATATGGTAGAGCAGTTTGATTATGTGAGGACGTAATTAATATACATGCTAATTAAAATGCTACGGGAATGTTTTAATGCCTTTGCAAAGCACAGTGGGGCGGACTTGAATGAGTGCCTGATATTCCAGCCGGTGAAGGGCACACATAGCGTCAACTGGTAGCGGCTACCACACTCCCGCTCCTTGTAAGGGCAAGAGCGCCTGTGTGTTTTTAGGGTAATGTGATTGACGGCTAAGTACTAGCCCCAATTAGCGCCACGCAATTTAAGAGCTTCTACTTTCAGATTATGCGTTACTTCACAAATATTCCAGCAACGGAAACGACGGCTATCGGATGTCCAGTCTGTGCACTGGCAGCGTCGCGCTCTTCTTTACCGATTGGGCGCGAACACGTTGTGCGCGTGCACGAACGTTCACATTCGGCCACTGCGAAAATTAATTGTGTCGTTGAGGTCTAACGGGAAAAGGTCAAGCATCTCGTTTTTCGAATGCTGACGCTTAAATTAATTGTTCACGGTGGGGGTGCGATTTTAGTGGAAATAGTCGGCTGATATGACTAGAATTATAACACAAAACATAAAACTTAAGGACTGAATATAAAGCAATCTTTATATTTATCAATATCCTAATCACTGATTCATCTCTAACCGCAGTCTAACATAAAGTAATGGCTGCGCAGATACTGAGCCTTAATCTGTGAACAATTTTGGATCATATGAGAAATATTTTCTTTCCCCACAAATTCCTCTCAAAAACCGTCGGGAGTGTTAATGTCTGAGTTACTAAAGCGAAGTGAGTCCGGAAGGTTTTATGTGCTTTTAGAAACTGCCAATATTACAGGCGGCCCTAAAGTCTATGAATAGAGGCCATTGTTTCTTCTCTGGCCCAGAAGCGCGAGGGAAGACTTTCATTCCGCCCCCGACGTCTCTTGTCCTTCATCACGTTTGTCAGGACATGACATTAATCTACAGCTGTCCAGTGGGCCTATTAAACTATGAAATACAACAAACAGCCCAATCGAGACAGAGAACATATGCTGAATTGGTCACACTTTCCTTTCCTGCATACACTTCAGTTTCTGCTGATTGTCTGGTTCTCTTACGGATCATTTAACCAATATTCGGTTATTGTAACGAGTATGCATATGCAGACAGCACTGACTGCAACCCATCTTTTCGAAAGGAGGCTGAAAACACATAGGAACCTACAATTAACAGCGATGTCAGAAAAAATATACAACCGTGACATCCCCTTTCAAGATGTTAAAATAGTGCTATATGGTTGTGTTCATCTGAAGAGGCCAATATAATTCTATTTCTGGTTTTAATATATAAAACGTACGTGGTACACAGATATTATTATCATTAGGGCATGATTCAGTACTCCTGCATTGTGGTTTATCCTACATTTTCAAAGAAGTTTTCTTGCAATAATTATTAACTGGGAAATATCTGTTATTGATTAAACTGTTCAAAGTTAAGCGGAGAACTAATTAAGTGGTGGAACGGCCAACACATTAAAAAATAGAGTTTTCATTTACAAAGGAACATTTTAATCATTACAAGATGTTGAGAACGCAAACTGTATACTGAAATATACTTTTTCTTTCCCCCTCCCAGGGTCACAACTGTACGTTTTTCCACTGGATACCTGCAGACAATTTAGAGTATCTTACTACACTGACACATACTATATTAACCTGAACTTATTATGAGAAGGGTCTCAAAATGTTGGTCTTGAGAATAAATGTTTTATAATTCTTTGCATTCTCTACCAGAAAAACATAAAGACATTCCATGTTTGTTGTTGAATGACAGTATTAGTCTAAGAACAGATTACAGAGGAATTTCAGTGGCATTCTGAATTTCAGTGATGTTGGACCATTGGTAGACAACATATAGTATTTACATTAGGGTTTTATCATGAAAAAAAATTATACTTTCATTGTCAATATATTAATATATTCACATCCAAAAACCATAGCTTAATGTTGGATTTTCAACCAACCCACAAATACTGGAAAACTGCGAAGACCTACAATATAAAGACAAAGATCTTTAATGCAACTCATTCCACAGTTACATATGTCTCTTCTCTCAAATCCTCAGAAAGAACTGCACAGGAGGTGAGACCTCTGTTTCTCACAGACGTACACACACACACTCGCTCGCACACGCGCACGCATGCACGCACAAATACACAAACACTGACACATATAGACACGTGCACACACTGACAAATGTGCACATACGCACTCACGCAATCACACCAACAGACACAGCCGCAGCACAATGGAACTAGGTGTTTTTCGGACTTTGCGTGTCCGCTACTTGTCTCTACCGCCCCATCCTCTTGCAGCACAGTTGCTCTCCGCGGGTGGGGGTCCAGTTTTTGACAAAATGCTCCTTGTGTGGAGTCCAGAGCACTTGTCGGGTCAGACTCAGCATGGTGACACCACGACTGTGTGTCTGGTAAGTTGGAGAGCAGTTGTTGTTGACAGCTGCACTAGAGCAATGCGCAGTAAAGTGGCTTCAAATAGCTTGTGCTCACTTCAGTCATGACAGAGAAGTCTTCTTCCTCATAGGGAAAAACAAAACAAAAACAGTGCAGCTTCACAAATAAAATGTGAAGTTCTGCAGCCACTGACCAGTGTCTCATTGCAAGACTTCATGTCACCATTAGTGTTCAAAATTTCACGTAAAATGTTTTTTCCCCCCTGCAGGCTTCCTTTGGAAGAGCAAAACATACAAGCAAATAAAACAAAAGGGTAACACCGAAGTGCATTCTGGGAAAGCCTTCAGTCTTTTTCCCCAGCCACCCCCACCCTTTACTTTCTCTGTCTGGCTGGAGAAACTCAGTTCTGAGGCTCTGTCACTCTGTCCTGTCCGTCTGGTTTCCGGAGGAGTTTTAGCAGACGGTATTCCACAGAGGCACAATTTCAGCTCAGGATGGGCCCGCCACAGAGGGTGTAGCGTCGAGCTGCAAGCGAGATTAGAATCTGTTACAGAAAATGCCAGTCACTGTCTACAAGGCAGAGAAACACAGAGCCCAGTCAACGCTGGAAAGGGCCGGCTGCACGTCTCTAAAACCAGTACAAGTCCTTGCTCTTATCCTGGGTCGGCAGACCTGAGAGAGAAAGAGAGAGGAAAAAAGGGGAAAAGAAAGTGAGAGAGAGGGGAGAGAGAGAGAGAGAGAGGGAGAAAGATAAGAGGCGGGAGACAGACAAAGGGAAGGAAGAAAAGGGCAAGAAAAGAACATTAGGAGGAGGAAGACAACCATCTTACTTCTACAGGCAGGACGCCCTGAAGTAGGAGAATGTGAAAGCACAGAGAAACCAGGTCAAATCAGATCAACAATAATCAAATCCCCACATTTGGGCACCATGCCTATTATGGCTAATTAACTCAGCTATCAAAGATAAAGCTTTCAATCAATAGTGTAAGACAGTATTCGAAAAGAATCTTCCAAAGGAGTAAAAAAAAAAAAAAAAAAATAGGCCACATGAAGAATAATCCAGAATATAATGCAATATACCGCTAACAGTGGCACAATATGGTGCAATCTGGGTTTTTGTCCTTGTTACCTGCGTCCATGTTGAGGCCGAGGCTTTGACCCATGTCCGAGCCAGGGCCCGTGAAGGCCCCTGTCCAGGTTGAGCTGGCCGGGTCTCCCTTCCCGACCTCACACTGTTGGGCGCCGGCTGCTGGGACTGCTGCCGGGGTGAGCCGGTGCGACCGCACAGAGGGTACCAGCAGCGAGCCGTAACGGGGGTCAAACGGCGTGCCGTAGACCTCGTGCACGCCGGGCCGGGGGTAGGCGGAGCTCTGGGTACTGATGGCCCCGCCCAGTGAGTAGGGGTGGTGGTGGTGGTGGTGGTGGTGGTGTGGGTGGTGGGGGTGTGCCGGGTGCCAGGGCTCCGGAGGGGCCTGGTGTAGGTGACCATGCAGGGAGACGGCAGAGTAAGGGTCCGTGGGAAAGGGAAGCTCCGAGTGAGGACCTCCCAGCGAGCCGCTCAGGCCACTGCCCAGGGAGGCAGCCACGGACGGCTGGTACGTGCTGTTCCAGAAGGAGGGCGGGAAACTCCTTTGATTCATGGGGAATGATCCATCTGAAATGAGGAAAACTCAGTGAAAGCCTGTCACCACACTGCTCTGAGCTGTGGAAGTCAGCGTGCAGAAAGGGGTTTTCTTCCTCTGCGGGACGCTAGCTCTCTTCAGCCTCATGGAATAACAGGAACACAAGTAGTGTAACCCCAAAATCAGCAATGTTGAGTTTAAATTCAACACACTACAGAACTTCTCAATTCATTACAGTTTGTAAAGTAATTAAATAGTTAATTATCTCAGTGCATTGCATTGCTCCTGGCGTTGTATCTGGCTCGAGTCACGAGATCCGGGTTGCATGTCAGGTGGATTGGCGAAACCGAAATTGGCCGTCTGTATGTTAGTATGTGGCTGTGTCTGTCGGTCTCCAGCCCTGCAATGGACTGGCAACCTATCTGGTTCTGCAGGTTTAGGCTCCGGTGCATCGCGACCATGAATTGCATAAACAGTTATGGGAAATGAATGAACTAACGCACAGTTTAAATTATCGTACGAAGGAATTCATAAACACTAGTTCCTTTTTTTATGTGCCACCATGTGGATTCCTGCTTTTGGTTAGATTTGATGTGCTCTGCAGCCAGAAGTCAGTAAGAAGTGCTAAGTAATTTGAGCTTTGTTTGAAGAAACAAATTGAAATTAATTTACTTATGTTTATTTGAACTTCTTGGCTGTAGTGCTTGTGCACCGAGGCCAATCGGTTTCGCCTTGGGAATGAATACCCTCTTGACAAAAATGATGAACCTATCGGTGCCACAAAATAAACTAAAACATCGACATCGACATAGTCCTGCTTATCTTATCTTCAAAGTGAGACGCTATAAATTGAACAGGTGCACATGCCTGGCCATTTGCTTTTTAGCTTTTTAGCTTTAGCACTCCCCTATGGCAAACTTTCTGGAGAAATTATTATCAAGAAAGGCACTGTTTTTAACATCCTCTTTAGACTTGGGATATTTCAATCAATACGCACTTCTTTCATGACCAATCAGAAGTCCAGATTCCTCTGGTGTGCCGGCAACATTAGACCATTTTATATCCCAAGTCTTAGCTGAATCAGTAAACAGTATTTACGACCAGAGACAGTGGACCACATGTAGACACACCTTAGATTGTGTCCGTCGCTCTAGCTATGAATCTCACATCGTTCATTATGGAAGTAGCGGTAAAATCGAATGATGTGATATTTAGTTATTATTATAAGTAATTATAAATAATAAAAGCAGCTACTTCCGTCTTAGTGGAGCACCGAAGCATACTCTTCAGACACCAAACTATCTTTGTAAAATAATGCTGTAAAACAAGGTAGACATATCAGATGTCAGGGCAGTCAAACTGTTCAATTGGATCTATAGTGATATATGTGTTACATACTGTCGTGAAATCGGGAAGAGAGGCTCTTTCAACATAATAGCCAAACTAAGCAAAATTACTTGGTGCCGTGTTTTTGACAATTCAGTAGAAATGCGGTAATTGAAGCAATTCACAGAACGATTTAATTGATCAAATATAACTGTGGCATCATGTCATTTGTTAAAATTGGCTATAAGCACAATCGATCATAAGGACATTTAACATTTAATTACATTTAATTATTGACCTAACTTCCGTACTTAAATAATATTCAGTGGAGAAGGAAAAAACTTTTTTTCAGATTCAGATTCGAAAGATTTAATTCTTCGATACCGTCTGCCAGCTCAAACATAAGTTGCACGGCACTTACAAACGCACAGATACTTCGTTCGCTATTGTGACTCCCACCTCTCCAGGAAGAAGTACCTCGTGAGGACTTGTTACTCGCGGAACTGGAGACGTAACTGCTCGGCTGGCTGAGTGCCCGGCTGAAATGTTCGTCGACAACCGAACTGATGTCCCCTTGGAAGTAGGTGAAGAGTACGCATCTCGAATTGATGTATTCGGCTTCGGGAGGATGATCCTTCTCGCGCGTGCAGTCCTCTTCCTTAATCGTCGGTCCGGAGTGACTCGAGAAAGAACTGTTCCCACTAATGCTTTCTTGTGTTTCTTGCATCTTGGAATAAAATGCTATTTTCTGAAACACAATATAAAAACATATTTTAAATAATTGTTAAAAGTTAAAATGCCAATTCCGTTGTTACAGAGCAACGGCAATAACGCATAGGGGTGTGATTTTGATACACAATTGCGGGCTATACATCTCTTCACAGGTTTCGACGTGGCGCGAACCAGTTACGTTTAATTATACCGTATTTAAGTTTCACTTTCTTAACCTCTCATTAGCCCCAATATAAATACTTATATAATGGCATTCCCTCTTTGGAGCCCACAGATCTACCATGGAATAACTATTGCGCTCGGGACACTCAATCACATTTTCCGCACGTTTTATCTAATAAAAAAAAAAACGTTGATTAAATAGTTACATAACTTACATAATTAATTTCGTGTATATTCCGAGCATAATAGATGACCCCCCCCCCCAAAATAAATAAATAAATAAAAACAACAACAACAAAAACAAAAACAATATCGGCAATAAAAAGTGATAGGCAAGGTTGATAGGGGTTCAAGAATTCCGATTTTGCCACATGACCAATTTAAAGAATATTTACCCACTATTTAGAACACGAACCACCCCTCCCCCACTGTTCAAAGAGAGATGTACATTTGTATATTGACTGTGAAGGGTTTAAGGAACTTGGTAAAGCCAACAAAATACTTTTAAATATCGCGAATACGTCATTACAAATAAGTCAAATCTTGCGAATTGGTCAGCGTTATTGTACTTTATTGTAAAATAAAATAAAATGTACTACATAGCTTCAATTGCATTCTTTAACATCTTTATCTGCAATAAATGTAGTTCATCTGCTCTAACATGTTTTTACGGTACTATATATATAGAAAATACTAAATAGAAAAAATATCCACAAAAGACAAAAAAACTATCTATAAATAAATACTTATAAATATTTCAAATTCTATATTTATTTCAAACGCTTAGTTACTAAGCAAACAATATTAAAACTGTTTACGATGAATGACGGTTAAAAGTAAAATACAACATCCAGTAAAAAATATCTGAAAGGGTTGCATCGAATGATCATGGTTGTTGGATGACTTACATTATTAACAATTATTATAATCAATATTAACTATAAGTAGTTACGATACGTTTGATAAATTAATAAGAACACAGTTAAAACAACAGCTATAATTATAACAAAACAAAAAAACAGCAGCAGCACTACTACCACCAACAACAACAATAATAATTGTTATATAATTAATTATTATGATGTTTGTAAATTGTTCCCATTTATAGGCAATCATATCGATTTTATAATTCATAATTCTTAATTGTTTAAAAAGCATAAGGTTATATCAAACGGAAAAAAAATGTTGATCACAATATATACGGCCTGTAAGCAAATGTGTACAACTTTCAAACTCCCCTAAATTCAAAAACATTCCAGGGGAATTACAGCCGTAACATACCTGGTGATGATACGGACTATAGGTCGCAGCAAAATACGGTTGTGGAGGACCATAAACTTGATACATAACATCCAGGCTCATGGCTGAGAACAGCTGAATCTCAGGTATTATTCGTTAACGGAATGGAGTGTTGCTTCATTGGAGACGCCAGATCTACAATTCCCTGTAAACAGAGGAAAAAAAGGGATCTTCAAATGTAGCACCAAAGAGTTCTATCCCGACAGCGCTACGCGTCTTCTCTTCGGTCTCGCAATACTGTCAGTGTAACAGAAGGGGTGTGACAAGCTGAAGTGTAGACAGGCGGCAGCGGAGCGCATTGACGTTTCATTGCACGAGCTTTAAATCGACCAATCTGATCGTAAACTTCTCTCCTGGGTTCTAAAGGGGCGCCTCTGATCGCGGTACATTTAAAATAATAATAATAATTAAAAAAATATCTAATCCTCAGTCTGCATTATCGCCGTGGATAGGCGTACAGCTTATCTATCATTGGAGTATCTGTGCTTCACTGACTTCACGTGTTAAAATAGTGCCAAACTCTACTGCTAGACATTTAAGGGAAAATGTTACATTTGTGTTCTTGCTGAATAGAAACAAAAAAAATTACCTCCTTACTCTAATTTCCCGCTGCGAAGCTTCGAATAAATGTTATATAAACGACTGAGATGGTAATCATGAGCATAGAGAGTTAATAAACTCTAATTAATTAATTTAATTCACTTTGTGGGCATCAGAGAGACAGGTTTATCAAAAATCTGGGGAGTGAAAGTTTAAATACCCCAAACTTCTTTCTTGTGCGCTTTCGAAAAAAATATGCATATTGAAACGATTAATTTTTAACAAAAGCGGTGTCCCTTAGATAGTTAGAATTAAAACGAAAAATCAGGGTAAGCAGACATGAGTGAAAGCACATTGAGCACGCAGGAGATAAGTCAATACATATTTAAGTAAAAATACAGTTTTTACTCTTCAGGTCAAGGAGTTTTATTCGTTAACTTCTTTATATAAAATTATATTGTCCGTTTTAAAAATGTGCTGTGTAGGAATATATTTAAAAGTGCATATAGTTGATATAATAAAACAGCTAGCTCGTTCTTGACGTTATTAAAAACTAAACGAGCTGCCTGTTAGTAGACAGAATTGCGAGTAGTCAAAAACGCAATCATTTGAATGCTGTGGCGCGGGGACTTATACTAAGAACAGTTTCTGCTGAATAACTACAATTATTTCCCAAACAGTTCTTATAGACCTCAAATTAATTGACGAGAAAACTC
>JAOVYW010000034.1:1442091-1453338 GCA_025775045.1 Hiodon tergisus
TTAATACATTCAAATAAATACTGTCACTATTTTTAAACACGTCTAAAAAGAAAGAAACAAAAAGGAAACATTTTCATCTAATATTATAATTTTTTGATAACATGCACAGACTTATGTAAAGACGTATTTGCCGATTATCTACAGAGAAAATCAAATTAATGAATTTCAATTTAACAATTTCAATTTCATTACTCTTGTTTTCTAACTATATAAAGCAAAGTTCACAGCTTTGTACCTTTATTTTGACAAATGTTCTTAATGTTTAAACAATTACCTCGACAAATGTAGCCTATGGAATGAGGGTTTAGTACCTCCTGATTTTATTAGGGAATTTCTCGAGAATGTTCGTATCTTCCGAGTAATTTCTCCACCTTTTGAAGGTAGATCTGATGCGACGGAGTCGGCATTTTCTTTGTCAGCAACAGATCTTGTCCATAATATTATTGGTGCAGAAGTGAACAGAGCTACGGCTAAAATTATTCTGCTAATGCTAAGGACGACCACGGAATAAGGACGCATGACATCACAGTGTAATTAAACCGGGGCCTTGTAATAAGTAGTAGACCTGCAGCAAACATATATTGTTTGCTGTATTATTTTTATTTTTGTCACCAAAATCAGAAGTAAAACCATTGGTTGGATATTTATTTTTTGTGTGTGTGTGTGTGTGTGGGGGGGGGGGGAATCGGACCTCTTACAAATAATCCAGTTTGCATGTATTCCAACTTCAGCCCACAATTAATGACTCTAAAGCGTGTAAATGCACTCCCACTACACAGTAGGACATGCCACCCTGCTTTGGGTTCTGGAATGCAGGCAGCACATTCCTGCTTTGTTCCCATCTTCTGTAAATGCCACTGACACATTGACATTGCTATAGTACACAATACTTCTTTTCAATGGCTACTGGTATAATGAACATAATAGAGACACTTAGGTTGTAAATCTACAATAAGCATAGTCCAGGCACTTCTAAATACTTAAAATGTAACAATTACTTTTACAATTACAAAGAGAATGATTATTTCACACACCGTGTTATTCAGCTCATTAAGTTTCAATGCAAACAGAAGTCTTACTTACCAGTGGGATATGGACCTGAAAGCCTGGAGGCATAAGGCGTTGACGTTTCTTTCTTTACCCTGGTGACCAGTGACATCTATTACTGCTACACGTAAGTGATTCAGTCAGCCCGGCGAGTTCAGTTGTCAGGGTCCTGGTAGGTTATATGTATTAAGAAACTAAAGCCTGTCAGTATCAGAGCAGGGGAAAAACCAAACAAATCACAAACGCAGTAAAAAAAAACTCTACTAAAATGAAGACAAAAAACAAAAGAAACAAAAGAACAGCTCAATAGCCGAGGTGTTGGTTTGAACGTTGTGTCTTTTTTTCGTGAGATCTACATGAAGATGCCAGTTAAGATGTCAAGGAAAGAAAGGATCCCAGTTATTCTTAACAGGTTTCACCAAATGAAACACACGAAAATGGTTGACTATAAGGGCTCTTTTTACTTGGCAAGGGTCCCGTCCTGCCTCACCTGTTAACAGATAATATTACCAATTGCAATAACTCTCCATTTCTAAACTGACATCACAGAGACAATGTTTTCCTCTTTTTTCCCTTTTTTAAACAAGTGTAACGTGACATGGTTTCTATTTCTACATAAACAGCTTTAAGACAAGAAACCTCCCTTGTGTTAACACCCCGGCTAATAGCGGCTAACTCGCCGAGACAACGGTGCATTCAACACGTCTAATGGAAGAGGAAAAGGTCTTGGGAGGGGGGGGGGGCATCGCGGAGGGCCTTTATTCTCTCTGTTTTCAACACGGCCTGCTGCCTCGAGACTAAACTGTGAAAGCAGAGGGGCTCTCCTGGCTTTTGTGCAGCCTGCTGACGGAGGGGACCCCCTGGCCCCCGCTCTCCATTCACAGGTAATCTGCCCGGGCCCTCCCAGGGCTACTCGGAGGGCCGGGAGAGAAGATGAAAGGAGAACGGAACAAAAGCACTGTCGGAACAAGTTTAAATGTGGCGAAGGAATGCAAACATCTACCACGGCAAAAGTAGGTGCTAAATAATTCACAATAACCTCCGGGATCTGGCAGGGAAATTTTTATTTTTATTTTTTCTGACTCAAGAGCGATCATGGTATCCTTATTAATAAGGTCAGAGTAATGGTGGAAGTATATTAATATATATATATATATATATATATGTAAAAAAAAATAATATATTATATATATGTAAAAATATAGAAATATTAAGCATGCATGCCATATAATGTCTCATCCTGATTAACAACTTCACAGTTTCTTTTTACATAGATTTAAAGAAGATTGCATTGTTTATGTAATGAATTAATTGGCAAGTGCCGAATGAATTGTAGAAAAATGTTTAAAGAAAAAAAAAAAAATAGTCCGCCATCCAGA
This sequence comes from Hiodon tergisus, assembly GCA_025775045.1. Taxonomy (NCBI): domain Eukaryota; kingdom Metazoa; phylum Chordata; class Actinopteri; order Hiodontiformes; family Hiodontidae; genus Hiodon; species Hiodon tergisus. The sequence continues at coordinate 1,444,518 of JAOVYW010000034.1, forward strand.
GTAAAATTTGTCCAAAGGCCTGTATTCACAGGTCCTGGCCAGTATGGTGCTTTTAGGAATACCAGTGGGATCAGGGACCAATGATGGAATGACACAGGCTTGAACCCTTCTGACCAGCGTGACCACAGCACCTGCTTCAGAAGTAGGGGGTGTCAGAGTGAAACGGGAAACAGAGTGTGTTTGTTTCAGGAGTTAAACTGGGACACCTGTCTAGGCTGCAAAGAGGGATTTCCCCAGGAAGGGTCCTGGAAAAACACAACCAGGGGGGTCCTTAGGGTGCACAAAATGACCAAGAGCATGAGATTGATCGTTAGGGGAGCTGGGGCCTGGGGCCTGAGGCCGATAGGCTACCGCTGTTCTGGCCTGATCAGCTGGAGGTCCAGGTATGCAGCAAGTTGTCCATGCAACACAAAAGGAGTTCTCAAGAAAAAACAACAATACAGATTCTGTAGATTTGCCTTGAATGCGAGACTACGGTAGCGCAAGTCATCGACAACGCATTGTGCCCAGAGCAGTGAGATTCTCTCTGAGGTCATGAGGCCACGCTTTGTGGGGGCTGCAGACAGCAGTGCTTCATTTGGACAAAGCTCCTCTCGTCCGCATTGCTACGCACCAAACAGATAAGGGGGCTTTCAAGGCCTTGTGGAGGACTACAAGTGTGTGTCAATGAATGAAAGTTGTGATATTCCCTTTACCACCATTACCTTACATGTTGTTTTGTTAATCTAACAGAAGCTCTTATTCGAAGCGACTTATACATATTTATACAATAAAGAAATCACCACAGATACACTACATGGCCAAAGATGCATGGTGGACACTACATGGCGGACACCTGTGTAATAAAAATCTCATTGCAAAATCATGGGCATTAATATGGGTATGGTTTTGCTGCTATAACAGCCTCCAGTCTTCTGGGAGGGCTTTCCACTAGACGTTGGAACATTGTTGAGGGGAATTGCTTTCATTCAGCCACTAGAGCATTGGTGAGGTCGGGCACTAATGTCATGTGATTAGGCCTGGCTCACAGTCGGAGTTCCAACTCCCAAAGGTGTTCGATGGGGTTGAGGTCAGCGCTCTGTGCAGGCCAGTCAAGTTCTTCCACACTGATCTCGACAAACCATTTCTGTATGGGCTTCACTTTGGGGGGGCCTTGTCGTGCGGAAACCGGAACTGGCCTTCACAGGAACTGTTGTGGCAACAGGAATGGTAAAGCGTGATTCATCACTCCAGAGGACACCAGAGTTTCCACAGCTCCAGAGCAGCAAGCTTTACAGCACTCCAGCCGGTGCTTGTCATCACACAGGCTGACTTCAGGCTTGTGTGTGGCTGCTCGGCCATGAAAACCTTTCATGGAGCTCCTGACAAACAGTTCCTGCGCTGACGTTGCTTCCAGAGGCATTTTGGAACTTGGTCGTAAGTGTTGCAACCCAGGACAGACGATTTTGTTTTTATCAGCGATAACTGACTTGTTTGAAAGGTGGCATCCTATGACAGTGCCAAGTCGCTTAGGTCTTCAGTACAACCCATTTTACTGCCAATGTTTGTCTATGGAGATTGCATGACTTTGTGCTTGAGTTTATACATCTGTCAACAACGGGTGTGGCTAAAATACACACACATACATACACACACAGAATAAAATGCCTGGAAGTATAACAGCTACGTAAATATTTGTTGCGCCCGCGTCCAAATTTGGTTCCCCTCTCTCTGTTGCCGTGCCACCACACTGCACAGAGGAAGCACAGTGGAGGCCGGTCCGTCTGGTCGGGACACCTGTCGCAGGGCATTAGCCTGCAATGATGTTATGGCTGTGGAAGAACTGTGTAAAAACTCAAATGCACTGACCATAAACAGAGCGTTCACAATCCGGTGGGAGGGTTAACCCTGGCCACCTCCCTTTGGACCAGCTCTGAGCTCTCCCAACCGTTTATCCTCAACAGCTCATTCGTTCATTCATTCATATAGTCCTTCATTCAGTCATTATACATTATTAATTTAACACCTTGAAATGAATGATATGATGCATGTTCCTATCCAGAAACTCACTCCCCTCCAAATTTCCAATCACACAACCAGACAAAGCATATTTGGCAAGTAGGACTTCTAACTATTAAAGTTAATAGGTATAGTTTATTTCACATAGCAGAAGCATTCCATCATTGACGTAATTTACTCTGATAAAATTCCTGTACCGAGTTTTGATGAGATTTCTGCTGGCCAGAATAAACAGCGATCAATAGTAAATAACAGTGGCCGCGAACACGTAATTAATTTTTCTAATTTCTAACCCATTAATGGCAGCTATTTTCTGGCTGTAAGAGTCTATTTTCTGTTGATGATGAAAAATATAACTTCCAGTAACCTTTTCTAAAAAACACAAATGACAAATACTCATGTTCTGTCCTTGCCATGCCATCTATATTCATTTGTATATTTAGTGTAAGAATGTCTTTTTGCAAAAAACTAATCTATATTCTTTTGTAAGAAGTGGACTACTGGACGAACACACAAAAAAATCTCACTCAATTGATTCACTCAGAGTGTCATTCCAATTTATAAAAATGCAATTTTGTATTCACTTTTGAATTTATTTTAAAAATTCCACAATGGAATGAATGCATAAAAAGTATTCAGTGCAAGGTCGCTGGTTGAAACGATATATTTGAATAACGGTTCTCTGCATGGGAGCTGTTTGGACCTTTATGAGGGAACTGAAAAGATGGGCCAAGTTTCCCCCCTCATGAGAAACCTTGAAAGTTCAGTGACTGGAGTGGTATTGGCTGGTTCTTCAAGTCTGATTTTCTGTCTGTTGAGTGGAAACGTGCATGTGCTGGTCAGGTTGACAGAGCCTCGTATTTCAATGGGGAAAAAGTATTCTGACTGACCAGAGACCAAAAACTTTGATATTCGGACACAAATATTTTATTTATTAACCAAGAAAACCATACAGAAGGTATCAGACCTATGTTTTGTACTTTTTTAGAGGGCATGGCAACAATCCCAGGCCCTTTAAAGAGCCAGCAAAGCTTTCTCGTGAGGGAGAACGGATGAAGTCAAACGGGAAAAAGCTGGACAGTTTGACGGTTTAACGGTTCGAGTATAGTTTCCCCCGAAAAGGGAGGTTTTTGTCCATGGGTTTATCTGGAAGTTTGTTGGTGAAATTCCCATTAAAAGGCGTAAACCCTCCCCCAATGCCTCTATCTCCGGCCGCTCTTGGACTGAGCACACCCTTGTGTGCTACACTATACTTACTATAATTTATTTTTGTAGTTGCATAACTCAATTAGGTATAAATCTCCAGTGTTCAGTAGACTCTGGGAATTATTTTTCATATAGCGATCCTCTACAGAAAGAGGCAATATTAGTCCTAAACTTAACAGTACTCGCAGGACCCTAGTGTTAAGCTAGGACCCCACGATCTTCTGGAATATATTGTTATCAGAGTCGCAGGTGTATTAGAGTAGTAAATTCACTCGCTCTAGGCTCATATGACCACGGGATCATATTTTGATAACAATATTAAATCTGACACCAGGCTCTCTCTGTTGTTCGCATTTGAGGCAGGGGATTACATGCAATAACTTGTTCTGTGGCTACTGACTTGCTGTCAGTTTGAGACCATAAGGACATGAAATGATTGAAAGAGGCCAATCAGACCAATTTGGTCAAGTTTGGTATTTTTGCCAAAAGGCTTTTTTTAAAATCTCAATTTGGGTATCCTAATGTTCTCACAACATGCAATAGCCTTCAGAAATACCTTATTAACTAACATGTATTCTTAAATATTCAAGAGCATTTCAGAGTGAAAGTCACAACCTCTGACGTCAGTACTCACAAATGAGAATTTCCTGACATGGGATTATTTACTATTGGTCCAACAGAAAATGAGAGTATCCAAGTAAGTGGCTGCTACACTGCTACTGTTGCTACGCAAAAGACAAGAGCACTTTGACAGCCCACCATTCATTGACTCGCGCCAGACCTCACAGTTAGGGGAATCAAAGAGGATCAATTCGCCCAGAAACTTCGTTGTCAAGGCACAGTCGCAGCAACATTCAGGGCTATGTTACGCTCCCACCATTGTGATAGCAGTGTAATCGCTCACTCCCTTATCAATCATTTCGCTTACCCTGGTCCGATAGGCAGAATATGTCTTAGGTGAAGCACAGGCTTGGCCCCAGAGCTCCGACTCTGCAGCACAGTGATAATCTTCCGTCTACAACCTCATGCAACTTGCGGTGGTCTCAACAGAGTTATCTGTCACTCAGTCCATTTCTTTTTATCCTGACGAGAAAAGAGTGAGACGGTCGGAAAACAAAGCGTGCAGGTGAACAGTCAAAATAAAGCAACGTCCATACCTGTCATATAAAACCAGGCTGCGCTTTACCCCGTGCAAGTCGTCATAGAGGCCTACAAATCTGGTAGTTATGGTGAGCACAGAGGGTTTATTAAAAGACCATGACCTGAATTTAAACCTTGTGCACTGACTTCATCGTCTGGGCTATTAAGGGTATGGAAGTGGGTAAATAATACCTCTGAGATTAAAATAGAAATAATTCATTTTTGTCCAAAATTAGACGTGCTTTTTTTTCTCTCTTTCCCCTGCTTCTTTCGTTGTTTCTTCTCGTTCATTAATACCTGCAGTAAGTTAATCATTAATGCTTAAAATATAGGGCGGTGCCGAAAGAATGACTTGCATTTGAATGCATTCAGGAATTGACCAGTAGAGGAATTGATTAAAGAGTCTCTTTTCTTTTTCAAAGGGGCATTAGTATAATCTCTGGAAAAAAGAATTGGTGGATACAGCCAAGTTTGGTTGTGGGGGACTTGGGATCACTCCCTACAGGAACAGACACCAGGCGTATGCTCGCTGATGAAATGCTGGATGAAACGGTACGGCAAGATAAAATTGCATCAGTGCATTTCTTGCCATCTGGGTGGTGGCCTTCAAAGTGATACTGGGTCTCTATAGACCAACAACAGACTCTACCTCCTACTGGAGTATACACCAGTAATATCCTTGCATGCCAGCTTATTACGGGTTAGGTGCCTCCACAAACAACTCAGGACAGGATTGAAGGCTAAAGTGGGTGGGAGCCGGGGGAAGGGTGTATCGGGCATTTGGCTGCGGGTTTCGGAATTGTGGAGGAAGATATTAGCGTCGCGTTTTCACAGGGGCAAGAAATTCCCCTCGGCTCAAATGTGTTTTGGCTGGCAGCCTGGCTCCTTGTCGTACCCGTGACTGTCACTCTGCCTCCTATTTCTGGCACGGACCTGGGCCGAGGGGGGGGGAGGGGGGACGAGCCCGTTAGCGGTTAAAATTAGGGGTGGCCCGGGTTGTGACAACATGTGCTCACTTCCAACAAAGGCGCGGCGTGGCGAGGATGGAGAACTGCCGGGGCTCAGTGTCACGGTCATGTGCCATCTATCAGGAGGAAGTCCTGTGATTCAGGAGACAGCTGGAACCCTGCTTGTGGTGCAGGGGGTGGGGGCGCAGGTCTTTTTTGGCAAGGTTAACTAAGGCTTTATAAAAAGGCGGGCATTTGCTAACAACCAGCTGAAGGATTGGCTTTCTTTTGCCGTTGCTAAGGGCAGAGAGATGTTACCTCACCTGTTTGCTTAGCAGAGCCAATTATCACTTTTATAGCGCCACACATTTATACAGATGTAAGCATTACAGAAGCGGTTCAGCGGTTCAGGTTAAGCACCTTGTTCTAGGGACCGGCACAAGTCTAGTGCTCTAACCACAACGCTTGTCAGCTTGTTTAGAGTATCAGGCCCCAGTTTTACTTCACAAGGAGTGAAATAGGTCCGTTCCTACAACACCTTTTATGCCATTGTCTCAAAGACTACTCTGGTATATACACTCAGTATAGACATAAAAACCTTTGTTTCAAATCAAGTGTTTTCTCAGGAAAAATCGAGAAATACGCACCACAAAAACAATCAATGCATTGCTACCGGAATTTTTTCATATTAATTTCCTCGATTCAATCAACAGAACAGTGCAGCTGGTGGAGTAGTTAAGTAAGTCTTGCATCCGTAAGGTTGCCGGTTCAAGTCTCACCACAGCCATTGAGCAATGTACTTAACCTGATTTGCTTCAGTAAAAATATCCAGCTGAATAAGTGGATGAATGTAGAAAGCAGCAAAAGTTGCTTCGGATAAAAGCATAAAAATTACAACAAAAAAATAACTGAAATGGGGAATGTAACATCTGCTGCACGTGATGCCCTTGGTAGATCCGACAGAGAACGTCCATTAAAAATATCAACGCCAACATGGGATCCATCAGAACGTTACAGTCGCTTCTTAATCATCAACAATGGACCACCTGCGTTGTTATTTCAGAGGTCCCTTTGACTGGCGAAACCACACACTTTCGAGAGCATTCAGACATGTGTCTACCTTTTGGAAGCTATGTTACAGGAACAACAATTCAGCACAATATTAAAGAACTGATTTAACTGAGCTTGAACCTTTCAGGAAACCAAATGGACCCGTTTGTCCTTGCACTTTGAACCCTTTGTGGTCTCCTTCATTACAAACGCTTTTATTATCCAGGGCTTTTGGGAAATAAAGACCGCTTAACGCACAGCAAAAGGATAGAACCATGTACCGCGACAGACAAGTGTAATGGTTTTTATTAATCGAAAACTTCTATTAGGTTTCCTCCCCCCCACAATCAAAATAATTTAAGTTCTATGAAAACCGCAGCAAGTAAACTGCCACCTTCAGAGCAATCAGGTTACACAAGGGCCTAGAAATGTAAATATTCAGAATTTCAAGGCTGCTTTTCACGAAATGACACGACTACACGCTACAGCTATAGGTAATCTTGGTGCTAATAAACTGCATTTATTATTGCCAGGTACAATAACAATAGTAAAAAGATACTCTAAATTATTACAATTTAAGGATTGATTATGGGTTTCACGCCTGATAGTTCAAGCACATTTATGGTATTTTCAGACACTACCATTGAAGCGTGCCTTTAAGTGCTGCTTTAGATCAACGAGGAAAACACAAGGCGCTATGGCCATTTTATACATGGCCCAATCAACTCAGTTCCACTTGCGTCTTATTTATAGAGGCCACCCTGAACCGATGTGACAAACTGACGGCTGTCCGCTTGTCTTGTTTTCGCATGACTTAGTCACCAACATGGGTAACTGAATGTGAATGTCAGTTTGGCAATGCTTTCCCTCCCGCTCCCCGAAACAACCCTTCCCCCCTGCCCTTCCACCCAGACAAACATCTCACCTTACATGCCATGTGACTTCTCTCTTCAGAAGGGTAACGCGCAGAAGGTCTACCGGAGAGGTTTTTTTTTCCTTACCAGTCCTGCTGGAGTTGTGTGGAAAAGAAAAGGATGTTGGACGCGTAAAAAAGAATTTTTTTGCTTTTTTTTTTTTTTTTGCTCTCGTCGCTGTTGTTGACTCGCCGACTGACGGACGCACACCAGAGGGGGGCGATAACGCGGACAGAGCGAGAAAATGCCAAAATATCAAGGACAGCTGCCGATAGTGAAATCCGATTAACAGCAAGGCCCTTGGGCTGGAGCTCGCAGAGTGCCCTGTATACTGAGACCCGCCCCGGGGGGTGACGGGGGCAGCTGGCCTGTCTTTTTTGCCCTTCTCTGTCGGCCATTAATTTTCCGCAAAGGCCCCCCTCAGTGACAGCGCCCTCATAGTGACCATACTTGGGAAAAGAAGGTGCATGACAGGCATCAGGAGAATGGAATACACAATTTGGACTTCATTGCGCTTGGCAACTTTCAGACCAAGGCAGAGCAGATTTTATCGCGCAGATTTTCATGATAAAGTAACCAAAAACAAAGATAGTTTTCTAACAGCTTCATAATTCATTAGATTATTTAATTGCGGCTCCACTTAGCAATCACTCGTGTCTGTTACATCGCATAGTAGATAGACAGAAGATACACCAGATATGGAGTACAGAACCCAGCATGGACAAGATTTTTCCCTGTAGCATTTCAGAATTGTAAAGTATAAATGAATCTAAAGGTGTGACTGCCAGAATGAAAAGCAGGGCACTTCACTACAGCCCACAGACTGATGGGGTTAAGCCTTGTGCAAGGATTCTTATTCAATTAAAATACACAACGGTAGCGCCAGCGCTGCTCTGAAAAGAAAATCAGACAAGTACTCCATACAAAGCACATCTTTAACACACAGAGTACAGAGTACATCACCCAGGGTCTGTGAGCTGTTCTAGAAGCCTGGGCTACATTGCACTTAATTGCCCCAAATATATTACATTATCCCCCATTAGTTTTACTACCAATGTAGCCTAGGTAATTATGACAATGATCCTCAATTTCTGCAACCTGTTATGACAATTTTACTGAAATAACTGATTGGGGGGGTGGGGGGGGCATCCTGTTTTGATCCATACACATAACAGAGGCAGATACAACTAGGAAATGCGTCGACTGCTCCCTTTAATTTTAACGACCAGTCGTCAGTCTCCGTTGACTCTGCGGGCTCTTTAATTCTCCTCAGCTATGTAAATGAGAAACCCTAATGAGTGGCACAGTGCAAACCAGTTATTCCATCTATGTCTACCTAGGACTGTTTATGATGAGAGTGTGCCAAGCATTCAGACTAAATGAAAATATACGCTACACGAGCCACGCAAGGCATCCCTCATAACAAGCTGCAGAAACTCTCTAAAGCATTGCTGCTATGTTGAAGGGAATCTTGAGAATCTTAAACCTAAACCACCGTGCCTCCGAGCCATCAGCAGGAAGGGTAGTCGCCGGAGGGTCCAATCCTGCACGAAACCAGTACTTCTT
>JAOVYW010000034.1:1453438-1468280 GCA_025775045.1 Hiodon tergisus
GCACAATCTACTGTGCCACTTGTGTGGGCTCTTGTCCTGAAAGAGTAATCTCACGTTTCTCTGCCGTTCCAGTTAACACTTCCCATATGAGCCCCGGCGTTTCAGCAAATGACTTTACAGTGCTTTCATCAAGAATATACTTTTTTCTATGCGTCGAGTATGGAAAATATGTTATCGTGTTTCCTTAATGAGAGGACTAGGCTCTTTCCTCTAAGAAATATTTATGGGACCAGTTATGCTCTGAGTGTTAAATAGTCTAGGGTGTGCATTTCTCAGTTCATTTTCTGCATGGCAAGAATTCCTAATTCCTGCGGCGTCTCAATAAAAGTGGTTATTGCCAGTAAGCAGCACTGCATAGAACTCCAGAGGGTTCCCGTTTAGCGAAAAGGAGATTACAGTGTTTATGCTAATTAAGAATTAAGAATAACAGGACCAATCATTTATTATTATTATTATTAGTAGTAGCAGTATTATCATTGGCCCGTTGTTTTTTTTAAACTGGCTGCATGGAATACTTCAAAAGCGATTTAATGAATTCCTAAAGAAGAGTATGAGACGCAGTAATGCATCCAATGCAATAAACGTTGATCGGAAAATACCGCCGCAAGTACCAAATTCCTCTTTTTTCACATTACAGCTCTGCAACTAACCGAAATCAGGAAAAATACATTAATGAGAACTAATAGCCTTGCAAGACACAGAAATATTGCAAACAATTCAACCTCCCGAGCTGATTGGGTGAAGAAAAACTGACAGCGACAAGGGTAGACGCTCGTGATTTAGATTCGTCACTGGCTAAAACAGAGACATTTCTTGTTGAGGCTAAGAAGTCCCCTCTCTTTGTTAGGCTACACTTGTTCAATACCTCTGTCTTGTATTGAGAGTTTCGAGTTTGAGCTCTTTTGATTTGATTGAGTTTTTCTCCCAGGTATATAGAGCGGTGTAACAAAGCGTTGTTTCTGTTGGAAGCCCTCCAGTTTTTCCACAACATTGGGGGTCCCACGTGGGGAATCCCAAAGAGGATCAATGTTTGGAGCCATGCACTGCATAAGGTTCTGTGTCCAGCCCTGGATTCCCATTTAATTTCTATGACAAAAGTCAACAAAGGATGGGTGTCGGAAGATTGACATGCGATAATTTGTATCTGGCTGATGCAAACACTTGATATATTGACTTCTCTTTACTAACGTAACATATATTGCACCCACAACAAGCACGATGGGACATTATTTATAGCCCATGCAATGCAATATTTATTGGGTGTTCAGGGTGTTTTGATAATAAACTACGTAGAATTTCCATGGGTTTAAAAAAAACAACATCTTTCTACTTTTTGCGGTTTTTTTATTGAAATTGAAAATGACTATCACTTTAAAATGTTCCCTGGGATAAATAGCTCCAAAATGGATTAGATCATCTGCACAACCTGTGGTAACAAATCCAGCGGAGATCAACTAAGATCGATCTTTTCATCCAATCAAAAGGTCCCGTAATGACACGTCATCTTCCTTGATCTGGTTTCTGATATATTGGATTGCGTTGCAGCACTCGGAGAAGACCTTTTATGTCAGTACCTTGAGTCCTGTGACCGTGGCTGCCACCGTCTCGCAGGGTTTCATGGTGAGGTCACAGACTTTTTCTTTGCCCGCCAGCTTCTCGACACCTGCCTGGAAACTGACAGCTCTATGGGCATCCCCATGAATCAGCGGTCATGTGGGCTGGCCTCCATGGTACGGAACAAGGACCAAGTTAGAAACGGCTCCCTGTAACTCTAGGATGACAGCTGAAAAACAAAACCAAGAATCACATCAGACCGAGAGTAGGGACGGTCGACGGTTTGGGGGCAGTGAGGTTGGTTGGATATAGAAATTTTTAAATGAGCCATTTCTTGTCGTGTTCTCTGATTCTGGTGGGGGGAAGTTTCAGGACAGAATTTTACGGTCTGGGCATAATTGTCTGCAAATTTGTGCGTATATTTGTGAGTGAATTGTGATTTCACTGTTGCACTACACGTTTAAAGTAACCATCAGAGTTGTAGCAGTAGATTATGAAAGGATCCCAAAATGCTACAAGAATAACTGTCAATTGTACACACAAATTGAGGAAAGAGAAACTCAAGCATAATTAATTTTTCCATTTAGCAGCTGACCACCCTGTCCTTGGTTAGCAAAGTGGATAACCTGAACAAAAGAAGTAGCAACAATGAATTCCAGTTGCCTGGGCAAAGGGAGACGGTACTTGCTAAGAAATGGGTTTCAGTTGCTTAGGACAGCCCAGGTATTCATCCATTAGAAGTCTCCACGGGTCATTTGTTCTGTCTATAAAAAAATAGGAAATTATTCAGGCCTAAATACACCATTTGAAAAACATTTCTCACATTTTAGCTTTGCTCCTTTTTGGATGGCCGGAGTCGTCGTTAACCACCGTCTCCGTATTGTTTTCCAAGCATCTCCTTAATTAAATATCTTCTCCCCTAATTAAGAAACATTTCCAGCCTTTTCAGTGTCCGCCGAATTTTGATGAGGAAGAAAAAGGCTACTTTCTTCTATTTTTTTCCCCTGACATATTTTGCTATCACCTAAGAGTTTAATTGAATGCTCATATAATGCTATCACCTTTGGGTGACATAAGAGGCATCCGAGAGAAGGCTTGCCTGGTGATGAAAGGAACTTTACTGTTTCTGGTTAACATTTTATTAATTGGTTCATTAAAAGATGAAAATAAAGATGAATAGATCATGCTGTGCATCTTTCCAATTCACTTCCAACCAGGTGCAGACAGAAACTGTCACATCACCGATGTTTTACACAACATCTGTGTGTCTCTGGAGGTGCGCGAACAGTATCTACATATCTAAGAATCCTTCTATGTTTCCCATTTTCGTCATATCTAATTTAGCCATTTTCGCTTTGCATTAAATACCATACAGGGTGCAAAAGGAGTTGTGTTTGATCCATTGTTAGGAATAATGTCTTACTCAAGAGTCACTCTAGAGATACGTATAGATAAGTATATATGGATAGATAAAATAGTCAAATTAACCACACATTTCATATTAATTTCAATACTAATTACTGACATGTTTCAGCTTTAAAATATGACTTAAAATGAATACATAAATTTGTGTATAAATTTTTCTAAAGCGACATGGGAGATCTAACGGGTTTGGAAAGATAGTCAGATAGCTGGTGCATAAATTACAGATGCGTCAGTCAAAGAAGTGGAAAAATGATTTAATGTGTCAGGACGATATATGCCAAACAAGGGAAAAGATGAATATCGGACATAAGTCAAACCTCACAGAGAGGGACAGACGGACTGCTCAACAGACCTGCTGTTAAAAACCACAATACAATAGCCACAAAAATGACCACAGACCTTAATCTACAACTCTGTTACTTAGTCTCAACAAAAAAAATATATATATTGTGAGTTTCACAAAAGCTGATATTTTTGGTAGGAGTGCCACTCAGAAACCACTTGCCAATCCAAGGCCAATACACAGCAATTTCTTGGTGATTCTATTATGTCGTTGACCACCTGCATATCTTGTAGATAAGCATACTAATAAAATAAATACTCTTATGCCAATGATTTATTTCTAACATTAGAAGTGGACTGCATGAAACGACGCAAACCGCAGACGGTAATTTATAACACTGTTTACATGGCTTGTTGGTGTTATGGTCATATTTTGAAAGATTTAAATTACGTTTCTTTGCTGAACTGCATCCAAACAAGCACCTGTCGAGTGAGGAAAAGTGTGGTTGGGAGATGAAAACGGAAAAAGAGGAGCACGCGACACAAAAGCAGGAGTCACACAAAGGGGAGTTGATGCATCTCTCTCTTTTCTCTGAGAAGTCTCTAAGCAACTTACAATAGAAGGTCGAACAAGGCAAGGTAAAAGGACAAAACGGGACACAAAATGCGATCTCCTGACACAAAGAAAACGGAACAAGCAGGCAGGTAGACGCTAAGCAAATGTGAGGTCTGGCTCCAAGCCGAAGGTTACGAATGCAACTAAAAATCAGCAAAAAACCCCGTCTGGAATAATGAACGTCTTTTCTTATCTCCATTAGCTCAAGGGTATGTGTTTGCATACGTCTGTGCATTCGCACAGGTATAAGATACTGTAACTGAAGGCATAGCTTTTGCAAATCGTAAATAGAAAAAGAAAAAAAGAAAAACTAGATGCAATTAGACATAGATAATACAACGTTTGTGAGTGAAATACCCCTTTCCATCCACCCGTTCTTCCAATTAACTCTAATCAGGATTTATGGGTATCGACATTTAATTTAGTCTATGCGTCTCTTTAGCGATTTCAACAGTACCCCTGAGTTTCGGTGATGATTCTGAAATCATAACTATGGTTAACAAATCTAAAAATATATAATAATATTCAGTTTTAAGTCGTTGATAGAAATTTAAACGAATACAATACATGTGAAGAGAAGAAAAACGTGACTTTTGCCGTTGGTTTATCCAGCAAAGAGGAAATAAGACACTGAACTTTGATTTAGTGCAATTTTGACAAATACAGAAGGGAATGGAAACACATCTGTACATAATCTCCGTGAATAAATAACTTCTCAAGGGCGTAAAATGACTATGTACCCCATCAGTGCAGTATTAAGGGAAACGAGGAGAACAGCGTTGACTTGGAACAGCGTGGAACAGAAGAACTTTGGGTGTATTGACCCTTTTTTTAAGCCACTTTGCAATGCAAGAACACCTGCACTTTTCTGTGCTGTTGGTCAGGAGCAGGTGTTTCTCCTAACAGTAGCCATTCATTTGAACCTGGAGAGCCTGTTCTTTCATAAAAACCATACAAGTTCTGATCCTGTGTAGCGACGAGCATTGTTTATTCAAGGACAAGAAAACAGAAAGTTGTATTAAATGCTTTAACAACAAGCAATTTCGTGCTGAGTGGGTTAGACATTGAAAATAACAAGCAGAACTGGTTGTTTGCATTTCCAATTACATTATATAAGGTTATTGCAATTCACTTCTAAATAAATTAAACTGGCAACAGGTCATGTAAGGTTAATACAAATAGTTTTAATGCTATTCTGCCTTTGTAAAAGCTATTCATGTATTTATAATTGATTTCCCTCTTATTTACAGTAAAGTTAACCTTAATACAGATTGGACTGTAAGAAAAAAAGACCTTTTCATACCAATTCTTCCTTCCTATTGCTTAGGCTGGAACTAAATACAAATGAGCTAATTAGCAATCTTCTAATTGCACTTTATCAGAACCTTAATAGTGTTCTTTCTTTTTTTATGAGTGGAAGTAATAGGATACGTATAAAAAAAATGAAAAACGCTATCAAGTACAAGTAATTAGCGGATTTGACTGGGTCCCAGGCATGATCTCGGCGAACAAGGATGCTTCAGCACTAACCGGTCCAGCCGTGAGATTTTTCCCCCTGCACCCTCCCCGGAGAGCCGAGATCACACCTGGCCGTTTCTCCAGGCATCACACGTCTTAAAGCCACTGAACCCCCGTCTATGCTGCCATAGAGACTCCAGCTTCCTTTCAGAGGCATCGCATTAAAACAGACCGGCTGTAGAGCGGGTGCGTGACAAAAAAACATAAAAGCAGAGAGGATTCATTGGACTCCAGTGTCTTCCTGAACAGGACGGAGCTAAACTGGCGCTAAAAGTAGACTAGCAATGATGCTGATTAAAAAATAATGAGACTCCATTGAATGGGATGCAACATAAACATCTTTACCCACGATTACTTTCAAAGGTTTTATTTTTATGGAGTGAAGAGCGTGGTTGCCACCGTTTATTTGAATGGAGGTTCCTTATAATACCCTGTCGACAGACAAGTGGGGATATATTCAGTTTGCAGCAAAGGTTTTTTTTCTTCCTGTCTATAGGGGCCAGAGAAGACAGATAATGCTAATAGAGTGATTTACAGTACTGCATGCGTATTACGGTGTAAGTCATACAAGCCAGACACCCTAACTGCTATATCCCCAACTACCCTAAGTTCTGGCCAGCCATTCACTGCGTAAGCCATCTTAACCCAGCCTTCTTGTTTTTTTTGGAAAAAATTTGGAAGGGATGCAGACAGAAGTAGTTATTTAGCAGGGAGAGCGGGATCCCCTCCTTCCTGACCACAGACAGAGCTCATCCAACTGTGTTCTGCCAGAAAATTACATGAACCAGATTCAAACCTGTGATTCTGAGTCATTGTACTCAGACAGGACACCTGAGTGCTGACAGTTCACACCACCAGATTCTCTACAACAAGGAGTTACGAGGCAGCGGTATAACTACATAGTTTATGAAACATAATCTCATTGCAGGGATCGCGACACTGAATAAAGTAAACAGTATTTGTAAAAAGTCTGTAAAAATTGTAAAAATGTGCTTTTCCATAAAAATCAACTTTGCCCAATTCCACTCGTTCACCCAGTACGTGAAAAGTGGAAATCTCTGGTAAAATGTTTTGTGTAGAGGAAATTACAGTGAATGAAACGTAAGTGTAAAACAATCCAAATGTTGACATGATATCACATCTACAACCGTAATGAACAATTGTGAACAACAAAAGTAGACAATGCCGTCTATATTGTAAACAAGGGGTGGGATGATATCCTACCTAAATGACAACTTAAAGTAAACAATTAAGATGTGTGGTGTAAAACCCTGCAGTTTTGGAGTACCTGAAATTGGACACCCTTGATGTCCTAGTGTGGCCTTATCAAGCAAATAAGTCTTTACTCTGTAAGGCCGTTAAGTTGAATTATTCGTGTTTTTTTTTTTTTTTTAAACTGTTTACTGCAATAAGAAGAAACTTATTTTTATTAATTAATTTTTTAAAATAATACTTATTTTTTTCTAGAAAAATATTTTTCTTCATCTAAATAACAAACACAAAAAAAGGATACAAAAAATAACTGTTTTAATCTTTTTGAGACAGGGGAGTTTCTTTAGGAGCATCATCTTGTAGTATGGGGAAGTGTCAACAGAGTGTTCTAACAATCCCTCGATTTACCATCCACTGAGGTGATGGTGTTATATATATATATATATATATATCTAACAATAATACCCCGATTTCTTGCCGGTTTTTGTCATTTAGCCGACACTCTTATCCAGAGCGACGTACAAAATGCCAATGTGCAACGTAGGATTGTGAGCTATAACGTCCTATTAAAATGCCTTACAAGAAGGTACAAAGATAAATGCTACTAGTGCTGATTAATGGACACCAGAAGCATGCGCCATTTACGAATTCTCGACATGATGTGCTGCGGACAAGTTGGTCCCTGCCGGGTGCCATGTGAAGCTCAATAAAATAGACTGATGCTCAACTAATCCTGCCAAAGCCCGTGATAATATTCTGAACAGTCGGGTTTAGCTGCGTCGGCCGATGGAACACAAACACCTCGCAGAGGACATCAGATCCTGCACCAACCACCCCCGACTCAGCAATCCAATTCCGCTAACGTCTGGTGCAGGGCAGAAAACGGCAAGCCAAACCCGCCAATACGATGATAATGTTACTCTTCATCATTTCGCCTGCACATCCAGAGCAGGGGTGCTGCAAAGTGTCCTCTGAAGCAGAACACTGAAAAAGAAATGCCAGCATAACCGTCTTTCCCGCTGCGCGATTCTTCTTCGATCGGGCTGATCTTTGGACATTTACATTCACCGATCATCATCAGGCACAGCGTTTCAAACATTCCAGACACAATAAAAGCTGTAGTTCTTAATTACATAGAAGTATTCTGAAAAAAAAAAAAAAAAAAAAAGGATTTTTGGAAAGAAAAAATAGCTACCAAACTGACACGGCAGTAGCTTCCTAAGTCACCTTGACTGTTGTCCGTTCTTTAGAAGAAGCACTGACCTTGAGTCCCTGAAAAAAAAAATACAACGATGCAAGCGTTTCTTCTTTTTCCAGGGAAAAATGGGTGTTAATTAAATGATCTTGTCTTGTGCCTGTGGAAGGGTAACTGACTGAGATGCCATTCACCTCTGCAGCTAATTTCACAGCAGACTTGTTTTCCCAGATGGCATTCAGACACCTTCTCCTTTGAGTTTGAGAGAATAGAGCCACTTTTAATGAGACGAAATGTGCCGGGAAGCACTTGGCTTTCATTCAGATGTACAGTAATTATCTGTTCTGTATTTTTTTTAAATATAAATATAAATATATATAAACATTTGCATTGGCTCTGTCAACAATTTAGTCTAAGATTTGGTGTGTATTTGTAATGCCCAATGGGAACGTAAAGCCCAACAGTGTATCTCCTGGTTATTCAAACAGCTTTAACCTGACTTCGAATGGCATCGTTATTATATTACTATTATTATTAACAAATCTGATATAATGATGGCGACCTAAATGGTGAATGAACACTGATTAACGATTAAAACACAGGTAAAGTGTGGTTCACAGGATGTCAATAAATCAATGGGAGCGACAAGTGATATCATCAAAACAGAAGTGTTGTCAGACTAGGCCTAGATATTCATCAGTAAGGAGAAGGAGAAAATGTGGTAAGACTAGTGCGCTTTCTTTATTTATATATATATAGATATACACACGTACATATAAATATATATATAAATATAAAATGTGACAAGACTGGTGCTACTGGGAGAAGAAAGTACTCAGGAAGTCGTCAATCTCTTCCCATTCTCCGATTGAAATTGACGGCGAATGTTGGTTGGTTTTATACATAGGACCGATTCACTTAATGGGTGTATTAATAGAGAAAACACCACACAAAGGTTCTCTACCAAACTATTCCGTGAAGGACATTTGTGTGTCTTAATGAGCAGATAAGAAGAACTAATTCAATTTCTTGATAATCTAATTATGCTTCACCTTCATGCTTCACCTTACCTATATCCTATACCTTACCTATATCCTAGGCGCTGCTCTGTTTAAATTATAAATTGTAAAATGTTGAAACAATGACCACTAAAGTTCAGAGACCAATTACTTGCCTAACTGGCAAGAACGCCCGTTTACTCCAATGCCAGTTGTACTCATTTAATTAATAGCGGTGTAAAGGACTGTCCTGCTTGGTTTATTAATGTGGATATTGCACACGGTAAGTAAAGCATAACAAATAATTATAATACCAAGCGCAGCCAATGTAGAGGTTAAGTAAACAATATGATTCCCACTTCAGGGTTTTTATGCTATATTTTCAATGATAGAATAAGAAATTCTGTGCCGATTTCAAAAGTCCCCGTCTATTCACATAGTTATTAATTGGTGGTCCCAGCTCTATCCGTATAGATCATTTTGAAAAGCGTTCTTAATGCCAGTAAATAGTAATTCTGCTCTAGATTTGTCAGTTATTGAAGGCACTTGACGTAAAACGCATCCTATAATTTTTTTACGTTTAGTCAGTGAACCCAAAGGTCTATTTAAATATTAGACTGTCTGTTAACAGTGCTTTAGGCGTCAGGTAGATTTTATATGCATGAACGTGTTGATCAGTCATCCGTGAAAGTCTTTTAGTCTAATTTAATATCTTTTATTCACATCCCTTTGGCAGCTCGTTCTACTCCGTTTTACAAAAGAGCTTGCGCTCTGTACACTTGACACTGAAGCCAAAGCCCAAGCGACCAAGCGATTCAAGATTTGTTGTGCCAGAAAATCCAGTTAGATTCCCCTAGATATTTACCACCAATGAGAGAAATGCCTACAATGTCTGTTGCAGCTCTCCAAATACAGTTACACTGACCCGCCGCTCACTCCGGGTTAAGACGCACGCAGTTGTGGAATTCTAAGGCCTCACGTTAGTCAAAACCCATAAACTGATAGACAACTCCTCACAGCGGCAGCTAACAGACAGCGTCAAGCGCTTTTTCAGCCTTGGGCTCAGACAAACAACCGAGTTTTTTTCCCCTTCAATTTGCTAAATTGTTTTGAAATCAGAGATAGACACAGACAGTCCTGGTTGTTAAACAGTGCCAGGCCTGTGTGTGTGTGTCTATATATATATATATATATCCAATATGGTATTATTCTACAGTAGTGGTTTTTAAATTGATCCAGATGGAAGATTTGCGGTAAGCCGATCTGTCACAGATCCCACACACCAGCACCACAACTTCCAGCTGAAACCTGGTCGACCTTCTCAGGATCTCCTGGTATGGAAAGGCTTACAGGTTGAACTTGTGCTGCATGGCCCCTAGGAATATTGCTCCACCAAGAATTTCAACTGGAATCTTCCTGGTTCAGAGCACTCGGCAGGCACATAACTTACCCGTTGACCCTCTATCTGAAAATTATATATTTATTGCACACAATAATGCTCAAAACATTCTGCTGAAATGCAAGCACAAATGAGAAAATTTTATTTAAATACAGTGATAATCATTGAGATGGAAATCTAAAAGTTTAAATGCGCGTGCAGTAAGTAGGATATTAAGTGAAAATGAATGCATTCAAACAGCGCAAGTTCATCAAAACACACATTCGAATATCTCATAAAGTCATTAAATTCAAATATAAGTGACCATTTGCAATGAAAACATGGCAATAACTCTCCCTTACCGACCAGATGGAATTTGGCAGAAGAACTGAGATGTTTATGTGGACTGTTGGCAAATGTTCAGCAGAATCAGAGGTCGTTTCCATGAACTTTAGCAGAGATCACAGTTGGGTGAAAATGATGATTCACTAAAATCACCTACACGGTGTGCTTTGGGTTCCCTGGATGGAAGAACACTCTACATCACTTCGTACAACACTTAGCGAGTTGTTAAGCCTCTCTGTTGGTGTTTCGGTTAAGCGTTTCCCAGTTTTGTTTCCTAGACGACCACTGTCCAGCAGGTTTTCCAAATCTCTAAATGCATCTCATAACTTCAAAAACTGGGAAAAAAAGGGCTGAATCAGATCAATTATGTCAATAAGTACTTGGTTCAAGTGCTAAAGCGCTTGGCTGCATTGAAAACTGGCATGGACCTTGGGCCTCCAGGACTCGGATTGAAGACACCTGTGTTACATGTTGGTGCACCAAATTCCTTACGCAAAGCTTGTCTACCTCCATCAAGTGCTGATAGCAGGTCTGACACAACCAGGAGCTCTGCTCTTCTCTGGACTGCACTAAAACCTAAGGGAAAGTTGACATCAGGTTGTTAGATAAAATTGGCAATTGTCATAACATGAATTTCAATAATTTCAGTCAAGATGGTTCATAAGTTCCGACATAATTCAGTTCCTTAGGGGTGGCTTAACAGTTTTAAATACAAATATTGCCCCATGGAGATAACCTTAGTCCGTTGGTGATCGTTTGACTATGTCCTACGCTTTACTGCCCTCGTGTGGCCGCATCATTTAATGGATAGTGCTACCCAGTGACTAGTCTTAACGGCATACGCTAAAATTATTTTTTTATTAAATTTTTTAAAAACCCCCAACCGTCTAAGACTACTTTACAGCAGTGTAATAACCACTACCGTGGAACAGGTTAAAATAAAACCAAATTCCACACTATTTTCTATTGTGATTGCTTCGTTGTTTTAAGAAGTTTTATTTGTGTGTCTAAAATTGTCCCCAGTTGTAAAACTGTGAACGGTGGATATTCTGCTCAGATAAAGCCTGATCGGCGACATGGGGATTCAAAAGCTGGTGTTAACACAACCTTGGTTCCATGAGATACGCCGGCCCTGCAGGGATTGGTACTCTACATAGATGGATAAGGTGTCAAAGATCTAGTTGATACCCGTTCAATCAACGCTCAGCGAACTCAAATAGGGGCCTCAAATCACCATGTTGCTAAAGACGGAACATTTTAGTTCTTCCCAACACAGACATCTCGAGTGAATGGGAAACATTAATACTTTTAAAGCACTTGATCTTTTGATACATATACAGGGGCCTTTACACGCAGAAAATCACATATGCGGCAGTAGATTAGCTTGTTTTTATTGCCCATAGTTGTATCACCAGTACCACTGATTTGTTACAAATTGGTCAAATGAAATTTGTACGGACTTTCTTTTAAGTACTTCGGTTGTGAATCCGTTTTAACATAAGCAAAACTTTAAAAGGACTATGCGTTATATTATTTTAATTTTATTATTTAAAATTAATTGACGGATATTCTCTTTTGTCTCGCACCTTGCTCGCTAATTCCGAATCGAAGTGCTTCCTCAAGGTTGTCTCGTACTCCAGGCTGCCTGCGTCAATCTGAAGAGATAAAATCTTGTCAAAATTTGCTTTAAAAGCCTGGATGTACGGTGGCCCTGACGTGCAAAGCAGAACAACAAATCACAAAACAGAAATACAAATGCAAAGAACGCAAACAAATCGAGCCACAAAAAAGCTCTAAAACACAACAGAAAATTTGAATCAATCAAAAACCGATGACACAATCGCAAACGAAACATTTCAGAAAGCGCTGCATTTGAGGAACCCTACAACGGAAGTGATCCAGCCACTAGGGGGCAACACGCGGGAGTGTGACGTTACTGTTGAAAACTGAAGAAGAAAAATGCAGCGGGAACGTTGCACCGTACGTCCAACAAGCGTGAAATCAATTAACGTTTCTAGAGTTATCACTAACGTGCTATCCGTAAAACATCATGATTATTGCTTTCTCCGTAGATGGTAACGAACGCGTTTGTATATAGCTTAGCAAGCCGACTATAATTAATATTCTGTTTAAACTTCAATATCGATTGTTAGTTAAAACGTTCCCATTGCCTACTTCTACCTCAGAACAGTAACTTCACCTAACACTCCCGTGGGTTGCCCCCTAGTGGCTGGAGCAATGCAAACTTTCCAAAAATTATTCGTTAATGTCTCAATAAAGCTGTGTGGGTTTTTGATTGCTTTGAAGTTGTTCTGATGTTTTCCGTTTTTGTTTTTGACCTTTCCTTTTTGTATCCGTGCTTTTGTTTTTCTGCCCCCTATGTTTTTTTCATGTTTGCTTTTTTGTGTTGGTGATTTCTAGGTGTGGTTGCATGGTTTGCCTATGTTTTTCTATATCTATTTCGGCTTGTTTGCTATGATATACTGAAACACATTTTTACACTGCACTTTGTATGAACTTCCGAGGTAGGTTCAGTGCAACCTCTCAAGTCGACTGATAGAAATACAGCGTAGGCTTATTTGTGTTTCAGATAGAGCGCTCAAATATTGAAATAACTAAAATGCCAAACAAGACTAGCCTATACCATTGTTTTTGCTGTGTGCTAAAAACAGTAATGCTAGGGCTAAAGCAACTCTTGGTCTTCACCATAAATACACCATAAAAGCTCTTCGGAGAATTCTCTTTGCAGAAGACACCTCGTTTTATCTTAATATATTGGAAGAAGAAAAAAAACCTTTAGTGCATTACAAGTAATTGATGCACAAGATTGTATTTTAATTACAATTTACAATATTTTTCGTTTTATCTTATTTTTTCTTTTCTTTACCTTTATGTATTAAAATGGTACAAAGGTTTTGTTTAATGCGAATTTAATTTCACAATAGCAGTGAAATACAATTGACGTTTAACATATCTTGCCGTAATAATCATCATATATTGATATAATTGTAATTTATCTTTTTTTTTAAAAAAATAAACCAACAAGTCAGTCAAGTTGCTAGATATGGATATGTATTAAATACAATCAAAAATCTGAAATTGTAATGATCTCAATGTGTATTTTGTAGTATATATTTGTATTATATAATACATATACAAATAGTGAGTGATGATTACCACGTGAAATGTCATCCATTAAACATAATTAGACAAATATTACAGATGTTTTTTTTATATGTTATATGTCATATTCTAACAAATCAGGTCATATTGTATTTTGCCATGAAGGATATTTCTGAGGTTCCAGCTAAAATGGCAAGCTGTTACAACCCCAAGATGACCTAGAAGACAGAGCAGTCTCTTGACTTAATCCACTGACATACAGGACAAAGCATTTTCAACACAGCAGTGAAAACAGCATATAAAACTCCATCGGGCCGGTTGATCTTTAGCCTGGCTGAGGTAAATATGGAGGTGCACCACGTAATGCAAAGTTCTGGTTAAACATTGTCCCAGAGTTTGCATACGGCCTTCTGTTGTTTTTACACTAAAGGCCCTGCAATTGTTGGAGGCATTATTGACTTTGTAATTAAACTATTCTAACGTCAGGATTTTGTAATCATTACATTTCAAGCCATCTGTTCCAGCCTAAGGACTGATGCTTTCTCCCCTAGAGTAGATAAAGGATTACACTGATATGCAGGCAATTTTATCATTCAATTTTGTCATTAAGGCAAGGTATTATATATTGGACATTTTGTGAACGTATTTTGAAATCCTGATTACACCCATACTGCCTGTATTTATCAACTACGATTAACATGAAGAGTCTTTTGCAGTAAAGTAGCATGACTTCTCTACATGGCGTATGTAGTGTTACTGATTATTGTTTTATTATCTTCCATCTGCTCAAAGAGCACAGTTCAATTTAGTAAATATAGAGAAGAATACTAATCTTTTATTCTTTTCAGGTTTGCAATGTGAATTAACAGCTTGCCCATGTCGTGGGTTAAACATATCTATTGGCCTAGAATTTGGTCAACACGTTTATCTTACCATATCCCCTCCTATTGTGCAATAGAGAAATCAAATAATTTATCTCTGCACAGATAAAGCCCACCATGGCTTCTTCAATTGTGCTTCCAGATTGTAATCTCCCTTTATCTGGTGTTGGGCCAGTTTACCCATAAAAGGTGTTTTTTTTTCCTCTGGTTTGTCAGTGGGGCTTTGAATTGAGAAATAAGGATGTTATTCTGGGTATACTGACTACCTGTGGTACTGCTGAAGAAGCACGTGACTTCCACACGTGACTTCCACAC
>JAOVYW010000034.1:1480009-1504171 GCA_025775045.1 Hiodon tergisus
TATATATCCTCATTGAAAAACGATATGCTCAAGTTACTGCCACTCTGAGGAGGCAGGAACAAATATATATAAACAATTTCTCCCATTATTAATAAATGTTCCTAAATCCCTTTTGATAGCAGCTGAGATATTCAGGTAGTCTTTAAGAGCTAGTTTTAAGACACTTAAGTTATTTTAAATCTACCTCACAGACGTTAAGGTAAACGGTAAAACTGAAGTTTTCCCCAACCAACTGTGGAATGAAATGTTTTAAATGAAGATTTAGGACCTGGATTTCATTAACTTTATGAAAACGAATACTTGAATGCTACGTCTTAAATAACAAACTTTACCTTCCCAAAAGTTGCAGCACAAGCTGGGTCTAACTTTTCCTTCCTACAGAAATCTAAGTAATGAGCGTACAGAATGCATCGAGGCAAGCACACCCCTTCACAGACAATGTAGTTTTCCTCTAGCCTACGGAGGGAAAAACAAAAATATTCATGTTAATTCATATAAAATCGTTCTTTCTGAGGAAAAAAGAAAAGAGACATTTTTCTTTTTTGACCGTTAAAAACCATTTTTCTTTTCTGACCGTTAAAAACCATTTTCGCAGAAAACAAAAAGCATCGTCTGCATTAGCCAACTGTTCACATGCTTCACTTTTGTCAGATTACCACTGTAGAGTCATCTGTGTCTGTTTCTTTTTGTCCTTTATTATTTGAGTGATGCTTTTCTTTGCAACAGGGTGCTCCAGGGCCAAGTCCTTTGCGTACTCAGAGGGGTCCACTTCATCTTCTGAGGACGGTGTTTCATTGCAGTCCTCTACTTCTGGAGATAGACAAGAAACGATAATAACCTGATTTAACCTCAACCTGATCTGCGTATTTGGACCATAGAGGAGAAGGAGGTGTGTGTGTGTGTGTGTGTGTGCTCCTAGAGAAGCCAAATGAACCATGATATTAGAAGTTTGTGTCTGGTCCACATACACTCTTATCTTATTTTCCTGTTGCCACATGAATATGATACTTTCCACATTAACTGTAATGGGCTCATAATCTTTAATGCAATTTTGCTAAATGTTTTGACAAGTATTCAAGTATTTACGGGAAGGAGTATTTATTAAGGAAAGCTGGGGCCAGTTTAAAACCACACTGTTATTTTATAAAACAAAAAGACTATACAGAATGAATCCATATAAGTTCATGCCATTCTTCCTTTAAATATAATAGTTAATAGTATATATAAAATTATGTATATAACTGGACAGGCACACACAAAAAGAAAACAACGTTTCTCTAAGGTTTGCTGGAGGCAATGTCAGGTAGCCATTCATGTAGCCTGATTTAAAACTTGCGTTGCGTACAATGTTCGTTTTTGCTGTGGTTCCCCGGTACCCCATATTGAACCGATCAACAAAATAAAGCTTAATGGACTAAACGTGTAAATGGGTAGAGGACTTGATATTTTCGTATATGCAAGTGCGGGGAAATAAAACAAAACCTTAAAGGTTCTAAGTTAGAATTAAAACGCTTATTTTGAGAGCCGTATTTTATCTTAACACACCACCCATATTTTTTTGCACTTTATCACACAGTCAGATAATATAATTAATTCAGACGTTATCCGTCACCTGATTTAATTCCCGAATCATCCTCTTCTTCTAGCCCGGAGCTGTTTCTGAAACCAGTGCGTAACTTCTCGTCACCTAGGGCCACCAGTGCATGCTCCTCGCGCGTAACACAGAGCTTTTTCTGAGGGGGATCCAAGCAATGATACGATTCATCTTCGATTGGGCTTTCGGTGTTCCGTTTCATTGGCATGGTGAAAATAAAATACTACCTGACATAAATAAAGCTGAAAAAAAATAAATGAAAATTCAAAACTCTTCAACAAATGATCGACATCTTCAAAATTGAACTAATCCCATAATTCATTCTTCAGATGTCTTCAAACCACAGTAATCCTCTGATTTTCAATTCCGCTTGAAAGACTGTACATTTTCAGCTGTGCATCATAAACATTTCCAGTTATTCACATTAATCAATTAAAGACATATATACAAATATTAACTTCCGTTCTCGTGAAAACATAACTAACAAAATGCGAGACAAAAATGGTGAGAAAATCTTAAAAGCAGTTTCTTAACGTTTGAAATAAAAGCACCAAACAGCGAAGTACCAGCCTTAATTAAACCTGTGCTGAGGCTGACGGGGACGTCACAGCAGTGAGTACCTGAGATTCGTTTATCATATTTACAGAAGACGGGGAGTATATTTGGTTTGTTAATGATTACCTGAAACAAGCAATCGGCCCTTTTTTAGTCTGGATAGCTCGAGCCTACTCTTGGATTATTGTATGAATACGTCCATCGGAGCTCTGCCGCATTTCAAATAATTATTTAATAATAATGAAACTGAAAAAAAAAAATATATATATACACTTCTGTAATGGAACACTTTTCTTTTAAACTCAGACCTACACAAACATTCCATCTTTCCGCTGCCAAAGAGCTAATTACATGTTTGTTTAGAAGAAAAAGAACAAACAGGTGTAAATATTTTATGTTAAAAATTAAGAGATGCAGCAAAATAAAAAAAAAACAACCACTGTGGCTCTTGAGGAAGCTAGACCAGTTACAGATCCACTGGTAGATCAAAAAAAATGTGTCCATCTATAAACCCAGAAAGAAAGAACAAAAATAGCCATCACCTACAAATTTAGCTACTCCAACAGAGAAACTTATACTGATCAATATAACTAGAATGCATTCGGTACAACCATTTACTGATTGTGATTCCTCGGAGCCATTGCCAGACAGTGTGGGGAGCCTGACCTCTTCCACAACATTGGAATAAACCACCAACACAAGCCACCCACACAAGCCACCCAC
Source organism: Hiodon tergisus (assembly GCA_025775045.1). NCBI lineage: Eukaryota > Metazoa > Chordata > Actinopteri > Hiodontiformes > Hiodontidae > Hiodon > Hiodon tergisus. Next base: position 1,482,882 of record JAOVYW010000034.1, read on the forward strand.
GTCTATAAGGAAATCTCCTCTGATGAGAGTGAAACCTAAATAGCTTCCAATTAAACAATTAGCACCAATGCCTAGAGGATTTACTCCAAAATATTCATTCTTAATGCGTTCAGAAATACAGACCCTCTGGCCCCAAGCATTATTTCTTGCTATACAATTCGAGTGCGCCCAGATTTATTGATCATGAACATTGAAAGGCAACTTTTCAGACTATAGTTGTATTTCCTTGGTACCATTTGTCAATAAATGGGTATTTAACCTTGGTATTACACTCTTAGTGGTTCTCTACCGAAAGTTTGTTTTACAGGACATACAGAATATGTGCACTGTCCACAACCTCCACTTTTCGATCCATGCGGGATTTAGATTCTACTTAAAAAGTTGAAAATGCAGTGTACACTTAATGTAAGCTCAGTATTTTTTTTTTTTTTTTTTTTCAATGGCAGAATCTTTATTTTGTTATTCGATGTTTGCCAGAATGATCTCGGATAACGGAAATAATTTCAAATAAGCCATATAAAGGTGGGGTATCTAATAGTTTCCAAGTCTTGAGTAGCCTACTTAATTATTAATTGCCTTTGTTGGTTTGTTGTAGGGTTTCTTTTGCAGCAATTTACGTACTATCTAGAACTTAACGCCATCGTATAACTTTTACTCCCGTCCAGCAGATGGCAGTAACGGGAATGCCATTTTGTCTCCGACTTCGTTGAAGTTGCGTCCAAGAAGTTATAAACATGTGGTATGATGTATGATATGCGTTGACACCATAAACGTTGTCGTCAAATGTAACGTTGAAATTAGGGAGAAAAATCCTTCTACCGCTTTTTATTTAAACAAGTTAGTCAAAAAAAAAAAAATCTAAAATGTTTTTTATACTAGGCATGCTAACAAGCTAGCGTGCGTTGACTTCGGTGTTGTAGTTTATGTGCAGAATGTCCCCAGCAAGATATTAAACGTGCGGCCACTTCTGAGTATTAGAGAAGGTTGGTGCGTACCTTTTTAACTATATAAAAATGTTCCATTCTTAGAATTTATCACGTGGATTTAAATTAAGTGCATTGTGCCTGTAAAACCCAGTAAAAAAGTGTTCAAGGAAACCGCAATAAGACAAATTGGTGTGGAAAAATTTGAGGTATTTAAATCCAATCCGATAAAAGGTGGATTTTTTGTATTAAAACACTATTTGGAAACTGTTATTTACAAAAATATCAATGGTGACATATAAAACAGATTGGCTGGCTATATTATGTAAATTGTATAACATTTATATGCAGTGCATCACCTACTATTCCCCGGACTACGCAGTCATACCAAGTTGTGTTTCATTTGCTTCGTCGTCAGTTAGGTAGTTTGATTTTCCAGAAGACCCATTTAATGCCGAGAGAGCCTCGAGAGTTCGTTTATCATTTCTATCTGACGTTATTATGAATCACTGCCGTTAGCGATTTCTGTTTTAGATACATACAATGTTTTATGTAATTTAATTTAACATGCAACGCGTTTTTTTCGTTCTGATATTTTAAAATGTCTTATTAATTTTTAATATTAACGACGATTGTAAGGTTATCATTTCTCTTTCAGGATAACCTAAAACAACGGAAATGCTCTCAAAACTTGGTACAGAAATCCAAAGGTATGTTTAAAACGTTATTTTACGATTAATTTTGAGGCTAATCAAGTAAAAATGTGTTTGTTTACAGCAAAGTTGCCAAATTCTAGCGTTTTTTTTTTGTAAACAAGTACTTATAGTTTAAGTCCAAGTGTCAGTTTGGTTGGAGAGACAGCCACTCTTTAAACATGGCAAATTCTTGGAAAAGCTAATATGAAACATTTGAACCACCAAATTTGTTGGTAATTAAAATGGGTTACATCACGCTATGCATAGTAGACACAACAGTATACTCTACATATGTATTTGAGCATTACATTTTTTGTGAGTTGTTTGCAGAATGTTTGCACAGATCACATACGGAGCTACCCTTTTCAAGAAAAATAAATCCGGACCCCAATCCGACTGAGATAAGGAAGCAGTCAACAAGGGACATTTTCCAATATGTAATTGTTATTTAACAACCGGATAGAAAAGAATAACCACAGCTCCATCTGGTGGAATGACCCGCCCTGAATGTTGCACCGCCATTGCCCAAGAGTAAAATTGGATCAACCCTGGGATTTATTTCTTAACGGTTAACTGTTTAACTATAATCATTTGAATAAGTAAACTGAAATTTTTATTAAACAGTATTAAGTTATTTGATTCACTATAATGTTTTGTCAGTATAGAAGGTAGTTCTGTTAGATCTGGTTTTTGAAAGTCAAACTGGTGTTCTCTAAAATTTTATTTCAGGTGGCAGGACGAACCTAACGTCCCTAAACCATGTGCTCTATGGTCAGCAGACTTAAAGCTGACACATGTGGACTGTAGCCCTAACGACCCACTGGTGCACTTTCAGGGTCAATACCTGACTGTATGTGAGCTGGACTACAACAAACTGCAGGTGGAAATACAGAATGCCCCGAAAACTAAAGCGTCTGTGGAGGTGGGGGAATTCTGCCTGGTGCAGGATACCATCTCTGGCCGTTGGTACAGAGGCAGAGTCCAGAACCAACAGAACGGCTTGTTTGACGTTTTCCTTACCGACTACGGCAATATTTTGAGCGTCAATGTTAGCCACTTGGCCCCTGCCTCAGACGATTTGTTCATGCTTCCACCCAAAATTGTTTGTGGTTTTTTGGCTAATGTGTTACCGCTAGGAAAGTGCTGGGACAACCTGTCTGCAAAGTATTTCCGTTCCTTGATGGGGACTAATATCAAAGGGTATATCCAGGCCCTTCTACCACACAAAGTACTGATTCTGGAAGTCCCAGAAATCGTCAGGGACATGTTGAGACTGAGCCTGGGGAAGAACGTGGACCGAACTACGTTCCTTCTCCTCGTGGAAATGTTGACGGGCGTGCCACTTAAACAAAACAGTCAACCTGCTCCAGACCTTTTAACAGAAAATCAAATTGGACAGGAGTTCTCCTTCAAGCCTTCAAACTTTAAGGACTTGCAGAACAAACTGTCATTCTGCGGAACAAAGTTGTCAGTGGGTTGCAAGGAAAGAGTAAGAGTGACTGCTGCAGCGGATCCAAGTAACTTTTACTGCCAGCTAGCTAGTGTGGCAGAGGACCTGAAGGGGATGTCGGACAAATTATCGTTCTTGTGCGAGTCGAAAAGCAAAGACCCTCCTGATCAGCCGATGGGAAATCTTGGGTTGCTTTGTTCGGTTAGAGGGAAAGATGAGAAATGGCACAGAGGGTTTGTGCAGTACCTCCCAGTCAACTCTCAAGTAAGAGTCTTTTTTGTTGACTATGGGTTCTACGAATCTGTGAAAGTGGAAAACATCCTCCCGCTTCCCTGTGATTTTCTTTCAGTGCCAATCATGGCTTTTCCTTGTGCATTATCTTGTCTTGGTGAGCGGGACGACAGTCGCAAACAGCAGATGGGTTACTTAAAGAAAGGCCTGTTGGGTCAAGCTTTGGACGTCCGAATAAACAGCTTAAAAATAGAAGAGAATCTACATTGCATTACACTTCTGAGTGCTGAAGGTGACTGCAAAACGGAGCTCCAGAAAAGCAGGAGTCTGAAAAATCAGACAAAACGTAATGTCCGCAGTCCTCTGCAAAACACAAATGAAACCAAAAACATCAAAACTTTGGGACACTCAGTGAATTTGGAGGCGATGAAAGACTCCATCTTTGAAGGTTACGTGGAGCATGTTCTGAATCCAACCGATTTCTGGTTGAGAACCGAAGAGCGAAACCGGGATTTTGTAGACATGATGAACGAAATGACAGACTACTTCAGTGCCCTACGGTTAGATGAAGAGATTCTTGAGAATCCTGTTCCTGGTGCCCTCTGCTGTGCGATGTACGAAAGTGACATGCACTACTACAGAGCCGTAGTGATGGACACAATCGAAAATGGAGCCAAAGTTTTTTTTATAGATTTTGGGAACACTGAGAAGGTGCCATACATGTTGATCAAGAAGATTCCTCCAAGGTTTTCCATCAAGCCAGAGTTTGCAGTGAATTGTTCCCTTGCTCATGTAGTTCCTGTGGAGGATTTTTGGACAGTCAATGCAACAGACTACTTCAGGAAACTTGTGTCGAATAAAGCTCTCCTTGTGCAGGTTGTCGAGAGGAAGGAGGACAGATTTATTGTAGATTTGTATGAAAAAGGGATAGGGGCTAATGAAAGCATTGCTGTGCTCATGACAACAGCGAAATTGGTTGAATTTTGGAAATACACACCCATTCCATCGTTTTATCCAGGGGGCAGAGGCGAACAGTCTCAGCAGAAAATCAATAAAAGGGAAGTTAATTACTCAAGTGATAGTAAAGTGCCAAAAAACCACTGGAACATGAAAACAGTACTAAGTGCTGGATTTTGTGCCAAGAAGCCAAAACATGTGCTGGAAACGGAAACGCCAGAGCAACAGACCCTTGCTGCAGTAGCGGCCTTCAAACAGCAGACATTCAGGGCTGGTAGTGAATTGACTGTCCAATGCTGCCACATCGGTTCCCTCTCAGACTTTTGGTGTCAGCGTCAGTTAAATTTGAATAGCCTGCACAAATTAATGATTAACATGCAAAAGTATTACCACGCATACACGGATCCCCTGCAGCCGAATGAGGTTTGTTGTGTTGCCAAATATCCAGTCGATGGAAGATGGTACAGGGCCCGTATCCTTGGAGCGCAGGATGGTGAGGTCAGTGTGATCTTGGTAGACTTTGGTGTGACGCTGAAAGAGAAGGCACACAATCTACGGGCAATAAAACAAGAATACCTTGAACTTGAGGAGCATGCATTCAGATGCAGCCTTTACGAATTAACGGAACCTGCAGATTGCAATCATGCGGCATGGATTAAAGACGCAAGCAGTTTACTGAAGGAATTCACATGCAATGCATCATCAGACCTTAAGTGCACCATATACACACAGCTGGATGTGGAAGGTCAAGGTGTGTTGAATCTTGTGGACCTCCACACATCCCACCAAAGCTTGACCAAGTTGCTTGTGGGAAGGGGTCTTGCAAGGGAGGTGCCTTTCCCAAAACAGCTTATACCAACATCCAATCTCAATTCGTACATCTTCTCTATGTTCAACATAAAAATTGGCAATGAGGAGCCTGTGTATGTCACTCATGTGTGCAGTCCGTGGGAGTTTTATTGTCAGTTGGACAGAAATTGTGCAGCTCTTGAAGATCTAATGGGAAGAGTCATGAAACAAAGCAGCTCAATGCCGGAAAATGACTCCCGAGGCTGCCAAGGAAGGCTCTGCTTGGCAAAATATTTGGTTGATGGTGAGTGGTACAGGGGTCTGACCTTCCCCGTGCAGTCAAACTTGTATCTCAATGTGCTGTTCGTAGATTATGGAAACATGCAGGTTGTGGCAAAAAGCAGCGTTTTGACCATTCCCAGACATGCCACAGACTTGTTGTTTGAGCCCATGCAAGCTTTGAGGTGCTGTCTCTCAGAGATACCAAAGGGGGATGTTCTTGCAGAGGTGAATTATATTCTTGAGAAGGACACGCTGAATAAAAAACTGCAAGCCAAGTTTCTTTCAAAAGATGAAGACGGAACCCTTGTCTGCGACCTGTTTGATGGAAACATCAACATAAATGAGAAAGTCAGAGAGCTTATTGCAGCACATAGATTGAATGAAAAAAACTGTGTTAGTAGACCTATACCTAATAATGAGAAGTGGAACAGGAGAGAGAAAGTTAAAGAGCAAAACCTTTTGAAAACAAAGGTAACATCTGAGAAAAGCCTCTGTCATGCCCAGCATGGATCAGATCGAACTAAATCCCTGACGTACACCCGTGTGTTATCATCAAAATCCCCAGGTGGTATGCAAAAGCAGGAGTCACAGGTACATCACCACAAGGCACAGGGAAGCCAGAACACACCACTGAAATCCAGGGAAATTAAAACGGTGAGAAAGCTCCAAAAAGAGAAGCAATGCAGACCCTGCAAGCCGTTAGCCGTTAGCAATGTTGCATTGCCAAAACTGAGCCATCTCCCCGAGACTACCATAAAGCCTGGATACAAATGTGTGGGATTCATTTCGCATGTGAATACTGTCGCCAGCTTCTATATTCAGAAGCAAAGTGATGAACAGGCCATCTTAAAAATATGCGAGGAACTCAACCAAGCGTCGTTAAAAAGGGACAGCGAGGTCATAACTAGAGAGGTAAACATTGGCGATCTTGTGGCAGCGGCATATGAAGAGGATGGTGCCCTCTACCGCGCTGTTGTGATAGATGTCAGTGATAGTCAGTTGAAAGTGGAGTTTATTGACTATGGAAATGCAGCAACTGTGGAGAAGAAGAAATTGCGTATCCTTAGTGGTGCTGCTTCTTTAAAGCCCAGGTTAAGCATACCTTGTTCACTGGAGGAGTCTCTTCGTGTTTGGGACGACAACTCTTTTAGCGATTCAGTGACTGACAAGCCTCTTATGGTTGAATTTGTGAAACAATGTGGGACACAATGGAAAGTAAATGTTAAGATTCACGAAGGTCCACCTCATAGCAATGATGAAGAAAAAGGTGACGAAACTCTGCTAACCAAAAAACTGTCTGTAGATGAAGTAGTATCCCTAGGGGAAACGCAAACAAAGCACATGCACACTCGAGCAACTGAGAGCTTAGACGTGACAAATAAAGCCACAGAATGTAATCCAAAGACACCAACCGAGTCCAAGAAGAGCTCACTTTACCCTAGTAGTCAAGAGGCCTTACAGACTTCATCCTCAAATTCATCGGAAACCAAACCAGAAGCCTGCAACAGAGAAATGAACGTTCAGATAAAATCCAGCAAGCAAAAATCTGAAAAGTATCATCCAGTGCTATGCAATCTCCCTGATACTGAAACTAACCAACCCTTCACAGTTCCAGAACCTATCTCACATGTAGGTGCAACTTCCAGTCTTCTCGCAAATGAAACCACTGCAAGGCCAACGGAGGGTACAACTATTCTGCCTCAAAATATTAGCTCAGGGCAGACTGAAGATGGGACACTGCTATCTATTTTAGAGAACGGAGACTTTTACTTCAGACTACTTAGAAATTCAGAACTGCTTGCTTTGCTTGGTCAACTCATAGCAGAAAATGTAGTAAAATGCAACATGATTTCTGTAGGAGATGTTAAGAAAGGCTTTGAATGCTTGGCAAAGTCAGGCAAAAATAATGAGTGGCATAGAGCAGTAGTATGGAAAGAGTTGTCTGGGCAGCAGGCCTGTTCAGTATTTCTTTTGGATTGTGGTGTCACAGAAATTGTTCCTGTTGTCTACGTCAGGGAGCTCTGTAATGAGCTTAGACAAATTCCCATGCAAGCGGTTCTGTGCAGGTGGAATAACCCCACTCAAGCTACTGTAGGTGATTTTGAAGTTGTAATAGAGTCACTGAAGCCCATGGAGCAGGATATTAAACTGGAATTTTTGTCATTTTCTGACACCGTCCAACTTTGGATGGTCAAGCTAGTCCAGCAGCTTGGAAACATTGCCAGTGTGAAATCAGAAGAGGAGGACCGACCCTCTCGTTTGAAAATGGAAGCTCCCACGGATGGTTCCCTTGTGTGTAAGGACAGCCGTGCACGGAAGCTCTTTTTGGCTCCTGTGAAGACTGATTTGGGACACTCTGGTTTCTCTGCAGCAGTTACAGATCCATCCGAGTTCTACATTGTGCTTGAGGATTTGCTTCTCACCATGGTCACAGTGTCTGCCATTTTGGAGGAGCTGCCGGAGGGCTTGGCTTCCTTGCCTGAAGTGCTTTTGACTCCTGGTGCCTGTTGCTTGGTTAGGTCAAAGACGAAGAAAAAGTGGTGCAGAGCAGAGATAGTGCACGTCGACAGCACTTCCATAGTGATCAACCTGATCGATTATGGCCATCGTGAATGCATACCGTACGGATGCTGTGAAAAGCTGAAAAAACTTCCGGAGGAACTGGCTGCCTTGCCGAAAGTTGCCTATCCTTGTGTGCTGAGAGGAGTCAAGCCTGCCAGAGAAGGGCCGTGGGCGGGCCTGGCTGTTGTATTTTTTCAAGAGCGCATCTGTCGTAGCCACCTCCAGATCTACTTCAGACAGTTTGTTTCTGAGGCACAGTGGGAGGTGGACATCACGTCAGGTGGGGTTAATGTTGCCAGGGAGTTGGTGGATGCAGGACACGCCTGCTACGTTGACCCTATGCTTGGACTTTATTTGAGACAAGAGCCAGTCTCAGTTGGAACGTCTCGGCAGGAATCTTTACCCACTTCTGTCGACAATGCCTCCAAAAATCAAACTGAACAAGAACTGGGAGGGCGAGAACAGGCATTTTACCTGAAACCACTTGAAAGGATGCAAGAGTTAAATGGTCGGGGATTCTTTACAGAATATAGAAGCTATGATACAGAGCATCGCAGGTCTGAAGAAACATGTGATCTGGGTTCAGGAGAAGAGTCAAGGGAGAAAGCCCCTGCTAAAGAGTTCTGTGTCACTGAAGGAACAGGGGAGAACGGAGTCTCTGGTGCACAGCCAGTCATGGGAAAGTGTAAGTCCTTCACTAATAATCATTTACGAGTGCATGGAGGAGTGTAACGTAAAACTGAAACACATCAAATCAAATTGAAATATATGTGAAATATAATCTTCGCGGTCGTTACCTTGCTTTCCTTGTCTCTGTGATGGTGCAGCAGCGTCTCTCACATTACCTCTAAATTGCAAACACTTTAGTGCTGTTCAAAGTTCACGATGGCATAACTTATTTGCAGAATTTTCCAATCTGAACAAAGCTTAATGAACGCAGGTTAAGGGACAATTTATTTATATTAGTATATATTAGTTAATGTCAAACAAACCGATTCGTTAGTGTTGAGACTGAAAGTCATAGATTTGTATGGTGGCAACACTTGCTCTTGCGCTTGTGAGGTTTCGGAGAATGTTATTATCATGTTATTGCTTTTGAATTTAACAGGATTTCACAGATTTTGATTTTGGTATAGACAATTAGCATTAACTAAAATACCATGCCTTAACAGGTTGTAAAATATAATTACTTTTGCGGAGATCCGTCAAAAGATGCATTATATTCAGAGTAATGGTAACGTTGATAGTCGTCAACCTGCTGTGGTGCCCGTGTTGCCCTGCCGATTGTTTGGTTGCTCTAAGTAAGAGTACCTGCAACGTGAGTAAAATGTAAAAGTAAATTACGCTGTTTTTTTTGCTGCATCTCACGTCTCTATGTTTATTGTTTTACAGGTGCTCTCATGTGAACTACATGTTATGGTGAGAATTTTGTGGATTATCTTTTTATTTATTTATTCCAGAACGATAAAAACCCTTCCATCTCATCTAATTACTCTAGATTACCATCTGATCCATACATTCTGAGCTCAAGAAACTTACATTCTTTAAATTAAGTTTTAGGTTTTAATTTTGATGCTTGTGATGTCCTGGGCTTTTGTAGTTTTTGCCAACAGCTTCAGCAAAAGATTTAGTAAAGCATATCTGTCTCCTGGTGGAAAACTGAACCCAAGTGGTGCAGATCCTGAAGATCTAATGGGAAAAGTCATGAAACAAAGCAGTGCAAAAACCTTAATTGCTATGGGAGTAATAGCATGTTAGCAGTGCATTTTTTTTTTACCACAATGAGCATTGAGTTCCTTACCTTCAAAGTTAATGTTTGACCTGTAAGATTAATTTCTTGTTTTCTTTGATTGGAAATTTTGACTGTTGGGTTTTTGAGATTTGACAAAGCAGATTTATCAGTGAGCTGTCAATCATAAAAATAAATTGTTTTGAATCTCACCTGCAGCAGGTTCAGTTTGTTGATTAGAAATGATTATTTGACCATTGCATCATCATCAGTATATCTTATTTAAACATACCAATAGATTTTTTTTCGTGATGTATACATCCTGTACTATCTGTCTGTTGGGTTGCCAACGTGGCGGTATCAGGTTAAAAGCAAGTTTAGTGTTATTAAATGAGAACTTTTTGTCTATTGAACTTAGTTTTGAAATCCTTTAAATGCCCCAATAAACACTTAGAATTCTGGCTTGTGTATTTATTTTAAAATATAGTAAAAAGTTAAGTGCTGCCGTGGGTCCCTAAACAGTCATTGCAAGGGAACTAGTACGGATTATTTTGCACTGAAAATAAACTAGATGTAGTATAGTAACTTCTGCAGAACCATCATCATATAAACATGTATACGTATAGTCTAGATAGTCTTTTAAATGCGTTCAAATTTTGAGTTGAATTCGACAGTCTATGGTTTAGTAGTTTTTAAAATACGATTTTAAAAATCTAAACGATGTAGCGCTCGAGATGAGACAAAAACGTTTTTGTCAGAAGTGGGATTCGAACCCACGCCTCCAGAGGAGACTGCGACCTGAACGCAGCGCCTTAGACCGCTCGGCCATCCTGACTCCATAGACTGCAAGAACAACAACATGTCACAGGTACGTAAAGGGAAGACAATCCGAGAATTTGTTGTTTTGCTTAAATTTAATTTAACGTGATGTATAATTTATTTGATACAGTATTTGCGTAGAATGCGTCTTTGTAGCTTAAGGAAAATTAAAGGATTGAGCTAAAGCCATCGAAAATGCGTTTGAACAATCAATTGTACGCATTAACAAACATTACGAGTACATTTGCAATTATGATTGTACTAAATTAACAAGTGTCGAGCATTCCAACAATTTAACCAATTGTAAATACTGTTTTTCGTTATAAAACAATGTCTTACTTTACGCGAAGAAGTGTAAGATTGGAAAGAGTGACAAGAGAAAGGTTGATGAATTGAGTAAATCGTTCGAGGGTGAAGGAGAGAGATTGTTTCTACTTTAAGGTTAGCTGTGGCTGCCGAAACACCCGAACAGTGTAAATACCTTTGTACTGATACAGGTGGTCTTGGACATCGGAGGTGAAAGGAAACAACGGCGGGTGGGCTGCATCTAGAAGTTTATTGAAACAATTTGCAGAAGTAACAGTAGAGATGAGCGACAGCAGGTTCAATGGCGACGCTTTTTAAAATAGATATTTACAGATATCTAAAAATTGTTTAAGGATATTGCAAAGACAGGAAATAATTAAGACATCATCATACCTTTAAATGGTATTTATGCACATACACACACATCATGGATATCTTCAAATATTTAAAAATATCTAATCAAGTATTTGAAGTTATAGTTAAATTAATCAAAGATTTCTCTAACTGCTTATTTAACTTGTCACACTCGTCACATTTGTACCTTAACATTTCCTGAATTTTTGATCAGTGGAGTTTTCAAGGGCTGCATGCAGCCCGGTCTTTGGGGTATCCTTATCTTTTCAATTAAGGCTTCTTATTTTACTTTTTAAACAAAGGCTATATAAAAGCAAAAAGCATACGTGACGTAGTTTGACACACCAAACCGTCTCCACACACAATTTACGTCCAGGAACTCCTAAGGCAGTAAACACATTCTGCCGCATACTGCAGGTAGAGTGGTTAGCCAGGTGGTCGATACAGCAGGAGTACTGAGGCTCGCCGTGATCCGAAAGGTCGGCCTGTAAGGTTTGTTGAAAATCTTGAGCATGGGAAAACGATTCACAAAACAAACGGTCGTCAGATTCCATTCTCCAAATACGTAGCAGGTGGAAATCTGGGACAGCTGTATAACAGCAATTATAACGAAGCAGAATAATTGCACTGCAAAGAAATCTAACTGACTATCAAATTCCATTTGTTTCACAGAATTGAAATCGGCTTTATTTACTTCGGTTTTAAAACAATGTGACGACCCATCTTTCAACTAAACAATAGTAAACTAGTGCAAAAACACACATCCGCCACCAGGTTTTAGTTTCAAATTTTCACATAAAAAAAAAAAAAAAAAATCTTTCACTTTATCTATAAAAATTGTTCAGACGATTCCAGCACTTTTTGTAAAATCTGTATTTATTTATGATTTACAAAAGCCTAACATGAAACAACTTTTAAATGAATCAAAGTTTCTGTCTGTAACCTAAAACGGGAAACATGGACTTGTATATATCTGTCAGTTAACATTTGTAAAGGAAAAAAAACAAAAAACAAAGAAAAAGAAAGCTATTAACACTGTTACTTAGTGTTTCTCAAATTTACAGAGTTGAGTCTGCCGTTTCTGGAAAATATTTACACAGTGAATATTGAGTTTCAAAATCTATTCTTGGTGAAAGAAAACATTTTGGAGTTTAAGACTGAAAAGCTACACTGATGTACATCATCTCTGTAAAGAAAAAATATTTTTAAATAGACTTGTCACAAGCGTTTGAACTTTTTAAAATGAGAAGAAAAAAACCCAGAGTGTTTTAAAATGTACTCTATCCTCAAAAAAATATTTTCCAACAGTAGGTACACACAGATATTTAAACAGAAAAAAAACTGGGTGTAAGAAAACCAAATAAATACCTGCTGTGCAATTCTCCCCCCCCGCCTCCCCCAAAATGTTTTTGTGAGGTTATTTTTTTTGTTTTGTGTTTTTTTTTTTATACAATCCCTGACATCAGCCCACCACAACTTTTTAATTTTAATTTTTTTAAACCATCGCTTACATCTTCCCACCACAACTTCAGCCTCACTAGCAATGTAGACATCAACCGGTCACCTCACACACACAACTCGGCAACTGGCTCGTAAGTTCAATAAACAACCAAACAGGGTGAAAATAGAATACATTCAACATTTAAAAAATAATTTTACTTCTGTCCCCCAAAGGGGGAGAAAAAAAAAAAACACACACACTGACCAGGGCCAACAAAAAGAAAAAAACAAACAAATAAAAAAAAAAAAATGTAAAAAACCCACACCCACACACAAAAAAAACAAAAACAAAAACCAGTCCATCTCTTCACACAAAATTAATATCTAAAATGACTGTCTGGCCTCAGTGAACTAATCATGTCTTGTGTTCAAACGGAACGTGATACCTAGGCTCATAAAAGGTGAGAAATTTTCAGAGATATTTACAGTGTATGTGTACATACAGGTGGAATCAAGGTGGGAACCAGACAACTGATTTTTGTTTCTAATTGAAACACACGAGGGTGAAAATTTGGACTTTATTAGTGTGATGTCCGAACCCGAATTTTAAAGACTATAGCCCAAAAAATGGTCCAAAATCATCAATGAGTTTATGCTCAGGCATTTATTTTATAGTAATAAAAAAAAAACTGAATGCAGCATGAATGTAAAATAAAAGTCTACATTACAGTAAGCTATTAAAATAAAAACGAAAAAAATAAAGGATTCTTTCAACCTTAACCCAACAACCATTTTACAAAGAAAAATATATCCCCCTTCGTGTGATTTCAAAATTTCCTTACAATTAAAACATTTTTACAGTGCTTTTTAATAATATACCTTTGATATTTCAGATGGAAAGGAAGCAAGATTATCTCTCCTATTGCAGTGGTACATCTAAATTGTTTGTAATGGTCCACTTACTCATTAAAAGAAAAGAATAAAACTAAACGAGAAAGATGACAGAACCACTGGAAACAAAAACACGCTCCGCCCGACTAAGGCTCGACTTCCTAATGTTTCGTATTGAGTTCGTTCTCCAGCTCCATGAGTTTTCGCGACGCCTTGACCTTATTCGAAACCTCCTTCCCCTGGGAAAAAAGACGTTGGCGCTCCTTGAAGGTTAGACTCTCTGGGGCTCCTCCAGTGATGGAGTCATCCTGCTCCTGACCTCTGCAACGAGAATTAACTCGCCAATGAGACTTGGGAGAAATGGCCGATTTACATACCTCACTCGCCTGTAGGGGGAGGTCATGAGTTGGTTTTGTTCTTGTTCCAGTTCCAGGGGTTGGCTGGTGCATTGCCAAGACCTTTTTTCATTCGGTTACAACAGAATGCTGGGATCCTGAGTTTTTTCCCCATAGTTCTTAATCTTGGACACCGAGTAATGTAATGCTGCTCTGGGTCACTGCTTTCAGCACCAGATGGAGCCAACAAGCTGCTGGGTGTGCCTGAGTCAGGACTTCAGAGAACGGCCACCAGGGGGCAGTCAGGCACCTCCGGAATGTGAACGCGATCACATCAGACACGTTCACAACAGATTCAGAAAGAAGCGTTTCTACAGCACATACTAACCAGCAGACTCTCCTATTTAGCCACTAGGGCCATAGGACATTATGGCAGTATTGCCTTCACTCAACATCACACTATCGATTCAGAGGCCGAGACCTTCCTGAACTGAAACCATTACTTCAGAAGTGAATTAACGGCATAGTTAGGTCTTTAAAGGGGACACTACCACTCAAAGGGTGATGGCTGAATGGCAGCTTAAGTAAGAGCTGGCACTCCAAAGACCCAACCATAAACCAGGCAGTTAATAAATAAACGATCGATCGATCGATTTCAGTGTCCAGATAAGAAGCAGTCATGCGAGACCTGACGCAGTGGCAAACAGCAGCCGGCTCAGGGCTTGACACAGGTGTACACATGGTCTCATGGGAGAACTTACCCTTTCGTCCACTTCTCTCGCGGGTCCTTGTAAACTTCACCCGATCCTACAACCCCTGCTGTGTTTCCAGTGTACGAATTAAATCCTGTTTTTACGTCAGAAACGGATAAAGTACAATAGAAATTTAATAATCAATGCCATTTTCAAGAGGGCCGAGCCCACAACATGATTTCAAAAATAAATAAAATCAAGGTGTGCTGTAAAAGCTGCTAGGCACATGGATTGGGAGGTCAGTGACACGAGGGACTTCACAGACAATACCCCTCCCGCCCCTCTAACAGCGCCCCAAATTGCTGGAGGCCTGCGTCTGTGACCATTCCCAGGCCTGGCCGTGAGGTCGCTTTAACCTCCCACAGTACCCAGCAACTCCACAGCCTCACGGGCAGAACGCCCGTTGCCGTCATTCACAGACCAACACAAGCTGTAGGATCAAGAGAAGCACGTTGGATTAGCGTTAGGAATTCCATGCCAAGTCTGAAGCAGGGTCTGTGAAACAAGTATGCAGGATCAAAGGTGGAGGTTAAAAGCCAAAGGGCACCGCCCGCCCCCCTAAATAAACAGCAGCCTCTACTGGCAAAGCTAGGCCACAACCAGGAGCTGTGCTGCTGGGCTGGAATCTAACCCTGCAGGTGACACACTGACCCCCACCTCTGAACCACGAACAGCATTACTCAGGACAGGAGGCCCCACACATCTGTGTTTCTGTCAGGGCGCGTCAAGCCCAGGGGCTGGCACCCTTAACAGGCAAAACCCCAAGCATCCGTTATGAGTTTGATTTAGCCAGTTACCACATGTAAACGTGCTACCGTAGACAAGGCGTGTCGCCACCCCACCCCCCCCTCCCCCATCCAGGTAGGACGGAGCGTGGAAAACAAAACACAGCGACTTGTGTGACCCAAGACGCAGATCACTCCACTGGCACCGGTCTAGATCTAAGAGCAGAACCGCACTGCAACCCCTAAAACAGAGACATATACGCCAAAACCTATCACATCTTGGTCCTGCTTCTCAACCATAAACCACACAGCGAGAATCTACTGCTGTGAATATAAACCATTCAATAAAAGCTCTTTTATGATTTCCTATTCGAGAAGTTATTTTGGCCTCATGAATTGCTGCACAATTTTTAAGGAAAGTCATAAAAGGCTTTTTATCATTTATTTATTTATTTAATCACAGACAATTTCCTTTCCGTTCAAAGAGCATAAAACTACAACTATGGATTCAAAACGTATCCCTCAAACTGTCAGGTTGGTGTCCCATTAAATAAATACAAGTATATATATATAAATATAATGTACTCTTCCGTATGAGAACCGGCCTCTAATTCGCTTCATACAAAGCACTGCCGTGTCCTTTGATCCTCGACGTGCCCAGTGGAATGATCTACCTCTTTCCATGCTCAGGAGGACAGAGACCCGCGGAGATTCAGGTGTTGCGGGGGCACCTGGACCTCCACACAGCTCAGCGGACCGGAGTCACGGTGAGGGAGCTTCTGCAGACGCACAAACACGGACAGACAACGAGCCGTTCACAGCTAGATCCACAAAGCAGGCGGCGCCGCCCAATGCAGAGACCCATTCTTCGTTTTCGCACAGTCACGTTTAGCACTATATCTACAGACAGCTCCATAGCCCCGATATCAGGGTAAAGACATTCAAATAATTTCTTGCTTTTCTGCTAATTTTACAGATAAAATGTTTTTAATGTTTATAATCGTTTTTCGTGTTTGTTTTGGCTGTATGTAGACGTGACACGAAAAGCATTGTGTCTCCTAGCCAGAAGGGGGCGCCACTGCAGAGAAAGAGGTGTGAACAAATGAATTTGAAAGGAGGAGAGCAAGGCAAAGCAGAGCGGTAAATAGCAATGGATATCCGGCGGATTGAAGCCAGCTTTCTCAGTGAGGGGATGTGGGGTGGGGGGGTAGCGTTTGCGCATTCGGCTGATGCAGGAGAGCAGGGTTAGTGATTCGTCCCTCAATTAGACTGACGAATGCAACATAGGCCCCAACAAGCCCAGACTGGTCCTTCACTCATGGGACACGACGACCGTTTCAAAGTGCTCTGTGGAAGGTTCTACATGCAAGCTGAGGCACACAGAGTATCTTATTGCTGAAAATGTTGGACCATGTTGCATTGCTAGCATTTTTGTCCACGACTGTATAAAGTATTCACACCCAAAGGGACAAGTACAGTGTGCGCTAATTAGCCAAATCAGCTATACACAGCAAGTCCCCCAGGTTACGCGACACTAGACTACGTCAAATAAAAACAAAAACAAGAGTAAATACTTTTGGTTTTTTGTCCGAGTGGTTCGAGTAGCACAAGACACGGGGAACTGCTTAGGACAGAGGCGGAGGCGTCACCCGTACAGCTGCTGCCTGTCTGCCTGCTTCAGGGTCAGAGCGTTCCACAGCATGACGTCCCGCGTTTAGCCGCTAACTTACACCAGTGATGCCCTAGCAATCAAGGCCGGGACCCTTTATAGTGATGGTAAAATGTGCTATTGCTGGGAATAAGTGTTGTACAATTACACCCAAAGAGACGTCCAGCGTCGTAAAGCAATAAAAAGCAAGCCAAAGGTTATACACCCTACTTGCGTTCTTGCATTGTTAAAAAAAATGAACTGGCCCATTAACTGTATTTTATCGTCAGGTAAAGCATTGTATTTGAACGGTGTTACGATAGGAAACTAATACCATCAAGACTAAGGTACATGTACAATATACCAGTGGATAAGAGTAATTTCAGACTTTGCGGATACCTGGGAACTCCTGGGTAAATTGAGGAGTAGCTGTAAACATTTTCGATGCATTTCCTTTACTGTACACTTAATGAAAAAAGAAATCTTCATTAAAAGATTTAAGTGCTTAAGAATAACGAAGCAGGGAATAACGAAAGTCAAGGAGTTTTAAAGAAATCCAAGATTAATTAATAAAATAGAAAATTCCTACGATTTACCACTATCCCTAATTTCCTCAGCAATGCACAAAAAAGGATTAAGTTGCATGTATTTTTGTTTTGTTTTATAAAACGATCTCTTTTCCCCTCAACCTAATAACATTTAGCGGCCAGTCATAATATTTCGTACCTACGGTAGACCTTTAAACATGTCGTGGACAAAATAAATGCTTCTATCTGACAGATCTTGTCCCCTTTGCCAAGTGAGAGCAGGACTGTGAGGAGAGCCGTTTCTCGGTATCCCCACAACCACGAGCGTCGGGAAGCCGGTGTCTCCCCCCCACGGACTGCTGAGGCAGGAGGCCCTCCCCAAAGCCAGACCAGGCGGACACGGACGAGAGTCAACACCAACAGTACTTTGATTGGGTTTGGAGCGCACAGCGAATCACGGGCTACCGATTGCTTTTACTCGCAGGGCTGATCGGAGGAAGAGGGGATTGGTGAGGAGAGTGAAAATCATTTATAACACAACAACCGCATTCTGATTACTAGCGGAGCAATATTTTTAATAAAGGAGATTTTTATTTTTTTTAAAGACCACTAAGTGGTGGGAAACGGGAGAAGCTAATTAAAGCTAGTTTCTAGCGCAGTAAATCTAGATGTCGATAAAGAGAGAGCGGATGGGGCGAAGGGAGAAAAGAGCAGGGAGAATCTCTCCACTGGAAAACAAACAAAACACAAAACAAACAAACAAAAACATTACGGATGAACCAATAACTGGAGGGGCGCGTCCTCTCTCCGGTCTGTCACTACCTTTGGAGTTTCCCGGCGGGACGAAGCTGGGTTTGACGGGAGGGGGAGGGGGCCCTGCCTTGGGCAGAGTACTGTTGGCATTGGCTGAAGGCAGCTGGAATGAGCTGGACAGAAAGATCCCATCAGAGTGAGGGCGGGGCTTGTGCGAGGGCGGCGGCGGCTGCAGCGGCTGCTTGTGCGGCGCGGGGGGGAGGTCGCCATAGGACTTCCGGGTGGCGGAGAGCTTAACCTGACCTGCTAGGCCTGCATCCTTCTCCTCCTCCTCATCCTCATCATTGTACGAGACAAACGTGGCAGTGTACAAGGTGTCAGGGGAGACGACCTGGGTTTTGAGGTAAGAGGTGTTTCTCTGAGGCGGGGGTGGAGGTGCGTTAGTGGCAGGGGCGGTGGGAGAGGGAGGCTGGTAGTCCCTGGGGAGGGGAGGTCTGTACAGACCAGGCTCGTCGGGCGTCAGCAGCTTGCGCTCAGCCTCCTCGTGCTGCCGGCGCCTCTCCGCCTCCAGGCGTGTGTAGTACTCCTCCTCCTGTCTCCTCTGGGGTGGAGGGGGGAATGGGAAGAGTCAGTTAGTGTGGTCTGCACCCACAGCTCTGCGTGTCTGTCAGTGGTCCTTCCCCTTTCTCTCCGGCATCAGTCTGTCTAAGGGTTCTCAGGTCACCAGACGGCCGTTAGGTGTCGCTCTATGTGTTGTGGCAGGTACCCAGTCCAGGGTGGGCTAACGTGATCGCCGGGTCTGACCCAAAGCAGCGGAACCGCAAGGATAGACAGCATAGAGGCCTGCACTCTGATCCGGGCGAGGACCACAGTCAGTTAAGCCGGGTTCGGGAGAGACTACAGTAAGTGACAAATTCAATTTAGGGTTTCACTCTGACCCAAGGAAGGAAAAAAAAAAAAAAAACCCCGACAAAAACACCCCGGCTAGCAATGGCAAAGCTGGCCCAGCTCTGTTCTCTGTATATTAATTCCCCCCTCGGTTAGAGAGTGTGGGGTACGCCATTGTCGGAAGGGTGGAGGACACACAGATGGTTTTGAGGTCATCTGGTATGGGACTCCACAAGCCACAGTGCGGGTGGAGCATTCCCAGCGATGATCCAAAGCAATGTCGGGTGGATGGAATGGCAATGAACCCACCTCCCACCCCCACCCAACTCCCCATACCACATCCGCAGGGGAAAAAATGAGGGAAAAAAAAATCAGATACTTTAAAAACCAAGTGACAAGCGACTCCCATGCTACGTGGGAACACGGCACAGAGAAAGACCCACCGCAGTGAGAACATGCAGTCTGAGACAGCACAGGGAGCTGAATTACCAGTGGTCTGAAGGTCAAACACAGCTACCGGGGGGGAGAAAGAGTGGGCCGTTTTCACCCGACAGCACTACAGATGAACCACTTCAGACCACTGCTAATCTGAATCCCCAGTGAAACATTTCGTAACCAACTGTGACTGAGGGACACAACAACTCAAGTGCCATAGAAATCCATTAGGTTTAATCTCTGACTGGCGTGACAAAAAGGTTGCGTGGGAAACGCTCCCATTGACAATTTTCGTTCTAGGCTGCCATGTGGCTTAACACAGAGAATAGTGGACGGCAATTCATACAGTTCTAATTCATTCGGACTACATTCCAACCTTGAATTTGACAAGCAAATACTTTCGGACATTTATAGTGACTGGTCACCGTGGGCTTGAGAAGAGCACTTGTCACACGAGGACCACTTACAGCTCCAGGAGAGAGCAGGAAAATGGGACTCGGAGGGAACCTTTGAAAAAGCTCACAACGTTAACAGACGCATAAACCCAAACCCTCCGGAAAAAGGGAGAGGTTTAGGGTTAGACATGATCTTTGTTTCCTCAGGAACATTTCCTAGTACTAGACCTCTAGTTAAGACAATCTTACAAACCACTTTTGCTCTGTTGTCATAGGGAGGGGTGACATTAAAGAAATACCCTTTTCTCAGGAGAATCAGGTACCCATAAGTATTTTGCCTAATCAATAAATGGCATCAAAAACATTCCCGTCGTAAATCTAAAACTAAAGATGCATTCAGGCCGTCTTTATTTTTCAAGGAGAAGTGGTTAAATCTACTTTTCACTTTAATACATGGGTGAGAGCATCCTGTCGGACTACAGCACATATGATATATAAATGGTACCAGCACGATATCTTTTACAGGTATACCTTCTCTTCAGTCTCCCGCCGTGCTCTCTCTTCCTCCCGCCAGCGTCTCTCCTCCTCCTGCTTGGCCCGGTCCTCCGCTTCCCGCTTGCGGATCTCCTCCAGCTGCTGCCGCCTCCGCCGCTCCTCGTCCTGGAGCTGGAGAGGAGCACAGGACAGGAGCTTCAACAACCCCCCCCCGTAAACGGCCAGGGTGTTTCACCGCCTGGAGCGCTCACTAGGGAATAGTTCTGGTTGATTTGAACGAGGCGCTCTGCGTGGACCCTGAAACGAACACAATAACGCTACTCTTCCGCTTTTCCCCACTTCCCACCGCGCTTGGCTCAGAAGAGACGGATCGGTGTGTGTAATCCCTCGGTTCTGCGCTAACACATAGGCTACTGCAGAGACATGATTGCACCCTTCACCTAAATCACACACAGCAACGTTCATTTTCTTAGACTATTACTATTTTTTTAGAAACGTTAATCAACTTGATGAATCTATTTGTGTGATTTTATCGTTACCACGGAGTGAGAAATTCTGCCTTCCGTTACTTAAATTAAATGTCACAACTCATTCAAATTTTTTTTAATGTCATACATTTTTTATCAGGAGTGTTTAATCGGTTTAACACAATTTCATGAAGCCACATTTTATTATTAGCTAGCTATTTACACGTTGCAGTTAAAAATGATCTTGAAACATCCACGATGACTTGCCCTGCCATACAGGTACACGGACAGAAAAGGACTTTGCAACAAAACAGCGGAGGGTGAATTTATTGTGTCCGAGGAACATTTACGGGAGGACTGTCGGTGTACGGTACCTGTGGGGAGGAAGCGGCTAGGCCCAACAGATGGCAGGAGAACATGCAGACGAAAGATGTCATGCGGC
>JAOVYW010000034.1:1534273-1546462 GCA_025775045.1 Hiodon tergisus
CCCCCCCCCCCCCCCCCCCCCCCCCCCCCCCCCCCCCCCCCCCCCCCCCCCCCCCCCCAACTCCGCTTCAAATCCACTTGGGCGGCAAAGCCCAAGCCCTTTAAACCGTTAGAAAGCTTCCAATTGGTTGTCAAATTGAGGAGAGAGACGCAACCTAACTTGATCAAAACTTTAACATGGCCAGACATCCAGGTGTCAACAAATACAACCAGGGAAAACCTCTGTGAAAGCAGCCCGAGGGACAGACATGGCGCGGTGCGGCACGGCACTGACCTGACCGACAGACACGGCGCGGCACTGACCGACAGACACGGCGCAGGCCTGTCAAACGTCGTCTTCACCTGCGCTCGTCACTCACTTGGCGGAAATCGATACACAACTGGAAAGGGGAAAAGGCTGCCGGCCTGCTCATTGGGGCATTCAAAAGTAGCCGCCCCTATTTTAAACGTTTACCTCGGACATCCGTCCAAATACAAACGGAGTTCCCTTTTCTTGTTAGTTTATCAAAAGCATGGGAGCATATCCCTTCATCCAAATGCGTCACTGAGACCCTTAGCTGAAGTAGACACAGCTAGCTAGCTAGCAATCCCCCTTAGACTGCTTAAAATCACTAAAAAGCAACTCTCCTCAAAGCAGTAAAGTAATAAATGTGTGCCGTTCTTTGTCCTGAAGCACTTCGGGCATGACTGCCTCCAACAACCTGCCCACTAAACCATAACCTGATATTGGGCTCCTGAAATAAGACAGTACATAAGAGAGATAAACATAATAATAATAATAATAATGACATAATAAGAAAACCACAAACAGCCTTTAACACTTACATTAGGATATCTAGCTAGAATATAAAACTGACCGAGTCCCAGCAGCCTTACTTGGCTATCGTGTAAAACCGTGTGAACGCAACAAACCAGTGAGACCTGTTGCACACCAAGCCACCACCTTAAGGAATGCACAGAACAGCATTTTTACAGCAAATTAGTCGTCTTCCGTCGCCAAAAGAACCATCATGCAGGGAGTAACGAGGGCAATAGCGTCTCCTGCAACCACAGGGATTAATTAAAGCAATGAGCACCAACTTGACTTCTTATTTGAAAACATTTTAAAAAAAGGCACAACTGAGGTGGTCAGCCCCCTTTAATGGAGGATACCTGTTAAAACAGAACCTTGAGCACTCTGGACAATCCCAGATGACTTAATGCTTTAAATCAATTTGTTTGTTCCGCTGTTGGCCAGAACAAAAGCTGCAGATCCGAGCGACTGTACGGATCCCCAAAGATCTGAGCCCATTATATTAAAGTCCGCCACTGAGCCTTAAACAGGCTCCATTAACACAGATCCAAAATTAAAATGTGTTTTGAAAAGTGACAATAGCAAAACTGCAACCATCCATG
This sequence comes from Hiodon tergisus, assembly GCA_025775045.1. Classification (NCBI taxonomy): domain Eukaryota; kingdom Metazoa; phylum Chordata; class Actinopteri; order Hiodontiformes; family Hiodontidae; genus Hiodon; species Hiodon tergisus. The sequence goes on from JAOVYW010000034.1 coordinate 1,535,668, forward strand.
CTCAATACATGTAATCAACTTGTTCCCTCTTATTAAGGGCAATAAAGAACACTATTGATGTTTGACTTTTGATGACAGAAAACAAAGACCATATCACTCCCAACAGCAAATGGTCACTTGGCTTCGCTGTATCAAACTCACATACAAGCCAGCTAACTGCTAATGCTCCTGGGCTGTGAAAGGTACACGTATTTGGTTTAGAGACTCATTTGGCCATTGCATACAATAGAACAATCAACGCCGCTGATATAACAGGGAAAGCAAACACTGCCTATATAATGGAAGCCTTAATGCCTTCTTTAAAGTGCAGACTTGTATCAATCACAATCAGTTCTTGATAAACGATTGGTGATGTCAACAAATATTCTTAAAACTCAATGCCTACATGATATAGAAAATACTGAGATCCAAGTAGTGGTCAGGCAAATGGTCCTGCTTGTTTAGACCGTTTGCTGAGGCATGCAGTTTGACAAGCTAAAGGCAAGGGCTGTCTGTTCATATTGCTTGTTATCTGTTAGAGAGTCAAACCATAACAAATCTGATAAAATTTCTCCAGATCAGAATAAAGAAAACCGTTGCACTTCATTCGCATGATATAAAAGAATTGCTTATTTCCACAAAAGTTACTCGGGCAAATTAGACAATGCTTCATCACAAATCGGCAATAGAAAATTTCAAAAGATTTCAAAGATACCGTTAAACTTGGAGTTAGGCTAGCAATTATAAAATTCAACGCAGCCAAAGTTGAAGTTGCTTCCCTCCGTCCAAACTAATCCGTTTAAGCCCCTCCGATCTTCCTTTTGCAGACCACCCCCACCCCCCTTTAATTGAAGCGCGCCCAAAAAAAGAATAACAACGCAAAACAAAATACGGTGTTCAACTAGCCTTAGAGAGCTTCATCGGAAAACCAGCAAGTTCTTGGCAAAGGTTAAATAAATACTTCTATAAAAATCACCATCTTAAAATCACAATCGATCCATTAGTTGTTTTTTTATGTTTCAAGAACCACGCAGTTCATAAGCACCAGAATTTCTTGTGTGACATCGCTCTAAGATTATGATAACCGTTATAAACTTAAAAAACAGAATCAAATATTAACTACCACACCACCAATGTCCTAGCAGTTATAGACAACTGCAAATGCATATGTATTGCTTCTACAGAAGAGACCTCGCAGGTACTACCTGCTGCTTTAATTCAACGTTGCTGGCACCTTAAATCGTACAATCAAGCTTACCGTTAGCTTAGCCAATATTTATGTCTCAAAACAAACTATTTAGAGACCAAACCATTTGAAAACAGAAGCAGGGGTCATTCTGTTATTGGCCGGGTCGCCGGTGGCTAGCTAACTATCCAACCATTACACTAGCCCTCTAAATCCTATCCTACAGACCAATCTGAATGGTTTACGAGCTGAAGAACTAACCGTCTGTCAAAATCATTACAGTTATTTTTAATATTAAAACATTTTTTTCCCCATTTAAACAGGGAGCGTCTTGAAATAAATAGTCTATTAACTGAATACACTTGTTTAACATGCCGCTATTTAGCAAGCAATCAATTGCTGGCGATTTTCCGCCTGGGCAGCTAGCAAGGGTAACTAGATCGGCAAATGGGTAAAAAGACCAATCGATTTTCAAATAGAACTGCCTGACCAGCTAGCTGGGCAGACTGTTAGGTTGAATCTGATATTTAAAATAACGATACAATTTATATACAGGTATAATCATACGGCGAACGAGCTCGCTACAGAAAGCTTTATTCAGTCAGATCATTCGAATCGGAGAACCGGCCTCGTTTTCTCCATTCTGTGCCGCCACCGGGAATTATTTTTATCCCGATACGGCCTATTACCCCCGGAAGGTCCACGGACTCACCTCGGTGGGTTGGCTGATCTCGAACAGGTCGAGCCGGTTGGCGTTCCAGTGGTTAATGATGTCGGCTAGTTTCCGCCGCTCCTCCTCCCTGCTCCCCGACATTCTCAATCCTGAGTGATTTTCTACAGGAAAAAAATCCTTTTGTCCACAACAAAGACTCCTGTAAAACCGCTGAAAAATAAAGTCGTCGTACACCCAATATTTGGGTTTCCGAAAATGTGTGCTTAACTCTCGCAGTTACCGATACACCTCTCTAGTTAACCGCTCCTACTGTTTCCGTGTTCCCTCCGTGTCTCGTTTCTCTTATCGCTGTACGCACTCCCTCACTGGGAAGAGCTACGTTTAGTTCAGCGCGTTCCCGACAGCTCTCACAATTCGCCATGCACCCGCACAGTGATCCTCGTGCCTCTCTCTTGGTCGCGCGTTTGACAAATTAATAGGCATCGTACAAGAACGCCCACAGTTTTACCTTTTTGTGAGATAACACAAAAGTATGACACAAAGTATAACAAACACAGATATATACATTAAAGAAATGTCAAACCAGGGCTTAATTTGTGTCGGGACCTCCCAGATTCGGACCGGCACCTATTTGATCGGATCTGTGTCCAATTAAGATTCGGACCGGCACCTATTTTGATTGCACTCTCTCTGTGTTCCAGGACCTCCTGATTTACAAATTAAGCAATGTGTCAAACGCTCCCAATTTTTTTGTGACAAATCAGATTTAGTTTAAATTTTGCTTGCAACCGGTTGTTTAGTTTTTGTCCAATTACCCACCCACATGTCCGAATAGTGACAGCCCTGTACTGGCATATGTTATATCTCACTGTCTCATTAGTGTCATCACAAACTGGAGCCATACCACTCCCAGTGAAACAGCCTTTAGGTTGGACAAAGGTATGACTTTACCTATAATGTTTAATTAAATGGTCTGTTGTATAAGTGGATAAAATGCAAAGCTGCTAATTGCTCTGGTTCTGATAAGCCACTAAACAACAATGACCATTATGCGTTAATTAGCATCATGCTGGGGGGGGGGGGGGGGATTCGGTGACGTAAGCATCGACTCATATGGACTGCCCTCTGCGCTGATTTAGGTCAGAATTGTGAGCTGAACTGCGAGGGAGCATCACCGCTTTGCCCAAGGGGTCCTGCTCTGCTGGCCAACACAACAGCCGGACTGGTGAGGCAGGAAGGACGCAAATCGATTACGTCATTCTTTTCAGTTGGCACATAGGTCTCTCTAGGCCTGGCATTTTTCTCAAATTAGGACCAAAGTACTAAGATTGACGTGATAATTATTGCAACTGCAAAGCAGGCACTGTTATCCAACATCTTGCAGATCTATACATATAGATATTTACAGAAGCTACTTTGGATAATTTCTCTTTTTCAAAGGGGGTCCTAACTTGCTCAAAGGCTCAATGTAACATTTGAATGGCCACTCTTTTAGTCACAAATCTGATCCCTAAACCTCTACACCACGATGGTGCACAATGATGCACGCAACAAAATCGCGTTCTACATTGTCACTTTGGATCGTCCACACGTCAGACAGTGGATTGACACCTTTCATCTTGGTCAGATTTTTTGGTGCTGAGCCATGTGTGTAAACATGCCCAGGGGTGAAATTAATGAAAGCCAACATATAACATTCTCAGAACTTGGCTGTGCCATTCCCTGGGAGAAGCCAGGGACCATGCATGACACGTTACATTACAGATGATTCCCGTTGGCCATGGGTGACATTGTAATTGAACTGGCTTCTCATTGGAGAAATGTAAGGCCGTTCAGGTATTAACAGATGGGAAATATGTGCACAAATGACAGATCCCAACTAAAAACAAACCAGAAAAAAAAGCATTTGAATTAAAAAAGTGTTTCTTTTAAAATCAAAATAGTCATTGAGAAAGATGTTGCAATCCTCCTGCAAAGGAAGTCAATTTGTTTAGTTTCATTCAATGATATGACAAGCTTATTTAAAAAATACACCAATGCATGATACACTATATGGACAAAAATATTGGGACACCTATACATTACACCTACAGGAACTTTTATGACATCCCATTCTAAATCCATAGGCATTAATATCGAGTTGGTTCCCCCTTTGCAGCTACAGTATAACAGCTTCCACTCTTCTGGAAAGGCTTTCTTTAAGATTTTGGAGTGTGTATGTTGGAATTTTTTCCCATTCTTCCAGAAGAGCATTTGTGAGGTCAGACACTGATGAGGAAGAGGCTTGCATACAGCTGCTCGACCATGGAAACACCTGAATTCAATGAGTAAGAGGTGAGGCCCAATACTTTGGTCCATATAGTGTATGTACCTCCATTTATATCTATGTCATAACATTTAGAGAAAACAATAACAATTCAATGAGGTGTACAAATTGTCCAGTGGATTGCTCAGTTTACTTCCTCAAACTGACGTGATATGAAATTGCCTGTGAGTCAAGGTCTTGTTGAGCTTCCCAAGAGATGCATTAATAACAAGGGAGATGAATCCTTACCCCAAGGCCTAAGTGATAAATTGACTACATGTTGTTTGACAACACTAGTGACATAAATGATTATGGTCTGTGTTTCTCATGACTGTTTCTTTTTCTTTCCCCCTCTGCGTAAGAGGCCTCCTAAGTCTCAGCTGCCCTGAACAATTGTTGCAGTGGCAGGTTTTACTGTTTGGTGTGAGGAGACAGTGCTGGAAGATTTGCGTTTCTTGGAGAGAATCTCTCGCGGACATGCCAAATTTCACATTGGTGATCCACCCACCAGACACGCTCATGTCCCCACCTAGGGTTAGAGGAGCTGTCTTGACATCCCCGAGAGTGTCCCGCAACAGCTGTGTGACGCGGGTGAAGTACGACAAGGTTCAGCTTTATTCCCAAAAATCCTTTAGGTATAGCATTACAAAGAAGCCATGGGTTGTGGCTGACTGTCATGAGCGGCTGTTAGACGTCAGTCTTCAGAGGCCACCAGAGGGACAAAATCAAGGCGTGACCTTGGAGTAAGCAATATAGCCATCAGCAAAATGATTTAATGATATTTATCCTGTTCCGTTGTCCTTTAAGGCCCTTCGCATAACCTTGTACTCTCCATCCTCTTTATGTTATGTCTGTGACACAAATTTGGACCCATCCCATCTAAGGTGTCTAGTCAGGGACATAAATATTTTCACTGGCAGGGCACAGATTTCAGGATTAAAATGCCAGTGAAGCCTTTTGACACAGAAGTTACAGTAAATCTCTTCTTTAGTTCCTCTTGTCATTAGGCTCGTAGATACTCTGCCCCTGCAGGGATCTTCAGAATCACAACCAAGGGTATGCTTCACAAGTAATTAGACACAGAGTTGATATAGTCAAATGAAAATTTCTTCTTTTCCGTTTGGTATTCTTTGTATGTTTGTTTGTTTGTGTTAAGTTAACGCAAGCAGCAAAGCCTCCAAGCTCAGAACTGGTATGAGCAGTATGTAGGCAACCCGAACCATGCCAGTTATTGCACAAAACTGTCACCCTAAGGTGTACATTGTATTTCGTAATGTCCCTTATACTGCGATTCAATTAAATAGTGTTGGGTAAGAAAAACAAATTCACATTTAACCATTAGCACAGAGTGCACACTCACACTCAAAAGAAAAGCTTGGACCTCCAGCTTCAACCTCTGTAAGGACAGTGACGAGAGTGACATTAGTGTGTAAAGTGCCGTTTGTTTACGGTAAACAGCGAAGTGTGCATATTGACACCTAGGTAGGAAACTGGGGTTGGGGGGTTGCATTGCAGGGAAGAATACACCAGTTTTACCGTGCTCTGTTTCTCTGTGCAACCGTTTACTCAGCCAGAGCCTGGCCACACTGTTTGTGTGTGTTGCCATGGCATAGGTGGAGTGCGAAGGAGTGTAGCCTAGAACCTTAGCATGTGACCTTCAGAAGGGAACGCATTTTTGTGTTTGTATGGTAAGACGGAAGTTCCAAAGAGGAGGACATGCTATATGTTGGCTCGATTCATAAAAAAAGATTTAATTAATTAATTAAACAGATACATTTTTCCCCCCACATTTTTGTATTTTGAATTCTGAACCGAATTCTGTTGTGTCCCTCATACTCCATTAATAATGGTGTCATTATTTTATTTATTTATATTTATATATTCTATTTTATGACACTATTACGAGCAACCCCCCTATCTTTTAATCAACGAATCTTCATGGCCGCAATCCAAAGTGATCTCATGATACTGGGAGAGAAATAAAGTTTCAGTTCTAGAAGACGTTGTTACCTGAGACATTTGCCTCCAGCTGAATAGTTCTTCCAAATTCTAACACAGTGCAACCATTGTGAATGTCTCCATTAACAAAGCACAGGGCTTTCCGCAAGCTCGGAATCGATTCCTGCACCCTGTATGAGGCTGCTATTAATTCATCAAAGATTACAGGTGCCACATTTCACTACAGTAATCACATTTTTAATATTACTACTATTAGTGTTCAGCCATATGTGAGGCAAATTATATAAAACCAATTGGAGTCCCCTGCGCTTCTCTGTATTTAGGTGTCATTAAGAGTTTAATAATGAAGCTGATCACAAGTACTACAAATCAGCTGATTAATACCGACATCTTCAGCCATTTTCTGGCAACCAAAACTGTGGCATTCAAATCTGATTACCAGCCATCATGATTTTGTGAAAAGCGTGCACTGGTTCTGTCAGAATGGCAGAAGTTCTCATGTGATGATGGTTTGCACAACCCCTCACACATCATTGGGCGAGGAGAGAGAGCGAAACGTTCTGCACATTGATAAAATCTCTGATTGGCAATTTTAGAGTGTTCTTAAGTTCGAAGCGACCCACTGATTCATTGATTCACATGTTTTGTACAGGAGGGAAAAAAAATGTGACAAACCATCATGACAGGAAGGATCTGTGTGCACCACTGCTTGGTCAGTTTCCAAGGCAACAGCGTATGGGTGTAGTGCATGAGAATGTTTGGGATTTGATAAGGATTGAAATTCTAGTCTAGTGAAATCTGAGGGGAGTTCTGGCATCTGTTGCCGCTTACCTTTTCTTCTACATAAACAAAGTAAGGCCGCGTGTTTTGGAACGGTAACCGTGGTATGGTGTGGGCTGACTTTGCAGAGGCTGTTTCAACCAGATTTCTGCAGTTTCTGGAACAATTAAGGGGCAAGGAAATCAAAAGTACCAAGTTGAGTTCAGATATATCGCACACAGAATTCCAGAGATCATAGAACTTTCCATCATGCCATGTATTTAAATATATTGCTTCTGTTACTTGTTAAGGGAAGAAAATCAGATCTGCAAATCACACCTGTTTCCCAGCTCTGTGTGATCTTTATGCAGTTTCCGAAGGGCCAGTCGGTGTAGACGCAGTGTTGTTCAGTGCCCATTAATGTCGATAACCAATTTCCGTTCCGTTCCGATTTCCGTTTCAGCTGGAGCTCCATGCCCACCATCTAACGTTGTTATTTTGGAGCCAGGCAGCAGCCACTCACACTCTCCATTCCGCCCATAAACTGAATAAAGTGAGGTCACCACAAGCTATTCACAGAGTTTGAGGCAGAGATAACATCTTCCGAAACAGGAAGAGGCTGAGCTGTCTTGTAAAATGGTTTCCTGCTGTGGTTTATAGTTATGCTCTTTCAGAAACAGACAGAGATTCACCATTCCTCCTTCTCTATAACTGTTTTGGAAATATTTAGTAATATCACATTTAGAGTAATCTTAAATACAGTTAATAAAAAACTGATCGACAGAGGCATACTCAGAGTAAAACACAATAAATTATTAGCCATAGTCATAATTATTCAAACTCAGAAAAAGTTTGACCATAATATTAATCTCTCAATGCTTCCGCTATTAAAACTTGTCTTTAAAGCTCCAAGGGTTGCAGAACGGCTTCAGATTGGAACAAAATGTGTTTCAGGGTTAGATGAAAACCTGATTGACTGCCTTTTGCCACCCACGCCTGTCAAAGACAGTGGACATCAGTCAAAGACCACAAAGAAAAGAAATCCACGGACTGCCATGCTGTCAAGCCAATAATAAACACAGATAAGAAGTTGCTTGTGAGGAGTGGGGTGTCTGAGCTGAGAGGAATGGTCTCATTACTCTTATTGGTTCAATAAAAGACGGACAGAACAAGTTGCATATGACTTCCTTTGTCCCGGGCTGATGCAAGCATGAAAATGGCGACAACATTTTATTCCAAAGGCAAGTTAAAGGGCTCCTGTTGGCCTTTCAGGCAGTGGGCTCTTGCTAGTTCATGTCATACAACAGTTTAAAAGCCCGTATTTGTTTAACCAGCTAAATGTTCATTTCGGCTCAAACGTAAATATTTTTTATTGCACCTCTCAAAGCCAGTGACTTTACTGTCAATCACCAATTTTCTCGCCCTGTTAGCTTGAGCAAACAGACCACTTCACATTCCATAAATTCTCAATAAAAGTATGGGACTGTCAAATACTGCATGGATATATACAGCTATGTTTCAGATATATAATAATTGTCCATACTCACCACCAGCCCTCCAAACAAATCACACAAATCACACACAACAACCAAAAATATTTTTTACATAGTAGAGTCAAAAATGAACGACATCCACAAATGGAAAATGAAACCGATATTTATCTAAACTCTGTATTTAACACTGACGCGGTTACGACAGTCAGATGCAAGTATTAAACGCATTAAAACGTAGAGTTTTAGTCAGAGTTGAGGCTACCGTCGCATTCGAAGCTGACTGAGTAGCACGTTTTAACAAATTTAGCATTATTGGTAGAATACAACATTTGCTCTAACTGAAAATTATTTTGGTGCGAACACTTAAAATTTTATTTTATTTTTTACCCCAAATATTGCACCAAGCATTAGAATTTGTGGATGACAGTGGGGTGTCCAAACCGGCATAAAAAAACAACGCCAATTTACTCCACATATTTGCGTGAAAATTATCTTTATATATATCTTTATCTTTATATTGGAATTGAGCTGATAGGCCTTCAATAGATTATTAACGCGAACTGCTTCTGTGAACAAACTGCTAAGTAGTAGTAAAAGTATCACTGAAGCTTCATTGGGAAATTGCACATTACAGTTCACTGTACTTGTCTTACATAGAACTCACAATTCATTGTACTTTTCAGTAGGTGATATTTATTGTCTACTGCACTACATGATTGCGCCCTATAGTGGGAGAGGTGAGGTGTGAGAGGGTCTTCAGGCAGGAGATGTGGGTTGGCCACCTGAGCTTGGACAGACAGGCCTTCCATTGCGCTGAAGTAGCTCAACGGGAAGCAAATCGGCGGAGAAAACCCAACATCTTCGCTTGGTCTCGCGGAGCCACCACAACCATCTGCAAGCACAAAACCCAAAGAGACCAATCAGGTCCCTCACGTTCAGCTCTCTGCGAGTTCTGCGTGAATCGGGCCGAACCGCACACGCGGCTGTCGGTGGTGGAGTGGGCCGTTTCTCCGGCAATGCTGAGGAAAACCTTCCCGGAGAGACTTTCTTTCCCGGATCGAAAATAATCCAAGGATGGAGGGAACAACGGAACCGGTTCAGGACTTCACGATCACCCTCCCATGTTGGGGGGGTGACTTTATCCGCCCAACCTCAGGGATCCGTGCACTGAATGCTGGCAGATTCGGCACTGAAACCCCATTGATGCTTTTTGATCACATGGGTGAGTGTGCAAAAGCACCTATTAAGAGTTAAATAAATTTAAAGTGAAAAAACTTTACTTTTCTGTTTCAATGCTTCACCCAGCTTCACCCCTGTACTTGGCAACAACATTTGCTGAGACAATTATTTCCACTTGTCTAAGTGCTCTCATGACTTTTGAAATGATCATTCCTCAAATTTCAGGAAATGTCTTTGACTACTATTATTGCAGGCCAGTTGTTTTTATTTAATAAAAAGGGTGTGAGGCTGATCACATAAACTCCCTCTCCATCTGTTTCTCAAAATTATATTTATTTCTCTTTTGGCTCAGAGAGTTTTCCTGGATTGACTCAATTACAAACACAGGACACAGTCAAAATAAAAACTAAAATATGAGGAGCCTTATCTAAAATCAGTCTTATTGTAGGCCTCCCACCGGAATTTTCATTAATGATGTAATGGAACAGTGCCTTGCTCTACAATTCATGTGACCCTCGGATATGAGGCATCACTGATTACTGCATGTATTTTTTTTTAACTCAAAAGAACTTCAGGTACAGAAGCAACTCTATGTGATTTTTGAGATTTTGATCTCTCTCTGTCTCTCTGTCTCTCTCTCTGTCTCTCTCTCTCTGTCTCTCTCTCTGTCTCTCACCCATAAGACATTACATATCCTCCGATTCATTGAGTTTTATCTGATTTTGGCTACTCACTTTTCGCTCATTATTATCAATAAAAAAATATGTTCAACAGAAAACCACGAGACCCCACCGAAAATGCAGTCGTGGCAAACGAGGATCATTAAAAACTCTTGTGGCAGTGACACGAGATCAGCGGAGAGCAACCCCTCCCTCCCCGCTCACCTCACGAGCTGCTCAAATGTGCTGACGTGCGCCGTTTCCAGCTGCTATCAGGTGCTTGCCAAGACCTCTTCTTAAGTGTGTGTGTTTTGTCCTTACATCGATTCTGGTCTTAAGGCTGTTTGTCTGTTTGGCTTTGTTATTCGGATATTTTTCACTGACAAATCTGAAAGAGCAGATGCTATCATTACATAAAACAGATCTGGCAGGTGCTATAAACAGAGCTGCTGCCTTGTTCCCTTCGCCAAGGTCTCAGAAAGGATGCACAAAAATGGGGTTGAACGTTACTCACAGCACAAAAATGGGGTTGAACGTTACTCACAGCACAAAAATGGGGTTGAACGTTACTCAGCACAAAAGTTGGGTTGAACGTTACTCACA
>JAOVYW010000034.1:1546562-1572542 GCA_025775045.1 Hiodon tergisus
CGTTACTCACAGCACAAAAATGGGGTTGAACGTTACTCAGCACAAAAGTTGGGTTGAACGTTACTCACAGCACAAAAGTTGGGTTGAATGTTACTCACAGCACAAACATGAGAAGTGAATGGAATTTAACTCACAGCACAAAAATTGCTGCCTACTAGACTAAGGGCCCAAAATCAAAAACCTGCTAATCACGGCTCAGGGGTTCACCAGAGTTTAGATTTTATTCCGTGCACATGTTAGCAGGTGTACACTTTAGTAACACTTTGGTCTGCAACACTGCTTTTTCAACACTTGCTTGGAGGAAATATCCAAAATATGGAACTGTATGCTTACATTTTTAAGAAAACTAAGGAGACTTAACACCAATAAAGCAGTCCTACCCTTACAGATGCTTGGTTCAACCTGTCTTCTCAGGTTCATAAACAAAAAACATAAACTAAATGCTTATAATTATCTTTTTGATCCATGAGTTTCCTCACAACAAACTTTAAAACGTAAAAAAAAAATTTATCCAACTATCTACCAATTTTCAGTTTGAATTCTGTTGTTATTTTTCTTTTGTACTTCATTCCTACACCTCATCCTGTATATATGTAACATATTTTATATTTTTATAAGTTGTCTTTCGGGAAAATAAAGCCCAAGTCTTCATTTAATTGCCATTTACATGACAGATTTGCTGATTTGTAAAACAACAACGCAAGTAACCAACACTGAACACCACCTGACCCTGAGAAATCACCCGTGGTAACTGAGGGTGCGCCAGCCCTAGCACAGCTGTGCTGAGCATCTGTGTGGTTTCGCGCAGAGACAATGCACCCACCATATACCCAGCAACCCTGAAGCAGGCTCGTGGATGCTTGGTTGGCCTCAAGAGCTTCTTTCCCTCTGCTGTTAAAACGGAGAGAGAAAGTGGGCGGTCGATGCCTTTCTCCCCCCCAACCCTCCCCCGAGGAGGCTCATTGGCATGGAACAGCGGTTGCCGTGGCAATTGCTTGGCACGGCACAAGTTTCACCTCGTTCAGCCCCAGTCGCCTTATCAAGCCGGGCCCCACCAGTGACCGATGAGCCTCTGACTCACCCACACCAAGTTTTTGTTACCTTGGGTTTTTTGGTTTTTTTAACTCCTGCTTTCGGGATATATCCATCCGTTTCATCAGGAGTAAGCGCTAATGATAGGGGCCAACTTTCCACCGGCCAGGCCTTTGTGACTCAGCTTCTGAGGGACTGGGAGATCCAGGTCACTGTGTGGAGTGCCTGCCGCATCCATAAGCGGCCCGCTCATCAAAACAGACATGCTTCATAAAAACTTTAAAGACAAAGGACAGAACATCAGAGATTTCAAATGAAAATTTAGGCCAGAGCTGTTCTATGAAAATCAACAAAAACAGGAATGAGCTATTACCATTCAACTATATCAGGAATCTGAACTGTCCTTACATTCCAGCTTCCGTCCTGCTTGCCGTTCGTAGAGAGTGGCGCCTGCAGGAAACCAAGAGATTCTCAATGACAGCTGTCCCTTAGCCTGATGTCTGTCAGTCTGAGTCGAGTCACGAAGATGACAGCCTCGCTGAAGTGGGGCAAACGCCCCCCCCCCCCCCGCTCTGCAGCTTGTGATTTCACATTTAAACCCGCTCTCTCACCTGAGTTCTTCCCAGGACTCCCGCTAAAAATCTGGGACCTTATGGCTGAGAGCTCTGTTCACTTCAAGGTTGAATGGCACCAGCACAGAGGGTGGGGGAACAGACTGAAAGGCAGTCTTTCAGCGCTCATCCAGCATGACTACAGGCAGACCTTTCCTGCCAGACGCATTTTTAAAGGAGAAAAGGAAAGATGAAATTCAACAAAAATGATTAACTCGGTCTTGGCAGGAGGGAAAGAAGAACCATGCGACTAGCGGACAACAAACCAGAATGTGGCTGTGGTCTTTTCCCATACTGCCGGTCTGCAGGAATTTACAGGCAAAGGAGGACACAGTCCGTGATGAATCTGAAATGTTGCCAGAAGTTTGTAGATTCAAATCCCTGTAGCAAAACTAAATTACTCCAGTTAACATCCAGCTAAATTAACAGTTAAAAGTATAAATTTATATTTTTAAAAATACATAAATAATAACTGTGAGTCATCTACTAAGCTAATAAATAATGTAAATTGAACTCATCTGGACCATGCTGACATCGCTAGTCAGTGTGATCTGGGTATACAAAAAAAAAGCAAACCCTTCGTGCTTAGGGAAAATGGGGCTTTGTTGTTGTTGTTGTTGTTGTTGTTGACCACTTTATAAGTCTGGTGCCTTCTACAGAAATGTTACAACAGAAAAAGGCAGCTAGGGCCGGAACGACCAGCTAAATCCCGGAAATGACATCCACGCTGTTAATGCATTAAGTTCGTAATACTGACGTGAGCACGTGCAAACTGTAAAAGTAATAGGCTTTCACTATGCGCTGAAAGTGTTTTTCCTTAATGGCCATGTAAGTTTCTTAGGCCAAGAGCAACTGCTAGATAAATCAATGTACACATAAATGTGAATGAAAACAAGTGAATGCCAGTTTCCAGATGCCTCGCCTGCACTTCCAAACATTGTAGACAGACAGATTTAGAAGTTTAAAATCGACAGCAATCACAAGAAAATGTTTGCAGGAAACATTAGGTTTATTAAGGGTTTCTTTCTCTGTAAATTGCATCTTGTTAACTAGGAAAACGTGTTGGGTGGAGGATAGGGAACTGGACTTCTAACCCACAGCAACCCAATAGCCCATCTCTTCACATGAGAACACTGAGGATACCCGACTTCCTGATTCGGCCAATCAGAGAGAGGGTAGGGGTGGGAGGCTGGTAGTTCTAAATATGACCATCAAAAGCACTCACAGATACAATATAAACTTCCACAAAGACCGGGGTGTCTACCCAACAACAAGAATCCTACAAATCCTACAAATGAAGTCCTGACTTAATTTTAAAAAGTGGCTAATTCACTCAAAAATCTGGTTTACCGCCCCACAAAGCTAAAATCATCCCAAAGAATGGATGACAAATTCCTTTGGAATCAGGCGACATCGTTTCCTTCGGTAAATGCCCCTTTTCAGTGCTGATATCTTCGAACCCATCGATGAGCTCGGCGGCTGTCTTTTTATGCTGCTTAAACAGTGCAAGCATCTGCTAATAATAACCTTTAAGCTGACAGTGTTTCATGACCCACTTTAGCCACGTAAACTTTTCATTCCACCTTTGACCTTTCTCCGGTCAGAGAGCTGGATGGACTTATCAGTTGTGACTGGCATTGCGCCCTGCGATGCCCTTTGCTCTTGAATTAGAGCGACCACCTCCAGCCACGTGGAGATAACGTGGTTTGAGTTTAAGAGTCGTGGAAACGTCGAGGACTGAAACGCCCTTGTGAGTCCCACACTGTCTGTCCACTGTGAAGGAAGCGCTGCGTCGGCTAAATCTTAACATCTTAACTGAAGAAGGTTTGCTCTTGAGCTTGAGGAGGGCGGATGGGGTCGTGGTTCGGTAGTGTTGATGCGATGTACCAAAAGGGTTTGCTAACACTGTCACCCCACATTTGGCAGAAACCCTGGGTAATGGACTGAAACAGCTCAGCGGAGAACACTGCTCTGGCCCTGGTGGATATTTACAGTGGCAAACTCAGGAGTGCCTCGGGGAGAAGGCTCAGACGCAGGAGCTGCTCGTTCTTCTAGTCGCCCTGAGAGAGAAAAGAACTCTCGCCTTTCCCTCTGTTCCCGCAGCAGCGAGCGCTCGCCTATAATTTGCAGGTCTAATTAAAAGACCGAGCGAGAATGTGATGCGAGAGACTCCCCGCTCCTCAGGCAGCACTAGAATAAAGCTGTCAGGGCCGGTCTAACGCAACACTGAAGAGGAGTGGGAGACAAAAGGGAAGATGCATTATTCATGGGTATTTCGCTTCAGAAACCTCCCTCTCTCGCTGACCTTGCCGTCTGCCTCTCTTCCCCGTCTCCGGCGCCCTCAGCCAAGGCAAACTCACAATCAACAGCCCCCACGCGGCTGCCCATATGTCTCCGTCTCCGAGCCCTCTGTCGGTACAGGCCTCTTCTGGGCTCTGGTCGCTTCCTACCCCGGCACCATTGGTCAGTGGATCATCCTGTCCAGAAGCCTTGCGTGCTTCCTGGCTGAAGCGCCCCGCCCCGCCCCGCCCCGGCCGCGGTGGGGATTGCCTTGTGGACCACTCTGTCTGCGCTAGGGGTGTCCTTTGCTGGCCTGTGAGCTGGAGAGCGGGCGAACGGCGAGGCTGCAGAGACAGCAGCTACTAACTGCTGACAGGGAACAGACAGGCACCCACGGGAGAGGGCTGTGGCGTGTGTGCCAGGCTTGTGGGAGACACTGATCATTTTATCCATTATCACATTATTTCCATATGACACTAGGCCTTTGTTGTGGGCCTGGCGTCAAATGCTGTGCTCTTACTTACACGACCTGTCATGAATCAGTAATATATATTATCTTTAATGGGGTGGGATAGATCTTCAATTCTAAATCCTGTCTCCTGTGCCAAAGAAAAGTGACCCATCAACATCACTTAAAGGATTATAAAAAATAAAATAATTTAAGGACCACTTCTATATCTTAAGGTAGAAAACCTTTTAAAATACATTAAATAGATTCATATTTTAAAAATGTCTAATGATGAACTCTATATGCATGGAGCATCTGTTATCATTTTAAGTTCAAATTCAAAGACAGATTCAGATTGCAGCATTAACTGCCCATAACTGCCCATTAACTGCCCTGTCCCAGTACAGGTTGTAGTGAGAAAACTATATGTTTGGGGAAACGTAACTTAGCGAAATAGTCTCAATGTATCTGACAGCTATAAACGCTAGCACTTGAAGGTCACAATGGCTACTGGTACTGTACATTTTTTGTAAAATACAACGAAAAAAGGTTCTGATTTACATTGTGTCACTGTTTGTCAGTGATTTGTTTCCATGGCTACCACTGTTATCATATTTCCGTGGGAGAAGAGGAAGAAGGTGTATATTATCCATCTGAATGACAGGCTGTTTGTTCTGTCAAAACTAAAACAAGAACAAACATTGTGACGCATAACGTGTGCGAGTCCCTGATTGAAACAATCCTCCGGGCTCCACCGACTTTCCATGTGGACATCGCACAAACGTGTCACAGGCAAAGGTGCTTACCTGCTGGAATGTACCTATTTGTACATAATTCATGCTTTCTGCTTTGAATTTTAAATCCAGATAAAAATTCTAAATCCTTTGACCCCTGCCCCACAAACCCTTTCCACCCCATTCCCCCTTGTCCCGTGGAGAAACACATCCACACCAGAGGTCTGTGTACTTTCTATTTTGCTAAATAAAGACATTTTTTGTGGGGTGTCAGCATCTATGCGCCATTGTGTATTGTGCCGAGAGCCGCCACAGAGAATGGCACACAGATCTGCGTCGACATCAGCAAACAGTTAACAATGGGCCCGTCGAGCGTGACTCATGTCTGTCACCAGCAACTATCAGCAGGAAAAACATGTCACTCCTGCTCCTCCACACAGCACACACAGTCCGAATAAACAAGATTAGCTCTCTCTCTCTCTCACGCACACACACACTTTATTGTATGCACATGAGTTATCAGGCTGCTTCGCAGTGACTCCGAGGGTAAATTACCATGTCGGGAATGTCTGGATGTGAGCAGAGTCGTCCTACCTGATGGGTTTTTAAGGATAACACAGGCAGTCACTGGCAGAGTGATCACGGTCCACTTGAGGGAGCGGTGGAGACACGGTCCACGCGGTCAATGTGTCAAAGCTCAACGTGAAAAACGTACATACATGTTGGTTTGCGCGAAAGACACTTAGGTTTCAAACACAGGGTCTGGACCTCTGTGATTGAATAATGCATACATGATTGCAAACGCATTAAGCAGGTGATAATTTGGCAATCAACAAAAATCAACTTTGCCTGAACATTACTTAAACAAACGGATTTTGAACGGGTCATGGCCTACAGCTGATGATGCTGGATGAATTCAAAAATTGTAAAGTGTGTACGTCGCTTTGGATAAAAGCGTCTGCTAAGCAACTAAAATTGTAAAGGTAAAAGTCGTATGGTCCCAAAGATTCAGGCCCTTTCAGAAGACAAGGTCGACGAAGAGGCAGTGCGTGGTCATAGGGGCGGGACTGTCGGAGAGGTGTGGCGAACAGGGAGGTGGGGCTGTCGGGCAGACGGATGCGGCTGATAGGCAGACACGGCCAATGGGGCCAAGAGGGACGTACCTTCAAGGAGACCGAGGTGCTCCTTCTACTGTTCCAGTCTCCCTGGGGGATTAGGCGAGAGCTCCAAACACTGCATGCCTGGGATTCCTCAGGGGATTTGGAGAGGAGGGCAGTAGATCAGAGAGGCAGAGCAGGGAGGACCGCAGAAAGCCAAAGAGAGAAGCTGTTTTCATCCGTCTACAGCAAAAGTGGTCAGCACTATTGATCCTTGGTCCAAAAGTTGTAAGTCAGGCAGCGAATTTGGACAGTTTGAATAGTCCTCCAGTGGTACTAATTACAGTTCTGAAATACAGAGGCAAAGTAGAAGTCTTTTCAATTAAAGTATCTGTATTCCACAGGCTAAGCTCATGGGCTTTGTCTGATACCCGTCACATGCTGTTCTAGATATAGCCTGAAACCAAAGTGTGAAAATAAAGAGAACTTGAGGTTTGATCATAGCAGGACATAGGGCTGCACTTTTAACATCTGTACATGCTACAGGAGTCTACGCAGAGAATATCTTACTCAGTGCTTCAAGCCCAGTTTTGCACTTTGCTCTCTCCCTGGTCCTCCATGTTTAGTGTTCAACACTACCCCCTAGTGGCACTAATGTGCATTGTTGGGAACTGTTCCAGAGCGAAAGCCAGAGTGGGACAGACAGGTATGTGTCTGGAGCCCTGTTTAGGCCAGTTTAATGAAGGGCCTGTGATGGGGTAGCCCCATGGGGTCTGCTGTACCGGCAGACAAATACTCCACGTTGCTCGGTCCTCCATGGAGACAGACCAACGGAAAGTGGCTGGAGACGCTCAGCTATGATGACTTCGGTCTGACAACAGGTTTTGGTGTGGGGGTGAGGGGGGCTGGAACTGGCCTTGGGGTTGTTATATGGGGACCACAAGAGACTTTTTAAACGTATAGATTTTTATCTTTCTAATCACAGGAGTCTATGAAATGGCAATCCCAGGCTTGGACCAGGCCTGGAGCAGCAAAAGGCTTCTCCAATAACCTGACGTGGGAAACTCCTCTTCACCCTGACCGGTGGGGGTGTGTCAGTAGTCAGCTAAAGAAACCACTGGAAGGTTGCTGCTCTCCGACAGCAGCAGTTAAATGATCCAATGAAAGTCTTTGGGGGATACTTGGAAACAGAATTTAATATCATCTCTGGACATATTGCATTGTATATAAAAGAAGAATATTATCTTAATCCTTTTGGCGTTCCAATATATCTCTCAACATATTTCGTCCCATATTTTTTCCCGTTGCTACAAGAATTCAGAGGTCTGAGCGCTCACATTCCCTCGTTCAGATAAAAGGCCACAAAAAATGTTGACTTTCAAAATGAAATGGGTTCTGCGTTATGGAAATTATTTCAGGATTCCTTCTGGGGGAGGGGGAAACAATTCCATTCACCGTCTTTAAAAAGGACCCAGAAGTTCAGTAACCGCCAGACGCACCCCAGATCCACACAGAGGGAGCATAGAGGCTACGGACAGGGCTTCAGATTAAAACAGAAGGGCAAACTCTCTAATTGATAGGAATTCCTCTGGCATTATGGTGCAGGGAACCGGCATTCTCATAAGACAGGAGCGAGCGACTCTAGACACAATGTAGGCCTGGTTCAATGTTGCTTTGTCCAAAACGAGACTCAGAGACTGCCCTCGCAAGCTCTTGGTTACTGCTGATTGGCTACCCCGCGGAATGTGCACCACATTCAGGCAACAATGAGCATCTTTAATTGACTGGCACCATGCGCATTCTTCGTCCTTAAAATTGATTCAAATTTATGCGGCTCAGTCTGGGAGGAGGTATAAAGTGTCTCGCACCAGGACCTGCAAAATACAAGCATTCCACACATGTGGTATACAAGACGTTCTGGTCCCTTAAAATGCCTAAGCAATTAGAATTCTAAATTACATGAGCATGTCATAAAGCGGCAAAGCTATTTATATTCTCCAGTTACATGGAAAATAAACTCAGCTTGTGTTTTATTTAAAGAAAAAATTGCACAACAATGGTTTCCATAGAGGCAGTGGCAGCCTACGTTTGCTTTGCTTGATGGTGTGTACTTTTAGTCAAATGGCGTTTGTGCCTCTCATTTGTACCTATGGAATGACCTTGCCCTTTTATTTCCTTACCCTTTATTTATTTGCCTCCTGTCACCTTCACTTAGGGGAAGCCTGGACCATCTTAGTGATGGAGGGTAGCACAGCCTCCACACAGCCAAGCCACGACAGGGCATCAGCTATCCAGTTATCTGGCTGTATCCGTTTTCTGTGGACTGTCTCTGATCCTGACTTCGAGCTCGCAGTTGTACCACTGCTTATGTACAAAGAAACCTTCGGAATTTTGGTAAAAATTTGCCGATTTGATTGACGTTACTGGAAGGGATGATAGCTCCCTCTGCTGGTCATATGTATTACACCACGCTGAGCCAAAATCCTGCTCCTGTTTCAATATTAATTCATGAGTTCTTTTTTTTTTTTTCATTCTTTCGTCGTCTATTTGGTATCCAATTCAACATGTCCGTATACATTAGAGACAGGGTAAACCTCCCAGATGGGATGCCTGTCCATGCCAGGGTATTTGAATACAACTTCAATTTGTAAGATCTAAACTACAGCATTTTTGTACCTTGCACTGGATAAGAGCGTCTGCTAAATGACTAAATGTGGTTGGATAGGGCCACGTGGACACCAGGGGGTGGTCTCACAACTTTTAGAATGAAAATTGGAGCTATTAGAATTATCTATTTTTGGAAGGCCAGACTTAGCCTTGGATTCCACCGCACCTTTAAAAAGTGAAAGAAAAATCCCGGGGATTTTTCACTGACAGAACCTCATGAATCAGAGGTTTGCCACAGCCTAGTACACAGAACTGAGACAGTAGTATAATTAGAGATAATCATACCTGAAACAAAAGGCGGAAACATTTGGGCAAGTTATTTCCGTACCGTACTTTAATCACTTAAAGGTGCCTTCAATAAAAAGCCATTTATCTAATCACAGATTTTTATCTTTGCGTCCGTCTGCCGGTTGGCGTGCCTTCTCTGCACATTGTACTCTAAATTATTGTTAGGAAGATGCCCATACTGAACACTAGCTCCAGTGCTTAGCACCAGCTATGGGACAACTCCCTCATGACGTTACTGCAATGTTACAGCAATAAGAACCAGGCGTCCCAGAGACTATGACTTCCTTGAATGCCAGTGTTGTACGATGAGACAAAGGAAAACTGTACCACAAATGCAAGAAATTCACTGTCGTTTAATAATAAAAAATTATTTGTGTGTCACTGTCGTTTAATAATAAAAAATTATTTGTGTGTCACTGTCGTTTAATAATAAAAAATTATTTGTGTGTCATTTTTAGCCCTTTGCCAGGTCTCAGAGAATTACTCACTATAAACTCTGCTTACTACATCACTCTGACTGTGCGTTCATTCATGAACCATAAGACAGATAATTGATCCCTTCTTGCAATCCCTAAAGCGTAATTCACAAAGGTGAGCACCCTGATAAGGTTAATACAAATAAATAAATTAAATAAAAACTTCTAGAAACTCCAAAGTGGTCCCTGAGTGGCCACACAGTGGCTATGATTTTGATTCCTGAGATAAAACACTTATTTTTCCTTTTTATACATTGATTGAGCCGGACATCAGTTCTATGTTAAGAAACTGACCGACACAGCAGCACAGGGTGAAAAGTATAACATTTGAATTTGAATTTAAAAAACCAAAGCAATCTTACAGTAGACCACCACCATATATCTGTATGAACGCTAATCTCACTGTCAGCTTGCTTACCTAAAAATTGAATTAAGGGCCTAAATAGCTATACCACACAGCTGTGCAAGTTACTTGTCATTACATGAATCCATTAAACAAATGACATAATTTAGATTACCAGTTAAAACAATCGTTCAATAAAAATGAACACCTTTAAAATGGTCTCTATTCTCAATTCTAAAGAGCATTTCCTTCAGTCTACATTTTACAGATGGTCTGATGCTCTGCTTTTGACACTAAAGCAAGAAGAGCCCTGTTGTGTTGTAAAAATACAACACAATTGGCTGAAAAATAACTGTCGATTCCATTGAAAATAAAATAAATATAATTAGTTGGGGTCACTTAGTTGTGTTAAAGGTGCTTTCAGTGTAATACTCGGTATTCGTGTAAGTTACCTTTCTCCTGTAAATTAAGGTCCGATTGGAGGGATGTGACATTAATATGATACACAAATATTTAGTTCGCACATCGTCCCGATTTATCAGAGCCGGCCCAAACCTGCATTGCTTAAATGAAAGACGTTTCATTGATACACCAACATACACTGAGCCGAATTCAAATCCAATGACATGTTGATCAGAAACAGTGTGAATCAGTGAAACAGTTGTAGCCTGGAATTTCACTACTGTATAAAATAATATTTTCGTGTCCAAAATGAACACGCCTGGCAACTGGAAGATACTCTGATCAAACTAACGTAATCTATTGAACCAAGTTAAACATTACAGATGTCGATAAGTACCAAAACAGAATGGGCTAACATTACTATGTTAGGGGGAGTACATTTTTTGAGCTGTAAAAAAATGCGGATGAACTTTGGCCGTCCAACTTACTTTATCAAGAGCAACCAACGTGTAAAGTGGACAGATCGTGTCCGGCGGCATTTGCAAGCAGCTGTTTCGTTAGTCATAATTCATGGAATAAAACCATTCTGCGAATCCAAGATTTCTACAATGGGAAAAATGGGAAGAAACATGAAAAATGTCCTGGTCGTTTCTTTAGGATTTCTGTCTCTCTTTACTGCTTATGGGGGACTGCAGAGTCTACAGGTAATGTGTCTTCAGGGTAATCATTAATACATAAAAAATATGTTCCTGCATTTCTAACAGTAAAAACTAAAATATTTCAACATGGAAAAATACGTTTGCATCGATAACAAAATATTTACTTATAAATATTAATTTTGATTTTAATGAAAATTAAAGTGCAGTTGTTACCATGATTATTTTTATTTTTTTTACACTTGCATCGATAAAAAAATAAACATTTACTTCTAAGTATAAATTTTACCATGGTTATTATTTTTAGTGGATACTGAGGACTTAAATGTTTGATTTAAACGGCACACAAAAAATTTGCGCGGAGTCAATGCATTTCGTTTATTCAGTGCACTTCTATACAGTTTTAAGTCAGGGAATCCCTGAATAGTTGTATATTTGAATAGTTGTTTGTGTGATTCTTGGTTCTTGTCCAAATTATGCACAGCTGGATATTTACTGAAGCAATCAAGGAGAGTAAGTGCCTTTCTCCAGGGCACAACAGTGGGTCATTCTGAGCCATAACCCCTTCATGAGCATCACACACACATTTATATCACACTTCTTCTGTGGTTTGTTGTAACAGAGCAGCCTGAACGCAGAAGATGGTATGGGCGTGGCTTCTTTAAGTGTCATCTATGCATCCATCATAGTATCCTCCATGTTCCTGCCACCAATTCTCATCAAAAACCTGGGCTGCAAATGGACAATCGTGGGGTCTATGGGCTGCTATGTGGCATATTCATTAGGCAACCTTGCCCCAGGATGGTAAATTCACCTTTTACTCGAACTTACTTCACATTCAATTACAGACTGACTTGTCATGCACGTGTTTGTTCACACAACTGAATGCAAAACCTTGTTCCATCACAGTATACCTTTGTTCTGTAATCATTTCAGTTGGCTTGACTACAGCTTGATTGACACCAGTCAAAGCTCACCCTTGTGGTAATATACAATTGTAAAACAGTCAACAGAAATGTTTGTCCATTGTGAGAAAAGCATATTAACATCCGGTGCATGAGTCCAGCGGTTCCTCAAATTTAACTTCACTACAGGTGTGACCGCTCAAAGGCTTTCCAAACCTAATTGAGCCGAACTCCAGATTTGGTCATTCATTCATAACTTTGCATCTGTAGAAGATATTTGGGAGAAAGGGGATTACTCACAGGCCTGTGCTGTCTTTGGTACTTTAGTTACTGTTACAATGGATTTTCTAGTCGTTTGCGTCGGAGGTGGACAAGTTAAGCCTGATTACACTGGTCAAAATGGCCCATGGCTTGGGTAATCACCAGGTCACCTGGGCTAGAGACACAAATGGCCCCTCTTCTTGGGCAATCACCAGGCCACCAGGGCTAGAGATACAAATGGCCCCTCTTCTTGGGTAATCACCAGGCCACCAGGGCTAGAGATACAAATGGCCCCTCTTCTTGGGCAATCACCAGGCCACCAGGGCTAGAGACACAAATGGCCCCTCTTCTTGGGTAATCACCGGGTCACCTGGACAGATAAGAGGCATAAATTCTCAGGCATGTTTAGGCCACTAACTCCGTCTTGTTGCCAAATACTACCAAATATAATACATCGCTACCAGACATTTTGACACAATGCAATGGTTTTACACGTGACAACCGAAACATTTACAAATGTGACATTAAAACAAACATCCACTTCAAATAATGTGAAAAACAAAAGATGTGCCCTCAAATTCTCCAGTCGTGAAATCTCACAACTCTGCGTCTGCCAGGCCTTCACTGATCATCACCTCAATGATCCTGGGCTTGGGGGGCTCCCCGCTGTGGTCGGCCAAGTGCACCTATCTCACCATAAGTGGGAACCTACAGGCCGAAAAAGACAACAAGAAGGGCCAGGATGTAATCAACCACTACTTTGGGATCTTCTTCCTCATCTTCCAGTCATCCGCAGTATGGGGGAACCTCATGTCCTCTCTCATCTTTGGCCAAGCCTCAAACATTGGTAAATACAGGAAAGGCTTGTGTAGCCATGTGAATGCTGATGGAAAGCTACTGCTCATTGCATACGCGCCGTGAACTCAGTGTACGCGTTTTTGGTCTCCCTCCATTTGATGACACTGACGTTCTGCAATCCCCCTGGTTCGTTCTCAGCCGAAATCCCGGAGGAGAGCCTGCAGTTCTGCGGAGCCGGCGTCTGCACAGAGCTGGGTTCAGGCGGAAATGTAACCAGGCCAGGTCGGCACTTGGTCAACACACTGCTTGGCTGTTATATAGGTAAGTCTGGGCTTGTTTTGTTCATTAACTGTTCTGTTTAATACAGTAGGGCTATGTTAGTTAAGGTGCACAAACGTTTTGTCTGAAAGTTTACAATTTGAAAAAACATCACAGTTAGTTTCAACGCTAAATGGTATAGTCAAACATTGCTTCTTGCGAATAAATTTCAGATAATCTCAGAGATGTGTGTCCATGTTGTGGTCCTCTGCAGGTGTCGGAGTGCTGGCCATGATTGTGGTGGCTGTGTTCCTGGACAACATAGACAGGGACCTGGCCCGGGAGTTCCGGGGCAACCGGGAGCCATTCTGTAACACCTTCCTGGCCACGTTCAAACACCTCAAGGACAAGCGTCAGCTACTGCTTATCCCACTGACCATGTACAGCGGGTTCGAACAGAGCTTCCTCTCGGGAGAGTACACCAGGGTGAGTGAAGGCGTGCCTCCGATTATGTGTCTATTTTTGTCCCCATTTCCATCTTACTCCCCATTTCTTTATTTTAGTCCTTTTAGTTATTTAAAATAGTCCCTATTTTTTTCTCTAAAATTTTAAGACGTAAGAAAAATATCTGTTTTCATTTCTATTTATTAACATATTATATGGGAGGTGAGTATACCAATTCTCATATCAGTAAATAATGTACAAACCCGGATGACTTTTTTTTACATTGACCGTTTCCATTGTGTGTTATTATTACTCATCTTCCTGCAGTACTACGTAACCTGTGCATTGGGCATTCACTTTGTCGGATATGTGATGATTTGCTTCGGCGCCACAAATTCCCTTTCCTCGTTTGCCTTTGGGAAGTTGTCTCAATACACTGGAAGATGTGCCCTCTTTGTACTAGGTAAGAAAGCTTCAGTTAATTAACTGAAAAGGAAGGCTGAAATATCTTGTGTTGAGTTACGAGCTCCATTTATTACCCAGGTGAGTTGCATGACTGAAACGCTTTGTTACTTTCTGACAAAACGTGTTCCGCTCCATCAAAAATGAGCACACTGATCAACCCAAAGGGAGTTTATTCTGAAGACACTTTCCCGTGTTTTGCTGGTGCCCATCTCTCCCTTCTCTTACAGCCGCAGTGACGAATTTGTCCTGCATCCTGGCTCTGTTGTACTGGGGGCCCCACCCCAACCAGCTGCCCATATTCTTTGTGTTTCCGGCGCTCTGGGGGCTCTCAGATGCCGTGTGGCAGACGCAAACCAACGGTAAGCTCCCGCCTTTCACTCGCACGCGGGACGTCCTATCTGTGTAATGACGTGAAGCAGCCCGGCGCCACGCGTGTGACATTTACACACTCACCAAGAAGCATTTAAGGGACTGTGGATTTGTCTCAAATTCACAGCACTCTACGGTGTCCTGTTCCCCAACCACAAGGAAGCAGCGTTTGCCAACTACCGGATGTGGGAGTCCGTCGGATTTGTGATAGCCTTTGCTTACAGTAACTTCATATGCCTGGACATCAAGCTGTATATTCTGATAGCAGTTCTAATTGTTTCAATGGCACTCTATGGCTGGGTGGAATATGAGGAGCACAAGAACCCTACTCCAGCAGTGCATAGCAGCCACTACAGTACAGACATGAAAGAGAGTAAAGAAAAGACTGCTATAAACGGTACTGCTGATGAAGTCATTGTTCAAACCGCATTATAGACTAGTATTTGCCCCTCTTAGGTTATATGCGATGTATCCTGAATGTATATAGATATATCTATAGTGGTCTTGTTCAATCTTACTGAAAACCCTGAGTGTTGCACTTTTTTTTTTTTTTAAAACCATTTTGGTTATTTAATCCTTTATTTGTAAGCCCAATTTCCACATAAGAAACGAATAAATAAATAAATAAATAAATAAATAAATAAATAAATGTGGATTTTCCAGAAGGACTGAAGTCACAGTCATATCATGCTGGGAAGGCGGACGTTGAAAGGATTCCAGCCCAAACTATGCAAGGCAGGCTAGAAGGACTAACTTTCCTACAGTCCCATTGGCTGTGCCAAAGTAGTATCCCTCCTCTCTGCTCTCTGCTACAACGCCTCAGACACTGAGAAGGTTTACATCAGCGACTGAGAAAGTGGCTAAATTCCATAACCCCCCCCCCAAAATGTTTTGTTGTAGCACTGTTTAAACAATAATATGGAGAACAGGTGCCACGTTTATTTCCAGTTTATCGTTTGCCCTTTGAGCTCCTCCTATATTCAAAAACACTATCATCTAAATCATCTAATATCACTAAAATGACTATCATTCCAAAGGTCGTAAATCTGGGTATAATTTAAATGACGGACTAAACATATTTTAGCAGAATCCTGAATTCTTCATGGAGACATTTTTGTTGTACCTTTGCGCAAGAGCTTAAATTTAATAGCTTTAGGTAACGTCCAGCTTTGTTAATGGAAAAAGCTCTTTAAAACTGGTTACTTTGAAAAAGGGAGTCAGACTTCAAATGAGTAATAAGTTGTATATCATCTGAGGCATGCTATCAATTGTGCAATAGTTCCAATGTGCAGTAAAGTCATTCCAACCCATCTGAGCTAAATTATGTGGCTTGGGTAACACAGGGGGAATACCTTTGCTGCACTAAGAAAATTAAAAGGTAATTAAAATGGAGGGCATGGATTTAACTTTGAAGCTACACAGGGTAAGATTTGGCAGATAAAAAACATAGATATAAAAGCGAAAAGCTTTTGTTTTGGCTCAAAAACATGTAAAATGATAGCTTTATGAAGCTCAAGGACTAGTTTTGCTCGCCTTGTACATATGATGGACGCTGTACTGAAAAAGCATGGCACACCTTTTCATGTTTGATGAAAAAAAGGATTCTGCTTTGTGTACAAACAGATGTGATGTAAATATTTGTATATTATGCACATTAAACACCATATATACACATTAAAAAAGGATGTGTGTTCTTTAATCTGTCATGATGATAAAAATAAGTACTTTGACTGTACTTTTCATTTTTGTGCCATTACTTAATCGACATTCAGTTCAGTTACTCTTTCCACCTGGTAGAATTAAATGAG
The DNA here is from genome assembly GCA_025775045.1 of Hiodon tergisus. NCBI lineage: Eukaryota > Metazoa > Chordata > Actinopteri > Hiodontiformes > Hiodontidae > Hiodon > Hiodon tergisus. Next base: position 1,562,905 of record JAOVYW010000034.1, read on the forward strand.
GATTTTTATTTTAGTCGGGAAATGGCTTTATTGTGTGGTGGAGTACATTTCTATATCACACCACAGAGATCACTGTAATTACCAGGTGTGAGTGGAAATCCAAGGAATTGCCAGTATATTGGTTGACATTTTTACAATTAACTATTTTTCAATCTAAATTTAAAATATAAATATTTGTAAATAAAATCATTTATATAGTTTCTGACCCTCCATAATAATTTAATTTGGTTAAATATGTTCTAGAATTATTCTGTGATAAATGTAATTCTATTCACAAGAGTAATTACTTTTATGTGAATTTTCTAATTCAATCTTTTTATTAAAAACAAGGATAAATTAAAAATTTTTTTTTTATTGTTATGCTCCCTGTAGATAGGATATCATCTAGATTATCCAGATTAGATAACACTTTTTTGGTGACGGTAGAAACAGTTTTATAACATAATTCATTTAACGAGCATCTACAGTCATATACAGAAATATACAATATGGTTACCACATGCAATGTAATGAAATCTTTAAGGCAAATAGATACGGAGGTTTCTTTTTGGCCTCAGTGATTGAACTGAAACAATTCAATTTAGTTGGTAGCGCCAGTGTACTCATTTCTAGGTTCTTGGGACGACAGGCTTTTATGTGATTCTGACTCCTAATATACGAGTGCACAAGTAGCGTTGTGTTCCAAAAATCAGTAACTGCAAGAGGAGGAAAAGCAGTTCCATTTGGATCTCAGCTCCAGAACACATGTTCTCATGTGTCCCACACACACACACACACACACACACACACACACCTTAGTGTGGACTTAACCACTCCAAGGCCGCACATATCAAATAGCAGTGAGTCATAGGCCATCAGAACATCCACACCATAGGGAAAAGGGGAATTAGAATACCCGGTAACGGTCAGCTCTGTTTCCCAGCATACACTTTTAATGAACTAGAATGATATGGTTCTGTTTAAGTCTGGAAGACGTGCTATGGACAGTCCCACCGTATGTTTTGTACGAACACTTTCTGCAACTTAGAAAATGGCTGATTGCGTTCACTTGCTCGATCTGCCTAGATAGGCCTTTGAATATACGTACAATTTGATGCACTCCAAACCAAAAGGTTGCCACTTGCCAGCTATTTTAATTCAGATCTGTCAATTGTCAGTAACAGTGAGCAGTAAAAGTGAGCAGCTGAGGCTTGCGTTAATTTGAATACCTCACAGAGCTCCTTCATTGCTCAGGAAAAGGATAGGGGCCTGCCTTTGAGCCCGAGTTTTCATGCATCAGGTCGTCCTCTGTGTTCCTCATAAAAAAATACGCAGAGCAACAAATTCACCATGGTAACCTTTGTGAGGCGAGTCCGAGATATCCGTGCAAGACATGCGTGTTGTGTACTCTTGGAAACCTCAACCAAGGATAGTTTAAAAAAACAAACAAAAAAAAACATTAAGAGCAATTACCGACATAATTGCAAGCTTTACCAGGATTAACTGTCATGGCAACAAACAATGCAGTGCATTTCACGTTCACAAAAGCTGGGCAATTACATCAATTCACTGAGTTACGAGCCCTTTACGACATGAGCGAACCAACACGCTGTCATTCAGGAAGTTTTTGAGAAAATATTGCAAACAAAACAACATATGGATCCCGACTGCACATAAAAAAATTGTCGATTAACGAATTTCAAAAGCCTGCACCAAAAATTATTGCATCCATTTTTTCTGTGCACTTGCATTGCAAGTCATAGTTTTAGGTTGGTCTCTTGTTTTATCTATGCAGGTTATCACACCCATGATAATGGCAGGATCAAATTAAAACAAAAGTTGTCCTATTAAGTCAGTTGTACACAGAATGAGAAAATGAGCCTATGAGCCAACTGAAACATAAAGTCTACTCTCCCAAATACTAACCTAAATGAGTTACTCTTAAATAATCTATATGACTTACTATGAAACTATAAAATGAATCACTAACTAGAAAGATAAGTATATGTACAAACAGCATACAGAGTAATGCATTTTTTCCCTTCCTGGTTTGTCTAACTGAGGGTAACTTGTGTTTCGGTGAAGCAGGGACTGAGGAAACCCTGGTGTAACGGCCCAAACCCCACAAAACGGTTCATTTGGTGCTACTGGGCAACTATAAGTGTGAAAACAAAACCACAGCATTCCTTGATGACCACATATCTTCTTTGTGGTAAGAACATTTGTGTATATAGAGTGTGCCAGCAAAATAAAATTTAGGTCTCCTAAATTTGCTCTCTCTCTCTGTTATGTGTTAGGTAGGATGTGTTAGGTAGGATGCCCCTGATGTCTCCCTAAGCACTCCGTAAGGAAAATAAGCGCTGCCTATCAACAAAATTGGTCATGAACAGTCCAAAATCTAATTAACCAAATAACTGCTTTAACAGACCACATTTCCTTAATGCTTTGCATCCAAGGTTGTAGTGAAAACACTTACCTGCATCCTGGTTCTGATTAATCAGAGGCCTTGTAGGGGACTGTGTTTTGTGCTTTCTGTGAACTCCCTGGCAGGCACACAGCAAAGAGACTCTTTCTACAAACCGCTTCGATTTTGCTTGCATTCAAAATTGTTTGCGGTGTCTGTTGGTTTTGAATCGTATTTTACCGATCATTGAAAGCCATTATCTTCTAACTCGGCGAGGTTTAGCGAGTTACCAAGTTCCCTCAGTTCTCACCAAATTAGTTTTCGTTTTGTTTTTTTTGTACATGACCGAAAGGTGGCAGCATTTGTAAACTGTTCGTTTTGATGTGCTCTGTATCCGGGCTATAAACCTGTGAAATACGGAGAACGCAATAATTAATATAAACAAAATCAACGTTAATATCAACGAAACCTACGTTCTGGTAACCAAATAACTGACAAGGTTGTTGGCTGACTGGCAATGACAATATTGTGCGTAAAGAAAGACTCACATTTCAGACATTACCTCCCAGATTGATTTATTTAGCCAAAGTATTATGGTAATTATAGTTTATTAAACCAATCAATCACTTTAAGTTATCAATTAAAATGACTGAAATTCTGTTACATTTGAATTTATCATTAATTTATACTAATTATTTCAGATAAGGTACTAAACTAGTCGTGACTACTGAAACAAACAATCAAACAAACATTCCATGCAGGACAATCCATTTTAAACAGCTTGGATTAACAGGTGGTCGTGAGTCGGTGAGCTGGTTTTAACTGAACAACCAGCAACCAGCGACCATGATCCAAAACTTATGTCAAGCTAATCGCCAGCTTGAACTGGTCAAGCAGAATTTTCCTGCAGGGTAGCATGTCACAGTAAACCTTTCCTTTCCTTGGGAGCTTGAAACACACATGGGAGAAAAGGTTCACTTTAGCAAAGTTATAATTTTATTAATTCAATGAATGAATGAATTAATATAAATATATAAAATAATCATTCTAATAATGTAAAATTGATTTATACTCATTCGAATGAAACGCAACTTGAAAGTGCGCTAATTGTATCCTAGCAACACAAACCTGACGGATGTGGAGCGGTCAAAACCTGTCGCACTTAGAAGGCTGAAAATTCAGAGAAGAGAAAATACTGCGAAACGATTAACGTTAGAAGATTCGCTTAGACCCCCAAGACAGGTAGATATGCTTCTGAGTATGTACAGTGACGTGACCATAATATATTAAAATGTATGTTATGGACAAAGATAATTTCACGTAATTTTAAGTGATCATTACAAGTGTTGCCTAACAGTGACATAATTATTGGTTTGTTGTAAGGCATGGGTAGTTATTATGGTGGCGTTATATGGATCATTTAATATAAACGCAGTGATGTTTTACAACCCTTGCAAAATAATAAAAGACGCCACCGATATGAAAGGTATAACTCCTAAATTGTATTTATTATTGCGGATTTTCAGAAGAATTTGTCACAAAGCGTTGAAATTGAATTTTTCAGATGGAATCGAAAAAACAGAAAACCCAGTGCCAAACGGGACAAATTGTAAAATTATTGACCCCAGAGGGAATGGAGAGAATTCCTGGAAAATGAGGATTGTAGGGTACTAGGATGTCTTTTAAAAACAAAGGCAAAAGAACATTTCGACCTTAGTAATACCTTAAAGTCAGCACGGTGCTCAATTGGTAACCTCTGAAGTGATGCTAAAACTGATGTGATGTGAATATATAGAAAAGAAAAGAAGAAAAGCAATGGCAAGTTTCACAATTATACTTTTAGCTAGAGTTTTATATTGCCAAAAATCCGTATTTTGCCTCTTATGCTACAATTTTTCAAAAATGACTGAACAGAATTTTCATCACCCCCCAAAATATTAATATATTTTAATATATTTAAGATAAATATTATATTAAAAATAGCAACACGGACCAATCTATTTATATTGATGGCTATCCAAAAATATTTTAATTTTTTGTAACCTTTTCATGCTAGCTATGTCAGTACTTCTGCATGTTTTGTTCTGAGCGACAGTGTGCGGCATGGCTGCAGAGGCGAGTGACCCTGCAGCGCTGGTGTTCCGGCTGCACGAGGGAACCCCTGAACTGGTGAGAGAGGTGCTCCTTGAGCGCGGCTGGGCGGAGTACGATGAGCGGGCCCACGCAGAAGGGGATTGGAACCTTCACTGGCGTACCTCAGCGTTCCGCAACGCAGACTACCAAAACATCCTACCCTGGCAGAGGCTTAACCACCACCCCAAGACGGTGGGCATAACACGTAAAGACTGCCTGGCGAGAAACCTGAGGAGAATGAGGGCTACCTTTGGCTCCACCCTTTACAATTTCAGCCCCAAAGCATTCATTCTGCCCAATGATTACACAAGGTTTTTGGCGGAGTACGCCAAAACTCGGCTGGATAAAGGAGGGCGGGCCGTGTACTGGATCTGCAAGCCAGTGGACCTGTCACGGGGAAGAGGCATATTTATTTTTGAAGATATAAAAGACTTGATGTACGATTCATCGGTTATCGTCCAGAGGTACATTAGCGATCCGATGCTAATCGCAGGGTACAAGTTTGACCTTCGAATCTATGTTTGTGTAACTTGTTTTCAGCCCCTCACCATCTATATGCACCAAGAGGGCTTGGTACGGTTCGCAACAGAGAAGTATAATTTGGCCTCTTTGGACAACCTTTTTTCTCACCTGACCAACACCAGTATCAACAAATTTGGACCTTTTTATACTTGCGACAAAGAGCGTGTGGGTCCAGGGTGCAAGTGGACTATGAGTAAGTTCCGCTGCTTTCTTCACAGCCAGGGTATCAACGAGCCCCTCCTCTGGCAAAGAATCAACAACATAGTCACGCTCACCCTGCTTACCATAGCCCCTTCCGTTCCTCTCAGCCCTAACTGCGTTGAGCTCTTCGGTTTCGATGTTCTCCTGGATTCCAAACTTAAGCCATGGCTGCTAGAAGTGAACTACAGTCCCGCCCTGTCTTTGGACTGTCCAGCTGATGTAACGGTGAAGAAGGGACTCATCAATGACCTGATCGATCTGATGAACTACCAGAAAGTTGACAGCCTTAGGCAGAGAGGCTACGTGAGACGCCACGGGAAACGGCCCTGCTGCACGGGAAGCGGGCTTTTGCAGGCGCTGAGTCCTGTGATGTGCGATTCTCCGGCAGACCACCAACGTCACAGCCCACCCAGCCTGAAGCCCCTTTACTCCAAGAGAGTGGGCCACTCACATTCCAAATTTTGCATGGCGTCCATTGAAATCAAACACATCGTTGCTGCTCAGAAGGGCAGGACGGATAATTCATGCTTCTCCTTTAATCCGATTTGCATGCAAAGCCCAGATGCAGCAACTGTGGATGAAAACCAAAGGGCGTCTCCATCACTGTCTAAAACTCTAGAGCCTTTTCAGTGGACTGAGGCCATATGTGAAAACCGAGCCTTATCACCACACAAGAGCGCCAAGTCATCCTTGAGACCCACATCTATGCGCCTTTGTAAGCTGCCCGCCATTCGCATTCAAAAGTACAAGCCTCCTTCCTTCCTGTGGGACCATAAAGCTCTAGAAAAGGGCAGGCCGCTTTGCCGCGTGGGAGACTTCATCCTAACCTTCCCGTTCAACGAGGTCACGTTGAAGGCTTCGCAGAACAAACTTAACATGAATGCTGTAGTTCAAGAGGTCCGGAAACTCTTAAACCGGCTGGTGACTCCTTGTGGTCACAATATGAAAAGGCAGAGAGAGAGCAGTCTGGACAAGTGTGAGGAAAGGGATGGCTTTGCACCACTCTTCTGGGGTCCTAAAAACCCACCTCTCCTCGGTGACTGCTGCTCCACAAGGAGTTAAGTCTCCAGAACTAACTTCCCTCATAAACCAAGGCACCTGAGACATATTGTTTTAGTCATGGAGCTGTAAAGAGACTACTTATTTATCTTTCAAATGAATCAGTGTAATAATTAATATATCAATGTAGCTAGAAAGATATGTCTTTATTTTACCTCATTAACTATATGTTTAACGTATCTTAACTAATGATTAACCAATGATGATCAAAAAAGTAATGTAAAAAATTTACATTATTCTTATGCTAGCAGGCAGATGAAGTGAAATCAGATAGTGGTGTACACTGATGTCATAATAAGGTCACTGGGTCACAAGTTGAGCCCATGCTGGGGTATCAGCCTTCTGCAAGCTGCACGGGGGGAGAGTGAGGATCTCATTAATAACGTAGCACAGTGCAACACAAGTTTCTGGTTGACATAAACGTTTACGGCAGAAAGTTTACTGTTGAGAAATATATTTTCTCTAAGAAGTTAATGCACAACTACTGCTCTCTGTACAACTTCCTGTTTCCAACAAATGGAATTCAATGAAACCTTCATGTCAAGTTATCATGTGTAGTTATAGTGCACATAGAATGCAAATGCACATGTATCTTTGAGCTAACATTAAACATTCAAGTCATTCTGTCTCCCTATTAATGTTTGAAACCTTTTCATATATATAGGGTGTCCTTTACTTTATTAATTTATTACAAAATGTTGCCCATTATTATTCATGCGTATAGTAATATCTGACAAACAAACCAATCCAATATAAGTCTAAGTTTTATTTACACCGGCATTATATTAATTGGTGAGAATCTAATTAAACAAAATAATCAGAAACATATAAATAGCTTCACATTTTTAATTTGCCTATTAGAAAAATATTTTAACCAAACCTTTCTAAAAAGGTTTTGTTAACTTCATTTCTTGTCCATAATGACAATGCCACCTTTTTCTTTAATGCGTACCCCTCCTGAGGGATATTTGGTCTCCTGCCTGCCGTTCGTATACACTGTCTTCACAGTCCCATCTGGGTACTCCCTTCTCTTGAATTGTGCCGTGTGGATCTCCCGTTGCCCATTGCTGAACTCCACCGTCTTCTCTCCGCTCCTGCAGAACCGAGACACTCAGTCACTGTCCAGGGCAAGGTCAGTGCAGATCTGGACATCAACACGCTACCTAGCACTGTGTTTTCCTACACACAGTTTATCTTACCCTGACAGTGTCACCACGGTGCCATCTGGAAAGACAGTCTCCTGGCGACCGTCCGGGAAGGCACGCTTTACCGCCCGATCTGGGAAAAGGATCTCCCTTGTGCCATCGGGGTGACGTTTCTCTGAGGGAGAGAGATCAAAATGATTTCTGAGGCTAAAGACAGAACTTGTTCAAATTAAAACTGCTGGGAACAGCAATCACAGGTTACCTTTAGAGTTTACCTATCTGATTGTTTGGAAACTGTATGACCTCCAGGCCGTCTGGATAAGTGGTGACAGTCGTCTGTGCACCAGAATAGTGGTAAACCTGTCGTTGAAAAAATTCATGTTTTCAAATGAATGGAAAAAACTGAAAGTTAGCAGGCCATACTCAAAGAAACATAAACCCACAGACTCACCACTTTCTCATCAGCTAGAATATGTTTGATATCTCCATTGAAGAATGTAACTGTGATTGACTTTCCATCAGCAGTTACCTCCTTCTTCGTCCCGTTGCGGAATGTGATTAAACGGCAGCCGCTGGAGAAAAGCCACTCAGTCTGCAGACAGACACACAATTCTACAGGTATTCTACAGAAAGGCATACATATATCTGCAGTACAATAAATATTGTGTTTCTGAGATTACATTCCAGCATAATATACAGTCCCAGTAGGCCTATACAACACTTGTGCAGTAGCGCATACTGTTGTACCCAATTTTTTATAGCTTGTCTAGAAATGGCAGTCATCAGACACACAGTGCTATTCCTACCTTGCCATCTGGATAGTGAGTTTCCTCCCTGACTTCATCATCAATCCCATTGCATGCCACTTGTGGAGACTTGTTCCTTACTACTTCAGGATTCAATCTATTGTCCTAAAAGAACACATTAAATTAATTGCATAAAGTGGGGTTTGTTCAATAATATTGCTGCCACACGTTGGATGAGGGAGTTGTTAACTGCCTAATTTGCACTGAACATATTGACACAAATGTTGGATCCAGTGACCTCTTAGCTATTAAGTATTCCACTTCACTTTGTGACCATTTGATCATGGATTTTTTCCGAGCAGTAAGTGAAGGTCCAAATTAAGTGAACCTCGGTTACCTGAGATTCTTTAGACTCCAAGGATGCACTGGCAGATGCCGACGGGTGCCGAATGGGTGTGGAGCTTCGGTTCTGATATACCCTGTTTGCCGTCTGTCGCTCCCTCACCCCATACAAGCCCTGAAACAATAAATCAATCCATCAAATGTACATTGTTTATAGCTCATTCTATAAATGAATTGTAACTATTTACAGAATGGAGTGGATCTAAAGTGAATCAAAAGCAAAGCTTCAAATCCGTCTCTTGTCATTAGCTGATTGTGACCAGAAGAGCACAGCGGTAGCACACAGTTGGCAGAGCGCCACCCAGGCAGGGGTGGGTAATGTAAATCGGCAAGGGGTTCCCTCGGCTAGCCAATCACGAGCGTCTCCTACCGGCTTCCCGGGCGCCTGCAGGCTGGAAGTGCCGTTGAGAGGGACGTGCTTCTTCTTCAATTGGCGCTGAACCCCCCGTGCGAGCTGAGTAGCCTGCAGAATGTGGAAAAGAGATGGGTGGTTCGAAAGGCAACAAGGATTAGAGGAGACTAGTCATGCTCACCCTCTCTGCATGTGGAGATGGAAGCAACCGGCTGAGATGCACAACTGGAAATTCCAAATTGTGGATAAAAAAGAAAACTTAGAGATTATAGGAAAATCTATGATCTACGATCCAGGAAAACAGAGAGAAAAGTAAATATTATAGTATAGAGTATAGAGGATCCAATTCAATCTTTCTCTCTCAGTAGAAGAAAAACTATTTACAAAAAATACCATTGTGTCACTGCCATTTTCTGATTTGAATTGGAGGTTTTTAGAACTTCCAAGGTCCAGGAGGCGTCCATCTGTCAGGAGAAAAAGACATCGCCTTTATGTTTTATTGACCCCTTGAAGGAGGATCCAAACCAGGTTGGCTCTGGAAATTCAGTTGTAATTATAATGCTTAGCATAATAAAGGAATACTAACCGGTGAATGGGGATGGGCATTCCTTTGTCCTGTGAACAGCTGTGTGCCAGTGGCCACTTGACTAAAAAGATAACAAAGGAAGAGGCTTATTAACAAGAAGATTCTCCAC
>JAOVYW010000034.1:1572642-1621767 GCA_025775045.1 Hiodon tergisus
CACAGGCACTCGCCACAGGCACTCGCCACAGGCACTCGCCACAGGCACTCGCCACAGGCACTCGCCACAGGCACTCGTCACAGGCACTCGTCACAGGCACTCGTCACAGGCACTCGTCACAGGCACTCGTCACAGGCACTCGTCACAGGCACTGTCCACTGGACCATGGAGGCACTCCGGAAAAGAAAACACCACAGGCCGCATTCTGAAACACAACAGTCTAACCCACACAGAGCCGTCCAATAAAGGTACTGGACTCCTTGTGTACAACAACGCAACACCTTTGGTCCCACCTAAAAACTTTGTCATGTCAAGGAACTTCAACGTTATGTGTAATGCAACTACAATGTAATTTTAGTCACATACCATCTGGGGGTAAGATGAAATATGGCACATTGCTAGCAAACGTGCCTTGGTGGCTAGCTCCAGAATGTAAGGCTGCAGTTCAATCTTTGAAACTAGACCTAAATCTTTAGACTTAAGATTTAACTTTATTTTAATAAAAATGAACAAAGGGGAAACACGCCGAGTGGGGTTATACAGACAAATACTGTGAAATACAGAGGAAAAGGATTTTGTCGTCATAGCAGAAACAACAAACCTATCAGTAGCGCAAAGCAGAAAAGTCTGCAGAAGGCTCCATCCCATTTGGATGTCCTGTTACAATTCTACACCTACTTGTGTTAACACCACCTTTCCCACGTCGTCTCAGTAAAACAGGAATAAAAATAAAAGAGATAATCAAAAAACAACTCACTTATGCTTCGACATATATTAATGTACAGGTCAGAATCGGGGTCCGAGTCGTCCACTTGATACCCGTCAGTCAGTCGGATCAGGGGGTTTAAGTCGTGCTTTTTCCCATCAGTATCAAAGACGTAGCAGGGCACCTTTGCACGAGAGGAACAGTCATTAGTTTTCACTCAGACACATCTTTACTCATCCAATTTATTTAAGACCAGCGTGCTGCGTCAATACTCGGTATTAAAGTAAATTGGCAGGTATGGTTTAAGTTATAAAAAAAAAAAAAAAACCTCATAGAGAGGAAAGCCCATCTGTAAAAAGTTTCCACAATGATGAAGAATGCCCCGCCCCCGGCCTCCCACTGAGGGTAACGCTGAGCTGGCGGCGGCGGCGGTCTCGGGTGTCCGGTCTCAGCATCACATTAAAGTGCAGATGGGACAGATGACTCACCTCTGTATGGGGCTTGAATTTATCCTTTTTGCAAGCTACATATGTCCTCCATTCAAAATAGTGCACACACTCTGATGAAGTAACAAATTCAGGCGTTCCCTAAAAAACAAATACATTTAATGCATTATATCAAACTACAAAACATTTTACTCTTTAAAACATTGAAACAGTAATTATTCTCATAAAAACATTGTGTGCATATATTTACATTTAAAAGCCAATACTCTCCTATGAAAGCATTAGTTTAAATCACTTTATTCACAAAGGGACCGACAGATCTTTAAATCTGCCCAAGGTAGACTAGCCAGGATGTTTACGTTAGTTCGGAAATAAGAATAAGAACCCATTTAAAATTGTCACACTAAACTGGCTCTGACTGGGATTTCTGAGTTCCTGTATCAGATATAATAAACGTTATCCGAACGCAGAAAGAAAATTTTGTTTCATTTTGCGAGTAAAACCGGTGTCGAATGAAGAACGGCGGGGGTTATGTCTAACCACATCAAGTCAGATCACTTCAATTTTACAGGAAATGATCTAATGTGTTCATCGTGCAAAGATTTCCATTTGGGTTTATACTTTACGCTAACAACATGGGTTCTGGTACAAGCCTGAGTAGCAAAATACATATGGACACCTTCAGAGAAGTGATAAAAAAAATTTTAGGCCTTTTTTTAAACAACTTGCTCTCTAGCCAGTTGCTAGTCTGAACCCCACCCAGCCTTGTGTAAATAATATGGTACATGTATATTTAATGACAACACACAACGCACTGGCATATTTGTTCTGTTCACCAATATCCTGTAATACTGCACTGCATTATATAAATCTCATGTCAGCGTTAACCGACTTGTCTTACACGGGGTAGTTATTTTGTTCGTTCTATTATATCGGAGCGATCAGGTTCAACAAAGCTGCATATGGATTATATGGAAACTGTTCCAGAGGTGAAGCGTTTAAATGCGACAGAATTGGTACCCTACCATAGTCTTTCCACACTGGAAGCTGATGATGCTCTGCACATGGCCGGTGGCCAGGCACTTCTGAGAAGTGTTGAAGCCCAGAACTGTCCCAAGCTCCTTCTGAAAGGGTTGCTCCCCTGGTGGCACAGAAGAGAGTTGCAGAGAGGGACAGACACCTGGACACACTGTGGCTGGGAATCATATGCGTATTACAACAGCTCAAAGACCTCCTGCTTTTCAAAGACCTCCCGGTCTGTGAAAATAAATAAAAACTGTCGTTATAACTAATATTTGTAAAATACTTGTTAAGAATTCTAAAAGCACAAACGCTATAGTTCTAATGAGGGTGCCAGTAACGTACCAGTAATTTCCCAATTACGAAGGACTTGACAATAAAGATTAATTAATTAAGTAATGTACTAAGCCCTAAACTGGTTGGGCTGTTCTGCCACTTTATCCCCTAAAAACAAATCACAACTGTCCAACAGAAATTCCCAGGGCTTCTGACCCCATGTGCTAAATCACAGCCTGGGATGACAGGTCGCCCAGCTCATTTATCTGGGCTGACCAGAGAGAACGCAGCGCTGCACAGACTCACTCTGTCTGACCTGTAGAGAGACAGCCTAGGCTTGGTACCAAAGCAACTGGCCAGACAGGCTAGGGTGGGGGCTTGTATACTCAGGTTAGCTGAGAAATCGCGCTATTGGCCCCTGCATTTTCAAGCCTGTGACTTCTCGTAACAGGTAGCAAATACATACAACTTCAATGGGGTTTCTGGGTCAGAAACAATTAGCATTTAAGACAGCTGCTATTATTCAATTGTTCCCCCACTCAATTAAAACCCTGCATACAAATTAGTGTGCCGTCTCCAAAATGGTATTATCCGTTTGTGCAAGTTAATAAGCAGTTGAACAGAGCCATAGATTTTACTACACAGAAGCTCACTGTGGATGCAGTTACACACACACACACACACACTATATAAGAAAAAAACTGTAATTGAACATTGTTCAACTGCAATCACAGGGCCTAGAGCAGACACGCAGACGTAGTGATCAGCTGACCCAGTAACATAAATTGCAGAACAATAGCAATTACCATAGCGATTCATATTCACATTAAACAAGGGCTACTGACTTCACTCTGGTGGTTTCTGCAAAATAACGGAGAGCTTTCTGCCAACTGCACATGGCTCGACGCAGAAAAAAAAAAAAAAAAAAAACTAAACATGCAAATCCATGAAGACTCAGCGAATCGGTTTGCCCAAGAACTCAACCGTGGCCAACATTTATCTTTCCACACAGAACAAACAGAGCTGACAGAAGAGGTCCTGTCTGTTTGAGACTTGGGCAAGCCACAGGACGTTTCGCAACAGTTTGATTAATGGCCCACGTGCCCTGCCACAGCCAGTCACCTGACTGCCACATTGAAACAGAATGTGTCTGAAAGTTTCAAAGCAGCACATTGAAGTTATCAGGCTTTAAGACATGAGTTTTCTAAGTTGTACAAAATGTTTATGCACTTTTTGTTGCCATGAAGACGCCAAACGCACACCCACATTAGCTGTGTGGAACCGCAGCTAGATAACGTACTTTTTAGAATATGTTGGTACTTAAAGCACAGGGAACTTCATTTCAATTCAGCACAACTGATTATATATTCAGTGTATACATAAACGTACACATATATACTCAGTGTATACATTAAATTTCTATTTAAGTTTTTTGTCCATATGGTGCAAGCCTAGGTGCCAGTGTGAGTATTAATGTGTGTGATTCGACTGGCTCGTACAACAGACTGCCCCAGTTCAAACTAAAGCTGAAGTCCTTGTTTTCTTAAATCAACCTTGGGCGTTATCAGGAAAACCAGTCCAACAAAAGCGCCAGAAAAAAGGATCTGTTCCTCTTCATGGGGTTTCAATTTGAAGTCTATTAAGAAGCTGCCATTTCAACAAAATAACGTACGATGAAGCAGTCAGGTTAAACAGGTTGAAGAAACACAAAAGTGTGTGGAAAAACTGAAGTTGGCATACCACTTCCTCAAAAAAAAAAAAAGTGGTGGGATTAAAAAAATATATGACTCTCCGCCACCCATGCATAACGCCTATGACATTCCTGCACATAGTATTTAATTGAGGAGGACACGCTCTAAAAAATGTGGAAATGTAGAGGCCTTCATCAATGGAACAGGAAATATATAAGACCAACTTCATGTATGCAACATCGATCTTAAGAATATAAGAATACATTTAGCCACATTGTGCCAAGTGTGGCGTTTTCAGAAATATTTTATATTCAAATATTTGGAAAAAATGTAACAGAAATGGCATTCAACCAAATAGATGGTTGAATAAAAAAAGCTTTTATTATTTTAATTATAATGAAGCATTGTTCCCAAATAGCTTAAATTAGCTTTCAGTAAACCCAACTTGTAAAACAACAAATCTATACCAATGTCAAAATGTCCACCTAAAATACTTTTAAAAACTGTGTCAACAGCTAACTGCTTTTATAGAAGGTAATAAGATCTATAAGACTCTTCAGTCAAGTTTTCATGCAGGCCATAGCGCAGAGACAGCACTCAATTGTCAATGATATCCCTACAGCTTCTGATATCTCTCAGACTGTACTCGTGTTTCTTGGCCTTAGTGCTGCCTTTGATCCCTCTGAATAGGCTTGAATGTGACATTAGTATTTTGAGGAAGTGCTCTCTGCTGGTTAAAGTTCCCCAGAGTTCAGTCTTAGGTCCCTTCCTGCTTAACCTACACGTTACCACGAGGTGATGTGTTTGATTTCCACCGCTTTGCAGACAAAACACAGCTCTATTTTGTCTGTGAAACCTGGCAAGGACCGTCATGCTACCAAATTAGAATAATGCTTCAAGGAAGTAAAACACTGGCTGACATCTGACTTTCTGCTATTAAATTACGGGAAAACCAAAAAGACGGTCCGAGGCCTTAAAAATCACAGTAACAGCATGACAAATTATACAATAAGTTTTTTTACATAAACTTATTGTATAATTACATGTCAAAGACCTCTGGATAACAATTAACCCAAATTTCTCATTTGAATATGAGATACACGTTAAAAATATATCAAGACCATCCTCTTTTTAATCTTAGAGCTTTTGCTACAATCTGGAATTTTCTCTGTGCACTTTTTTCAAGCCCAGATACTCTGAAAAGCCTTCGTATGCTCGGAAAAATGCTGCTGCCAGAATCTACGCCAAAGCAAAAAAAGAATTACGTCCAGTTGACACCTGTTTTGGCGTTACTTCACGGGTTGCCCGTAGAGCGCCATGCTGGCTTCGAGGTGTTGCTTCTCAATTTTAAGACATTAAATCATACAATCCGTTTATAAAACACCTCCTAGTCCCCAACCATCTCTGGAGATTACTTTACTCCCAAGAAGGAGGCTATATGACTGTCCCAAGAGTAGCAAAAACTAAATCTGGTGGTAGAACCTTCTCACACTATGTCGTCTGGGAATCAGACTCAATTTCAATGCGTGAAATCTGTTCCGTTAGCCAAACTGTTCTCCCGGGCTGGTACTCTCTGAGCTATCACTTACCTACTGACTGGTACTTATTGCTGGTGACGTCAAAGGCACAGACCACACTCGAACCGCCGCATTCTGTGTCCGGTGACGCATCACAGAGCTTTAGAGAGTATCTCACTTTGCTGTCCTGGTCTATGGCCTCCCATTTGTAACTGCACGTAGAGAATGAAAAACGTGACAACAATGGGAAAAGTTAAAGTTAAAGTTGAAGTTTCATAAACATGCGGACGCATGCCCACCTGCTGACTAAGTATTCCGTTCAGAGCAAGAAATAACTCATCTTTAGTTCCATGTTAAAATCTTTCCACATCACGCATACTGAAAATGAAACCAGTATAACCAACGATGACTACATGGTCAAGATTTCATTTATTATTTCCCTTGTCACTTTTAGGCCAGATATAGGCTGCCTTGACATGCAATTAAAGTCACTTAAATGCAGGATAAGTTATTAGACAATTATAGTTATACTTTTACTGCTGTACTCAGTTTAATTATACACAACCATATTTAGTATATATATATTACAGTATGTCTTGCAATTTTATACAACACGTTGAAAATAGTAAATATATACAGATTCTTATGTCGACACGAAGTTTAAAAACGAATTTAACAGAAACGTGAAAGTTAATGCAATACCTAATATAATTATCAGACTTTTTTTGGACCGTTCAATGTAGCATGGAAATAGTTGCAGTTGACAGCTATGTTTGCTCGAGTTATTACATTCGGATTAATCAAACATTAATCCCGAAGTTAATGACATTTGATTAGAAAGTCGACAAGAGAAACATTTGGGTATAGTAACACATTACAATAGATCCTTACAAAAACTTCGAGTTTCGTTTAGCGCCAGATTATGCATGACAAACACATGCTGAGTGTTTGTCTTACACATCCATGCTGACCTTAAAGGATATCCATTTGGGACACTGTAGCGTCCCAAATGAACATTTTTTCCGTTTTGCATAGTTTCAAATTTAAACGAATAGTTACAAGTATACGTGAGAAAGGGAGAAACGGAACCGTGGTCTTAATCAACTGTACACCAGGAGCTTTGGTTTAAACCGTAGCACTCACAAGCAAATACTCAGCAAGTGCGGAGTACGTAAAATAACTGATATCAACAAGGGAAGAGGAAGCCGGCAAGATAACTCGTGACACTTGCTTGTGGACAACTGCCGCCTTGTTAGCTAACACTGGCAGCTAGTTACTCTTCCCCATGCATATACCAGGTTATAAACAAGTCTCATAAGAATCCGGTTGTAAGCTTATATTAATACTAGCTAGAGAGCTGTTAATCGTGTTTTGATGCGATTTTAAAGCAATGCAGGTAACTTGTCAAAAAGGTGGGCTGCGTCTTGGTACTGCCAGTTTAGTCCGCTAATCAACAACCGATGGCTTACCTGCAGAGATCTTTGTACCAAATGTTTTCATTGACTGCAGTTGTGCGAGAGAATAACGTAAGTATCATAATTATACCAGTGAGTGTATCCTTTCGCCAAGGTACTGCCCTCATACACTTGCACGGTGAACCCATATTTTTGTTCCAGTGTTAGAGATTTGCGTCCGACATGATACAGCAAGTCCTCGGCTAGCAGGAACTAAATGAATCACATGACAAGTCAACCACATGATAGTGAGGCCACGTGGTACAGCCCATATATCTTGAGAATGGTCGTCAAAAAAACACATTGAAAGGATATGACCAAAACGCATCAGAATTATGTCAGATGTCAACAATATTGTTTTTAATATTCCAGCTTCTAATAACGCGGGTCAAGCCTTTTATGGTTCTAGAAAAAAAACATACTATTTTTTCCCCCCATTGATTTATGTACACACCTAAACGTCGTCATCGCTATTATATCTCATTTATTCAACCGATCAGTGTTCTACATCCATTAATTTAATCTTTTTTTTCAGTACTTTCCACCTTGCAGTGTTAGTATCAGATAAAAACATGACATCAATACAATTGATCAATAATAGAACAAAATAAAATCCACACTTATTTGATGAAAAATGTATTAATGTGGCTAACAAATAAAGAAACAGGTCAAAAAATGTGTGTCAACTGCAACGAACTAGCAAAGTTTTTAGGGAGCTGCGTACTGACAACTGAATCATCCGACTATTAGTACGCTGCGTTCAATTAATTGCCATCAACCCAGTGTGATTTGAAATTAAACCAAGTACAGTGTCTTTATTCTTGCACCAGATGGCGCTAGTGTTGAAGATGCGGTTTACATTTTTATCGACTTGCGTACGTCACCAAGAGTGACCTCACCCTTGTTCTGCTTGGTACACAGCTGGCTGAAAATGGCCACGGCGACAATGGTCGGAATTGGGAGCAATGCCCATGGGATGGAGGAGAAGAAATTTGAATACTTTTCTTCTATCAATTCCATGGCTAGAAAAATCATGCAAGAGAGAGAGAAAATCAAGGAAAACTATGGTACAGACTGGGAGAAAATGACGCCAGTGGAGCAGGATACGGCCATCGATAACGGGATGATGGACCCTCAAATCCGAGCCCGATATGCGATGCATAGAGTGGACCGAGAGGAAGTCGCATGTTACCCCAAATTACTCATCCAAACGGGACAAAAAATCGTACACTTCGGGGATGAGGTGAGAATGTTATCCATGGCCTAGGCCACGTCTTCCGGGATTTGAACCACCTTAACGTCAAAACAAAGACACGCAGGCTAATACAGCGAACAGTTTCTATTAAAGTCCGCTGTTAGTATTTGCTGCTAAGTTGGGTACTTCCCTAAATGTTTTAGAATTCCAATATTTCATATTAAAATCTTCAATTACGCACGGTAATCTATTCTCTTTTCAAACGAGACAAGTATAACCTAACAATAAATTTGGTTAATAATTTTGGAAACCATTAACACGAACGACGAACTAGCTGCCTAACTAACCGTTCAGTACGTTTTTGGATCAAGTCCTGGTTTATCTTGGCCGCTAGTTTTGGTAGCTGGAACTACGGATTTATAGTTCAGGACTTGATTAAAAACCATCGCACCATGACCACCCCACCCCGATTACAACCATTTACGACGTATCGTGTAATGTTACTCATTCTTTTCTCATTTAAGGACATAACTTGGCAGGATGAACATTCGGCCCCCTTCTCATGGGAAACCAAGGTATGTCTGCTCAACACGGTATCTACGATCCTTTTGTACAGTTGAATGAGTGTGGAATAAAACGTCATTTCACACAGGTCAGTTATATGATTGTCATAAGAACATACTCGTACTGACAGTAAATGTTAACCTTGCTTAATTATTGTCTTGGTGTACCAATCATTATGACTTTGTTGGTGTCCCACTTCCTGTTGCCGTGGGGAATAACGGGTGAATTTGCAAATTTGCTCCTGTCTGTCGTTTCCCTGGCAGAGCCAGCTTGAGTTCAGCATGTCAACAGCAGCCCTAGAGCAGGGTAGCTCCTCCTCGCAGGTAGACCCCAAAGTCAGCAAGGCCTCACAGAGCAGCCAGCTGACCAAGGGGGCTCAAAGCGGCAAGGGGGCCAACGTCGAGGGCCCAGGCCCGGGCAGGAAGGAGGAGGAGTCCTCTTTCTGGAAGATCAGCGCCGAGAGGTCCAGGCTGGAGGGTGAGCTGGCCGACTTCCACTCCCTGACGCCCAGCCAGATCAAGTCCCTGGAGAAAGGGGAGAAGCCACTGCCCTTGTACCTGCGCCAGGAAGCCGAGGATCTGCCACGCACGACCAAGCCTCGGGCCCCCAGGCCACCGGCGCCCCCTCCACCCGTCAGTGCCCCTCCTGCTGCCATCAGTGCCACCCCGGCACCCATCAGCGTGTCGTCCACCGTGGCTGGCTGGGAGCGTGCTCAGAGCACCCTCCCCTCAGTCAGCACCCTGGAAGACGTCTTCACCCCGGGACCCGGAACCAAATCACCCGCTCATTCCAAGAGCACCTCCAGGGAGGCTGAGGCGGAGGCTCCCGTGGCCAACAGTTCCGCATTCTCTCAAGTGAGTTCTCCATGTGTTTTACGTGATATTCAAAATCAGGCCTCGTTACGGTGTTCTCTTCAAACCCTCAGTGATCGCGCTGATTAAACTGTGTAATTACGGTTTTTAATAGTTGTTTTTTTTGTTATTACTTATTTTTAACCGGCACGAAACATGTACAATATAATCTAAACCTTGCGCGTAGGAAGAGGTATTTTTTATCATGAATTTACGACGATTGTTGCATTAGTAAAATGGTAATGAAAAGCTAAACGTAACATTTCAAATTTTTTTCTGTCGACTCAGTTTAACACAAGCAGTAATATTCTGAAGACGGGATTCGACTTCCTGGACAACTGGTAACAGTGGAAGACGGTGGACGTCCTGACAGCTCTTCTCTGCATTCTACAAACTCGAAAGCTGAACTGAAAGAAAAAAATAATAATTAAAAATCCCCGCTGGCCTTCTAGAGAAAATTCTCATCAAATTGCTGTGATGTTACAGCAACATCAGTGTGACTTTACTCTTGTGTTAATTTAATGTTATGAAATGGTTGTTTCAATTTTTCCCCATTATAAACATTGTAAATAGCCTAGGATAAAGGCTTTTTGTTAAGCAAATTAAAATAATGTACATATTGTTTTCCACTAACAAAGGCCAAAATTCTTTTTGTTACATCCTTGTTACTCTGACCTCATACTAGTGTTAAGCAAAAATATGTATTTTATGTAAGCACTCAGATTGATGCTTAAGGTAGCATGTTTAAACAGTTTCAAACATAGAAAGTAGAGCCAATTTACATAACTATATTGCAAGGTATCCATTCAAGATAATCTTTAATTGTTGTTTTCATTATTCTATTTGTCTTGAAGTGTTGTACTCATGGATCGGAAAACACTAAAGCTATGCAAATAAAACAAAAACTGAGTACATTTGCTCAAGATTATCTTTGTTTTTGCGTTTGGAAACCACCGGTCCACAAGGTGGCGGTAAAGGTTAGAAACTCTCAATAGAAAACAAACCAAAAATTGTTCTATCCAAGATCAATCAGTATACCCACAGTGTTGATCTTTGGAACCAAAGCCTGACGAGGACTTTCTTTGTATTTGATATCAAGCCGTGAACCAATATAGACGCCGATTAAGACTGGAAAACCAGTGATGGTCAACTGGCAGTCGTCTTTAGGGCTGGTTAACTTAAATGCCGTTTAAAAATCTGTAAATAATTAACCTGCTTGTTTTTGTTTTTCAATGCCAGAGTACAAAGTCGTACTTGTGAGTGGCTTCTCTGATGATGAATTTCCAGTCGGCCTGGCACGTTACCAGACTGACTGGAATGTGCATGAAAAATCTTTCATTGAAAATAAATGTGCCCATTAGATTTTTTTTGCACTTAACGTTCTTTATGCATTTCATGTTGCCAAATTGCCCAGGCATTAAATCTATCATCTTGTGGTGTGGTTATGAAACACTGGTCCTTTTCAGTTGGTATAACTCCACCCATATATGCTTTTCCATGGCCAGACCCTTCAGTTGGTGGAAAGTCTGATTTAATATATATATATATATATAAATATTTATATAAGAATGTGTGCCACAAGGACTGCCCCAGCTGAAGTGCACCGTTGACACAAAGCGTGGAAGTGGGAGGTAACAGGAAAGACAAAAGGCGCTTCCTGTTGTTGGCGAGGCCCAGCTGAGGACAAGTGAGCCGTGAAGAGGCTGAGAAGTGCAAAGTCTGGACAGGAGAAGCCAGTAAGGACACTGAGGACCACCAGACCGATTCAGGGTACAATGGGAAAAGCAGCCTTCCTGGGGATGATCCTGTGCGTTCCTGCGCTTTGCCTGTGCAACACAGGGAAGGAGAGCCTGGAGCCTGACTCTGATGTTGCCAGCACTGAAAGGAAACCTGCACCTCAGGTGGGAACTCTGTGCACCAGGTTGTCTGTTACACACCGTACGGTGGACTTCAACCAGCATCAGACACGTTTGCAAGTCGGAGGTGAAGAAGTTATTATGAATGACTTGAAGTAAATTTTACTGGGCACGTGAGGAAGATTTCCACTACGTCCGAAATGTAATACTCACTATAGTCTTAAATGTGGTAGAAGTCTTGTCAGGATAAACGTATTGTGGTTTCTTAAGCTGGAGAAATTGAAATGATGATTTTTACACAAACCATTTCCAGACCCCGAGGACACAAATTTATGGCACTAACATATTTAATCTGTGACAGATTTCCAGGTCACAGTTATAACTGGCCTATTCACTCCAGCATCCTCTTTCGTAGGTGGAGGAGATACAGCCTCTTCCGAATCCCAAAAGCGCGGAAACCCAGGAGAGTGAAGGAGGGCCAGAGGAACCAGAGCCTACCTCTCCCGTCTCTGACTTTGAAAACTCGTACAACTACGTCTGTGGGTCCATCATTACCGCTCTAATTCCCAGAACCATCATTGAAAACAACCTTCTTGATCTGAAACGGTTCAAGGAAAACTGACGGTAAACCTCTCTCCATCCCGACAGTGTCCAGGCTAGCAGCGATGGACCAGGCCATTCACCGCCTGAATGTGTTGCACTACACCCTGGACGTGAAGGTGACGCAGCTCCTGGACAGAGTGTCCCGGCTGGATGCTAAACTCGAGGAGGTGGACGATGGGGTACAACAGGTGTCACTCTTCAGCAAGGAGAACCGCAAGGAAATCGGACGGCTGGAAGGTGAGGGAAACGTTTCCAATGCTACCGTCTTGAGAGGGACACAAGCTCCTTTTTCCTCAATTTTAGAATGGAATACACTCGTGTATAGATGTAAAACAAAAACAAAAAAAAAAAGAACATAACGTAGCATCCTATTCATTGACTACCGCTTGTGCGCGTTTAGCTTGACGCTACCCATCTCTCCACAGGCTGTCAGAAGGGCCGGAGGGTGGGGCATAAATGCTTCCTGGTCTACCGCTCATACGAGACATACGCTGGGGCAAGCCAGCGGTGCCTGGAGCGGGGCGGCAGGATGGCTATGCCTAGGGACCGGAAGGAGCAGGAGGTACTGGCCGACTACGCCCGTGGGTTCTTCCACCCAGGGAACTGGCCCGTGTGGCTGGGGATCAACGACCTGCGCTCAGAGGGGCTCTTCCTGTTTGAGGACAACACGCGCGTCACCTTCTTCCAGTGGCGCAAGCATTTCCTGTCCAGTCAGCCCGACGGGGGCCGGCGGGAGAACTGCGTGGCAATATCCTCCGACGACGGGGATTGGTGGGACAACCACTGCGACAGGCGAATGTACTACCTGTGTGAGTTTGATGCCTGAAACGTTTCCCTGAACAAAACAATTCACTTTTTAAAAAATATATTATCCACCGTGCATGGCCGCAGATGTAGCATTAAAGAAGTTTGCTTTGCAAAGTACTTTTATTCACTAACAACTAACATGTACAAATAAAGTCACAACTTTGTATATTCAAATTATTCCTGCTAAGCATTTTGTGGTTTGTTTAGGGGGGGGGGGGGACCCTTCAGTGTATTCCTTTTCAGAGGTTCTCATTCAGGTTCACACTAGTTATATAGCCTTGCATAAATCATAGCTTTTTTGTTTTAAAAACTAGATTTAGCTTCACTCAAACTACATCTACACGACATTATTACAAATGGGTCACAAGCAAAGCAGCTTCAAAATTAGTGCAAAACCGTTTCTGTAGAAAAAACTTCTGAAACGGATTCCATTACTAAAACTTCAATATAACCGCTTTCAAACGCATGAATTAATCACTTGCCCTAAACAGCTATTAGGAGTGAATGATCGATGGATACTGAGTCCAGAGCAAGAGGAGAAACCAGCCCCAGCTTGTGAGCATCCATCAGACAAAGGTCCTTCATTCAGGCATGATTTGGAGCCCCGTCTTCATACATACAAGCTGAGGAGGACAGCCTTGTCCCTGTGCCATTAAGAATCCGTTCAGCTGACTATGGCTGCCAGTATCTCCGCCGCTGCAGGCCTGTCCAGCGGACACTTGCTGGGGTGGGAATACGTCACTCGGCCAGCTTCATCCAGCACAAAATCCCCACCCAGCTGAAACCAAATTGACAACTTCACTACGTGATTTTGTACTAAGAAAGAATTTGCCATTAAAATGATACACTTTGTAATGAATGGGATACATTCATCAGTAAAAGCCATTCCATCATGAAATGATGACTAGAATTTTGGCTGAACATAAACTACATCATCAAGCAAAATCAGTCAACGTACACAACTGAAGCGCGCGAGGTTGTGTAAACGATGGAACGGGGAAGTCTTGTTCAGCGTTACCTGATAGATGTCGTCTATGATGTTAGGTTGTGCTTGTGGAAACACCCGATTTAAAGTGACGAACTCTGCGTAGTGGAGCATGCTGTTGAACTTTAAAACTTTAGCGTAGGACGATCCCAAGCCAAATGCGCTGTAAACCTGTGACACACATGCACACAGCCGATGTAAAAACAGTGGAGCTGAAAATCTCATTGAGCGCCACGCTCTGGAGGAAACGGGCAGCTGATGCCCTACCTTCCTTTGAGGGTCCAGTAGCACGTCGTACTTGCAGTCCGTGTCCTGCAGCCAGTAACGAGCCCCCTCCAGGGAGCCGAACGAGATCACCAAAACCCGCACTGACCCAGCTTCCAGGAGACGCTGACAGGACAGCAAAGCCGATATTCAATCTTCCGTCCGTCTTTAAATGATATTGAAACAGGTTCGGAGCAGGAAGCCCACCTTTCTACGACCAGCCTACCTGATTGGCCTCCAGCTCTGTCAGGTGGTCTCGTCATGGTAGTCAGGCAAAGTGTCGGAGTAAGACGAGAAGCAGGTTCTCACCTTTCCCAAGGTACCTGCCCAGGGTCACGCTCCTGTGCAAGACCACAAAGCACATCGGTAAGATTCCAAGCTCTTCGTTAAATCTGGCCAGCATTTCACATAGGAGACTATGTCTGAGGAGTAATAACATTTTTGCTAAGGTACTGGGATTGGATGGGAACTAAGCCCCATTTTTTTAAAGACAACCTGAATATGACCAAGGGAGAAAACCGCATTGAAACATGTAAAATGGCGTTAAGATAAAGAGATTTGGGTAGAAGACGGCACCGCGTCACACTCACTCCCCGCTCCGGACATCCATGAGAGGAGTCTCTGCAGGCACGCTTTCTGCTAGCGGGCGCTGACAGAGCACCGTGTCGCTCATCTGCAGCTCGCTGTCCAGCCGCTGCAGAAAGGCGTCCCAGTCTGCCTGCACAGTGAAGACACGGTGGGGGGGGGTCATAAATGCGGCAAGCCTAAGACCAAAAACCCGCTTCTCCCCTACTGACAAACATACTGAGAAAGCTTAGTATAACAGGCCATCGTCTTCATTCAGACCCATTACTTGACAATCCTATTTAAACCATTGGTTTTCTACTTTACGTTACAGAATTCAAGTGTGAATGTGTGTACCAAAGAGAGCGAGTTTGGGTAGGGGGAATTTACCTCCAGCTCCAGTAATCCCTCAACATGACTACGTACTTCAGCACAACTGGTTTAAAAACAAGAGAAAAAGACCTATATCTCTCAAACATGTACGAAAATCGTTAAATTAGTAAATAATGTTTCTTCCACCCAGGGAACCCATGTTTTTAACTTTAACTCCTACTGATAGGCATTTTTCCACTGGTCTTCTGCTTCTTTCAACTTCTTCACAGACAAGCTGTTAATAAATAAATACATTAAATAATAATAATAATATGATAGGCGCTAGATTGTCCCCTATTTTTCACACAAAAATTTACAATTATAAAGAATACGGATTTAAGCCTTTTTCACCTGTTTAGGAAAGTTGCACCTGCAGCGATGATTCCGAAAAGGGAGCCGATTTTCTTTGACACAAACTCTTGTAAGTAACCTGTATATAAATGTAAATAACCAATATAATCAAACTGTTCATAAGACAATCAACGCACCGTTGCCAGGCTATCAAGAAACGAGCTAAAAACCAAGGGATCAATGTTGTTTAAGTAGCTAGCCATCTCACTTTTACAGCCAAACCATAAAGTAACATGTATACCGTACCGTCTTTACTGCTCTCCGTCTCGGCATTTTGTAACAAGTCCCTACCGACTTTGACAAAGTCCGTCAAAGCATTCGTGAGATTGTCATATTTCAGTGCTGTGACCGGATCGGCCATTTCTCATCCGCTCTACTAAACAAATACTTAATGTACCAGTGAGTTCCATTTAGTAGAGGAAAAACAGTGTGCCACCTAGTGGTTTGAATGTCACAACAATGTTGTAAATGGTCAATAATTAGTTTCGAATAGTTTTTGATGGACACATTTCTCGGCTCTAGTCTTTTAATGAAATGAAATTTAGACTGATTAAAAATGTTTAAAATTGTTTTACGTTAGGCTATTAGGAATTCACAGTGACAGTCCTTTAAAAAGAATATGCTAAATATAAAACAAATCCATCAAAGTATTTCAATATGAAAAGATGGAATAACTACAGCAAAAAAAAACAATTTGTCAAATCTTTTTTATTGACGATTGAATTTCCTAATTTCACAAAAAATCCTGACAACCTTAACACTGAAGATGTGAGTCCCATGTTGACAATTTAAATGGTTCCCTATGCCTCCTTTTAGAAATCAAGCCAATTTGACCTTCACCCCTACACAGTGCAATACAATTAGAAACCCCTACCACGACAGCACCCTCAATGATATGAACACACCAACTTAAAATGATAAAATGACCACACTCCCAGTCCTTTAAAAAGAAATCCTTCGAAAACAATTTAAAAACGTGTCTTTCATTTCACAAATGTCATTTCATTCACAATGTAGGGTGAAGGCGGGAATAACTTACAACCGATGGTGTAAGTCAAAAGTATAAATATATCCATAGGACCATCTGCCTACATGCGAGAAAAAAGTAATCTTGAATCTTGCTTTTGACCCAAGTTAAACCTTCTCACAGAAAACTTACAAGAAGAA
Source organism: Hiodon tergisus (assembly GCA_025775045.1). NCBI lineage: Eukaryota > Metazoa > Chordata > Actinopteri > Hiodontiformes > Hiodontidae > Hiodon > Hiodon tergisus. Next base: position 1,589,332 of record JAOVYW010000034.1, read on the forward strand.
CGTGCCTCAGATTTTCCTGAAATCACTCGAACAAATAATTTTAAAAATTATAATGAGGAGGAATTCTCTGGGACAATGCTACTCAACCCCATCTTTCCCTCGAAGGTTACGTCAATAAAACAAATACGGAAGAACCATATACGTCGCTCAGACATTCTCCAGTAACAAAATTAAAACACATTTCTAAAAGATTGCTTCTCTTGTTAGGTGTTCAAGTAATCATTTGCAATACGCAGTCACTGGGTGTTTAAATCTCCTCACTCACATTCTCTGCTTATAGGCAGAACCACTGCATAAGGGTTCAGACAAGGGCCAAAATAATTTATTCAAATATATTTGTGCTTCCGTCATGATACATGACTCCCATTTAACAAAATAGCAGTCACGTACGCTAACAGGAACATAACAAATGAGTCCCCCTCCCAGGGAAACGGAAAAAACCCTCACAGGATATCAGAATTAACATTTAAATAGCCTGTAGAGTATCACCGTTTGTCTGTAGAATCTACAGGGAACTTTTAAAATCCTTTTAACGACAACAGTGCAGGATTCACAGTGCTTCCTAAAACAACGTGAAGTGCAGGATGTCTCCCCCTCCAATCACTAATCTTTCCCAAGTTTAACTAATCAAATCAGAAGGAAATTTTACTCGTCCCTTACAAGGTTAACCAGGGAGGGGAAAAACATGGAAATGTGTTGTGCTTTTGGGAAAAACAAGATGGTTCTGATCAGGGGCACCCTAAGACTACCAGCAGAGAAGGTACGCGAGGAGGAGGTTCTGCAAGGGGAGGCGCGCTGCTAGGACTTCTTCAGACAGTGCTGCGTGGAGTCCGTGTTCAGAACCTCGATCATGGTTCTCGACGTGGGAAACGTTTCTGCTACCGCTGGAAGACTGTGGTACCAGACTGGAAGGCTTGGAGGGAAAGGAGAAACAGAGTTGTATCTCATGCAAACGATGACTTCAACGTGACCACATGCTTGATTAAACATGGTAACGACTAGTCAGACCCACTGCTAACATGTATAGTAAAATGCATTCACAACCGTCGCATGTCAACCATGGACCATCTAGTCCTTAAACACACACACACACACTTACCTTTTTAGATTCATCCAGTTCTTGGCCGTTTTACTGAAGCTGTCAGGATTGGATGTTGTCATGGCTTCAAAATCAACCAGCTGAAACCAACCAAGGTAAAACAATGAGAAAACCCAAAATAGCAAGAAGTAAAACTTTTGGAATGATAAGCTCTGCAGGAAATGTCAGCAGGCTTGTATCCAATACTCCGACATCGCAGCACAATGAATCCTAGCTCTTCAGTAGCGTTACCTTTCCTTTCGGGATCCTCCCAATCACTTCCTTCCCGCTGGCCATCAGCGCTCCCATGACAACGGAATACGCAACAACACTGAGTAAAAACGGACACATCATCTCGACTAGACCAAATAAACAACGTAAAAGTAAACGAGCCCATTCGCTAAACAAGAGTAAACATTGCCAAAGATCAATTACTCCTTTCAAAAGCCTAAGACAGGAAGGAGTCTCACCTGGAGCCTCTTGAGAGGGGCATTAGGTTACAGAAGTAGTAGACCAGAGATAGGACTAAATTACACACAGCATCTGCATCCTGGAGAGAGAGGAAAAGTTTGCTTACATAATCAATATACCACTACAATGGAAGTAACACTCCTCTGGAGAATGAAATAGCTTACTCTCAAACCAAAAGCCACATTATTTTTCTGGACAGCTTTTGCGTTAAACATGGCAGAACGAAACCGGCCTCCGTTTTAGCTTTAGGGCAGCAGTCGCTTTCTCAGGGCTGACGAAGTAGGCCGCCGCAGTGCCTGCTCAGTCAGAATTTACGCCACAACGAATTTACAAAAGAAATGAGAATGTCGATACCCCGAGCTCCGTGGACAGCATCAGCGCCTTGCCCTTGGCAGTGAGGTCTTTGTAGAGGGACTCGATCTCCGACTGGTACTGCTGCGTCCTCTCCTCGGTCGTCTGAGTCTCCACGGAGAAGAGCATGTTGCCCACCCTGCCCACACACACGTGTGAGAAGAATCAGCCGAGGGTTTCCGTCCCGTCTTTTAACTCGTCTCATTCCCAAACAGCGCCCGCTGGTGGCTGGACCAGCCGCTGGCTGCCGTAACTCAACATGTACATTCGTGGAGAGCAGGGATTGGAGGATTTAACGATGACCACGGTCACTGATCACTGATCAGTCAAATGTAGAAACGTTGGATACGCTACGTGCGGATTCTTGAGCGTCATGCCGAGAGTAGGCATTGGCCAATCGCTGCCACGCCACTCAAACTAACCTGTCGCCCGTGATGGTGATGGTGAAACCGTCATATTCTTTCCCAGGGTCTTTTAAACTGGGCACCTTTGAATTCACCGTGAAGCCGTCTCTGGTTTTACTGTTAAACTGCTTCAGGGGAAGAAACGAGAGACCTTTGTGTCATTTACAAAACTGCGGGCCGAGAGAAAAGGCCCTCTCCTTTAGACCCCCCTGTCAGTCATCACATTGTTTCATTACCTTCATTATGGGCAGAAGGTCCTCCACTTTGTTGACATTCTCCAGGGCTTGTCTCACTTCTAACAATCCCCGTGGGTTGTAAGCCCTAGGGGTCAAAAACGCTTGAAGTTAGAATTTTTTTAAATAACGAAAATAATGTGTCTACAAATCTCTACAAATGTAGATGGAAAGAGAATTTGGAGTAGACTCAGAATAGGGTGACAGGGAAAGCAAAGTTTTTAAAAAAAATACACAAAACTACAGATAAAATAATGTTTGGTATGTACTCTATGTACTAGAGATCAAATTGTTATAGAGACTGTCGAGACCCACCCATGGTAAACCAGTATCCTGTCTTTGATGAAGTTGAGTATGTTATCAAAGTAAGCCAGGTATCGTATGTTGATGATCTGGCCTCTGTTGATAAAACAAATCAAAAAGGTTCAGACATTCTGCAATAGCAGATTTAACATCTCAGACACGCCTCGATGGAATCGAGCTGAAAGAACTAAAAGAACAGAGAGACACCTGATGAGGTTGATATGGTTGTTGAAACCTCTGCTAAGACTTCTGGCTGGCATCTGGTCCAACCACAAAACTGGCTGGTCAGGGTCTGCAATCCTGTGACACAAACGGGTAAAGATCCCACACTGATGAATGCAGAGGGGAATCACGCTCAAGGACGACTGGGGGAAAAAAAAAAAAAACTTACATGTCTGACAAAGGGTCAGCCATATTGAGAGTTTATTTTTATTTATTTTTTTTAAAAGAAGAGTGCAAGTGCAGTGCTTGCGACTAGTGTAAAGTAACACAATACACAAATTTAGCACAGTATAGTTTAATTAAACTTTTAAAAGATTATTTTATTTTCTGGTGACTATTTGTCAGATCTTCATTCCTAAAGAGTGCACTAAACTCAACTCTCACTGCCCCTCCTTTTAAAAACTTGAATACGTTGTTACAAATTAAGCTGGTCGTCATGGGAAATCGGCAATTCCAGAGTTAATTCTAGAGTGAGTTCGGCAAGAATTTACAATTAACACGACTCATCTACTACTACTTAGACTTTATATACTGGAAAGGGTTATATCGCCGTTTTAACATTAAGGCCATTAAGCCAGTCTAAAGAGATGACTGAAGGATACCTCGATGTCTTGGCGAACGAGTGAAGCTATGACATGTAAATGTTCCTTCACTGGCTCCTACTGTGAACTGGGACACTGCTTAACGCGGCGGCAGAAGACACACACCCGACTTGCGGAAGAAGCAGGCAAAGGCAACGAGGATACATCTTTAGAGAAACTGGGACATTGCCTATATGCCCCTCCTCCCCGGTAAAGGGATTGGCCAGACTGCTCTGTAGCCCCACCCCTTGCTCAGCTCTGTAGCCCCACCCCCTGCTCACCTCCTCCACTTGACGGCTATGTCGAACATGTCTCTCCACTGCATGGGCCTGGTCCTGCCGTTGACTCGTACCTTCGAGTTGCTCCAGGTGCGCTGCATAGCCTGCATGACTTCTATTGTGGCCAGGCCCATGGCTGCAGGATTTAAACAGCACCGTCACATTCCAGGGTTAAACCTTAACGGACCGATCCACCCAAACAGGTTGCCTTATGCGTCACCCTGCTAGTTTGCTGTGCAATTGGTTTTTATACATTATATATACACGCACACACAGGCCATTTTTATTAGGTACACCTTGTGTGAGATATATATTATACACGAATGACACGAAAAAAATTCCCTGACATTCCAGTTTAATAAAAAAAACACATTAATGTTGAATGCAAGCATTCACTAAGAACTAAATGGGGACAATGCCTTTCACGAGGTACAGGCCATTCACATTAAAACTAGGAACATCACAAATCTAATTTGAGTCTAATTCGAGAGGACAACACCTTCCCACGCTTTGGGTCTCTTGATATTCAGTTCTAAACTCCTTTAAACGTTTTAAGCGCAGAAGGGTAAAGAACATCCTACATTTAGGATAATGTGATAACGAGAACGATTTTCAATCCACCCACCTCTGTGTATCCTGCGATTTGGAAGAAATCCTGGGGTGCTATATTGCATAAGGGCCCCCAGGTGATCTGCAGTGCAAATGAGCTTCTGAACTTCAATATTATAGCTTTCAAAGTTCTGAGGTAGAACATCCCTTCAACAACGGGGGGGGGGGGGGGGGAAGATCAGACATCTGCGGTTACAAAGCAGGTGTTAATACAGACGTCGGTACGGGGACAGGGTGTCCCAGCCGACTGAGTGGAGGCTAGCATGCAGTTAGCGACAATCTAACACCAAAGTAACCCTACAGAACCACACTGTACTGCCCTTTAACCCTTTAACCGCTCCACGCTCACTTGATGTGCGGCTGCAATCCCGGCTGCTCTTCATAGTCCTCTATCAGGAATGGAAGGTTCTTAGCCCAGTGGTTCTTGAAGTTCCCGGGAAGATCTTGATCGACATTGTATTCCGCCACAGGTACGTCGAGATGAGAGTGCAAGTAGCGAGAGTATTCTGACAACGAAAACGAAAACAGCCCCCAAAACGGCAAGGGGGAAGGGAGAGAGAGAGAGAGAGAGAGAGAGAGAGAGAGAGAGAGAGAAACAGCCGCTATTACAAATGACAGAGCAGTCCATGTTCAAAGAACAAGAGGCGGAGGGATAAGGTTAAAGTCTCGCCAGAAACAAAACAAAGTCATTCTTTAAAAAGTTCGAAAGTTAGGGTCCCTCTTCAAAATTTGGTAGAACACAGCTGTAGAGTTGGAAGCACACCAAAGACAGAAAATTACTTTGAGTATACGGTTTTATTTTCTCATTTGGCGACAAATGGTCGGCTCCTGTCGAATTTGTTCACCAATGAGAAAACGAAAATAAATACTAAAGAAACAACAAGCACAGAGAATCACAGTCAGTTGACGGTATTTATGGGGGAAAGTAAAAAGGGGCTGGACTGGTAATCACCTCGGAGGTATTTGACTTTGAGGTATTCGGAGCTGGCTTTCTGGCCCAGCAGCGGGTCGTTAAGCATGACCTTCGTCTGGGCCTTGATGCCCTGGTAGAATTGCCCCATGGTCACGTGACTCAGACCCTTCATGTACTGGCACACTTCGTTATACGGCTCCAGCTGCAGGCACCTCTGCAATGTACAAGAGCGGCATGAGCCAAACGCAGCTGTGTTGGCGGGTGACCGTCGCAGAAACGCAAACGCACGCACTCGATCTTAGAGAGAGAGAGACGCTCCATCATAATGTGCAATGCAATACCCTCGTACGTATTTCTCATCCAAAGCGATTTACACACTAAACATTTAACACTTATTAATATTGCTTATTGGCAGCGTGATGTTTAGGCTTCTTATCTGAAAGGGACAACAGCAGTTTTGCTTCTTGGATTTAGACTTGCAAACTAAGGGGTGGCAAGTCCAGTAAAGAAACCCTTATCCAATCCTCTGGCCTTAAGGAACTTCAACCTGTTCTCACTTTCTGGGAGCATTTTTTATGAATTCTGGATACATTCCTTACTCAATTTCTTTTACAGAAGAATGACGGTTTTGCTTTCAAAGGTCTACCCTAGAGAGATCCTGAATTGTCTGGCACGTCATCACACAAGCGCTAAAGTCCACAGAGCACAACCAAAAGACCATTCCACACAAGCAGGCTGGAGAGCAAAATGGATGGGCGGTCCAGTTTGTCACGTAGCAATTCAAAAATGCCAACCCACACCACCAAACAAAAGCTAAAGAATGAATGGGAACAGAACTCGAGCCCACCCATGTGGAGACGAAGAGTTCTGGAATGGCTGGTGGGAAATACTCAAAATTGAGTTTGGCAGGAACGCAGAAAGCTGAGAAAGGGGTGCTTTTTCCCTAGACGGGAACACAGAAGCGTGCGACAGGGTTACTACCTTGAAGTTGCCTATAGCTTCCCGGAGGCTGCCGTGATGGTACAGCATCATGCCCCTCAGCTGCAGCGACTGGATGTGGTTCTGGTTGAGCAGCAGAGCCTTCCGGAAGCTCTCCATGGCCGCTTCAAAGTCACCCAGCTCCCTGAACGCACAGGGACGCGTGCCTTTTAGAACCGGCATGTGCCAAATGTACCAAAATCATTCAAGCCATTCCTATTTATTTTTTTCTCCCTTCTGGGCATAGGTCAAAGATCAAAGGCGAACGTCAAGATGTACCTGTGTCAAGACTAGCAGCCAGTGAGGAAAAACACCTCACCTGTAGGCCTGTCCGAGACTCTTGTACGCATCTATGAAGTCTGATTTTAATGTCAGGGCATCCTTAAATGTTTCAATGGCTTCCTGTCACAAATAACAATAATTGCTGGATTATCTTAGAGGCTGTTCTCAACATAGAGCTGTTGCGGATCTCACTAAACTAAAACCGAAAAAGTCTAGTGCCTTACCTTCAGCATCCCTCTGTGGAAAAAGGTCAGGCCTTTGTAAAGCATGGCGATAGGCTGATTCTTCTTTAAATCTAAAGACTGCTCAAAATCCTCCATAGCAGCAACATAGTCCTGTGTGGGGAACATGCAGACAAGGGCAGGTGAAACACAAAACACAAAACAAGTAAAAAGCTTGTCCAGTTTGAAAACTGGACACCCGCAGGGCCACACTCCAGAATGTGACCACAGACTTCCAGAGCAGTTTACGGGATATGGGATACGGAACCATTAGTACACAGAAACCTGGACGGGACGGGACTTGCACAGGGCTCACCTCAGATATGAAGAGCAGGGTCCCTCTGTGCCTATAGAGCCTGGCAGAGGGTTGTAGCTGAATGGCTTTGGAGAGGTCACTCAAAGCCTCACTGACTCGCCCCAGGGGGGAAAGGATCTGCAAGCACAAGGTTGGTTAGTTGGAACTTAGACAGAATAGTTCCATGAGCTTGAAGAACATGTAAAACCGGTTAAGCACATTGCCATAGTTTCCTAGTCTCCGTTATTGGCTGTACTGTGAACTTCAGGGGCGCGCTCTTGCTTTCCCACCTCTGCCCGCTGTTCGTACACCTCCGGGTGGTTTGGCTCCAAGGATATCACCCGGCTCAGCTCGTAAAGCGCCAGGTCAGCATTCTTGAAATCCTGCATGTAAGGAGAGATGGTAACCTCTGTGGACCACCGTTAGCCTTCAGTCCGCCTCCTGTCAGTGACAAACTCGGTATACACTCTCCTGTTTATCTTTATTTAGGGTGCGTCATGCTGCACATTCACTACTTAAAAATAGCTTGGCCTAGCAAAAAAAAAAAAAAAAAATTATACATTTCTTCATTTTTAAATCAGCAATTCTATTTGAAAATGTTCGCTCCATTTAAAAAAGAAAAAGAAAAAAAAGAATTTCAGCATTCTATCATATCTTGGCCCCACTGTATGAACCCTGAAGACGCATGGTGGCAATGTGGAAATGCAGCTGAACTCTTCCAGCCCATTAGTCACACACTAGAGAGCGTACGCAGCCTGCACAGGAGATCCGCAGTCTGCAGGTCCCGTGAAAGTGCAGAGGGTTGCTGCTGCTAAGCAAGTAGCTGGAACAGAACTCCTTGTCAAATTCGGCAGACACGGTGCGTACTCGAACCAGAAACGTCGAAATCCTAGGGACCGGCCCACGCCTACTGACTGAGCCATTCTGGGAGGCCAGGCTGAAATCATTTACCAGCAGGCTCTTCTTTCCATATGCTATCCCCCTTCCGTAGATGGCACTGACAAGCTCCGGATCCCCCTGCATCAGATTAATTGAAGCCAAATCAAAACCTCTAGCTTAGTTCCAGAGCATTGTTAGTACAAACCACCAAACACAAAAGGAGAGTAACATTTTTCATGGCATTCAACAGAAAAAGTTAACAACTTATTATAAAATTAGTAATTTAATGACAGAGCTGTATGACTCCCTTCAAAGAACATACAGAGTCATACCAACCTGCAACAGCAAGGAAAAGTGTTTGATGGCTTCATCATACAGACCGTTTCCAATCAACACATAACCTATTGCTGAGAGAGAGAGAGAGAGAGAGTGTGTGTGAAATGATATACCAGCAGATAAACACATACACCCCTTTTTTCTTTTCAACATCAGTATGATCATTACAAATCGACCTACCTAGCTCTTCGTTTGTGTTGTGATTTTCAACTGCAAAAGGGAATCGCTTCTGTTCAATGAACAACTTTGCCTGGCTCTGTTCAGGAAGGCACAGAGTAACGACAAAGGAGGATTAAGCTGAAAACATTTTCTTTTTTTCTTCATAACGAGCCACACAGACACCCCAATACCTTAGCCCCACAGTCATATTATAGACACACACAGTCACGATTGCCACCAAATCTCGAGCAACAAATTAAAGGAATGGGAAGGCCAAATGACCGAAGCATGTGGATATCCGTCCCCCGTCCCCCATCTGTCCATTTAACATCCACCGTAAAAGATGGTGTGAGCTCACCAGGATCTTCTCTGCATTCAGGGAGAAGACTGACTCACACGGCAGGCTGCCCGCTTCCTCGCAGTCGTGATCCTCCAACTGAAGAATGGATGACTCTACACAGCACAAGGGCACACAAACCATACGCAGGTATGGTGGCAAGCAAAATTAAATAGTGCGCAAACCACCCCTTTGGTATTAAATGTTAACCAGAGTTAGGGCACTTGAAGAAGAATGCTTTCTGCAGTTCCAAACAGTTAATTGAGCCACCATAAGTGGACTCCATAAGTTATGAGACTGATAGAATTCGTATACTCTTCCCCCCCCCCCCCAACAGTAACCAAAACAATACTCAAAATATCCACTTAACCTTAACACATAATATTTCCACTTAACCTGCGGTTGTAGTACAAGTGTTCGGCATAAAATAATTGTGAATTGTAGTTTGTATAACTGACAATTAGTCTCAATAAATGTGTTAAATTGACCGTCGATTAAAAAATAAAAAATAAAAAACGAAAAATGCTGGAATTACTTACATAAAGTCACTCGCTTCGGAGTTTGACAGCAGCGTTATTGACGCCATATAATCTGTGTTTCTTACTGGACGAAGGGTACTACCAGTTAGCGAGCTACATACAGCTAAGCTGCCAAATGCTTACAGCTATTTTACACGTTCATGACTGAAGAAAAAAAACTGAAGAGTAAAATCAATTAAACATTCGATTTCTATATGCTGTCAAGTTAATTAGCCATAAGACAACAGCCTTCTGTCAACGGATACGGAAGCGTTTTAGCCAAATCTATCATTAGGTACAGTGAGTGAGTTAGGAGGACGTGGCAAAACTGTACACAAAAACTCTCACCGCAATCCGCAGTATATTCTTCCCACTCGGACGGAGAGCTGCAGCCATGCTTGTGCAGGTCACTGTTGAATAACGTAAGTGTAGAAAAGTATTCAGTGGAAAATATTGCTCTGCATAAACACAGCAAGGAGACCGCAACCACAACAACACCCCGGCCAGCAGGTGCCATGTTGTGTTTCATGTGCAGGTGAGAAGCGCTGATGCTTTGGTAATGTAGTTCCTTGGCGCCAGTTGTCTCCAGTGCAGCGGCGCAAAGTGTATTGCCCGCCAAACCACACGTTAGACTACATATCCCAGGGAACAAACAAGGCCACCCACCTTCTCGCTAAATCCAGGAAGTCAGATCTGAGAAGCTCGTTTATAGTTTTACGGCGGCATGGAACGTGTACCTTTTAGATGTATTGAATGTAATGCCGATGCGAATGAGCTTCACCGAGATTACAGCAATGGAGTTTTGAAAATTACAATATGCGTAAGCAGCCATTAATGAGGCGCATGCTTGTTGTTGCAGCTAGCTAATTGGATGACCTGTCGGCCGGCTAGTTGTTACCTTTTTACGTCAAATTGATAACAGCCAGCTGTTTCAGCATACTGAATTAGAAAACGGCTCATTCTGTTACTTGCATTACTTCTGATCATTAGCATAGATCATTTAATGTCTTGAGTCAATGTGTTCTATGCTGAAGACAGCTGCTAAAATGAGAATACAACAGGTCTAGGTACTGTAAGAAATTATTTTATAGTGAATGAGTAATGCCATGTATTTTTGTTCCAGGAATCATGCCAGAAGCCCGTGGATAAATATATTGAATATGATCCTGTAATAATCCTGATTGATGCCATTCTATGCAAAACCCAAGCCTTCCGACACATTTTATACAATACAAAAGTAAATGTGAGTATAGTTTGCAGGTTTTTCAGTTTCAATTACTGTTGGGGAACCAACATCACAATTTTAAAACATAAAGTTTAAGTTTGAGGTGCTGTATCCTCAGCTTATTTTAGTAATACATGAGACATAAATTGGAACTGGAACAATTTTGTGTCATTTGAGAAAAGACCCTTAGTTCCCCTAGTTCTTAACTCTATGATTCCTTTCTTGTACTAGATTCACGGGAAGCTTTGTGTGTTCTGCTTGCTGTGTGAGGCTTACTTGAGGTGGTCGCAGCTTCAAGGCTCTGAGCAGACGGTCGATCCCACGGACATCATCAGATACACTAAAGAATGGGATTTCTACAGCATGTTTGTGCTGGCTGCACTGGGTGAGTGGCCTTTGCAATGAGGTACAACCTGTCTTATTTAAATGTATGTTTTGCTCAACATGTGGGAGGAATCATAGGGCCAAATTTGTGGATTATATTTCATAATTTCACAAAACACTCTTATTCAGAACCCCTTGGATATCTTAGAATTTTTCTCTTAGTCCAATTCACTGACTTTTTTATTTTATAGGTCCAGCGCTTTATTACTGGTAAATTGGCAGTTCCTGGTCCGGTTTTAATCTGGTATCATGATCACTACTGAGCTCGTGTTGTTTTCTCCAGAACTGGGCGCATTCGTTGCCGGAGTGCTAGCCTTCCTGTGGATGGTACAGAGGTTAGGATGGTGCAGCTTGGCGCTGCCCACACTGCTGAGGGCCCTTCTTCTGTCCAGCTACGGCAAACTGCTCCTCATTCCTGCCGTCATCTGGGAACACGACTATTCCCCGCTGTGCTTCAGTCTCATAAAGCTCTTTGTCCTCACCTCCAACTCACAGGCCATCCGAGGTTAGCCCCCAGACGCTCTTTTCCTTCCCAGCAGCCCTGATTGTGTTTGGCCTCTTAACTCATTGGATGCTCTACTTTAATACTGGTTAGACAGCGATCGGTCAGTAGTGAGGGGAAAGAGTACTCCTTTTTGTTGAAAAAATGCAATGTCGCATTTTTGCTTAGTCGGTGCTGGAGCATCTTGTAATTCGTGTGACAGTAAAGGTTTAGGAATAATGCTACTGGTGTTCTGTTTAGTTAAAAAACTAATGCAGAAATTACCTCTTCAGGGATCCAGTCTCTTTCTGGTGAAAAAGATAAACGAGACATTTAAAAGGATTTAACATTATCATTGTGGTGATGATGGTTCTTGTACCCAGGTATTGATTTCTTTACATGTCTCGTCTTGCATTCCAGTTATTTTGAACAGTAGCAGAAGACTCTCCCTTCTGGCAGTGTTTGTTGGGTTACTGTCAGAAACCTGTGCAACGTGGGTCTTCCGGAAGCTGTCGTGGAGCACATAGGACTCAGTGCCTTTTCTGATCAGCTGGTTCTCACTCTCTAGAGGGGCAGAAGACGAGGTGAACTGCCTCACTTAAGGACTGGAACTGCTCATTCTGAACCCGAAGCTGAGATAAGGCAGTGCAGGGAAGGCTTTTCACGGTCTCCTCGAAGGCCAACGTGACAAATTGTAGTACAGTACAGTAACACTATCCCCATTTGAAGCCCATTAGCCTAATCAGATTACTTAACTATTGGATGGGTAATTTGTTATACTGACATGTTTATACTGTTAGAAAGCAACTGATGAATACATTACATCTTTTCTATGAGATCACATGACATATTAAATAAAATGGCTGTAAAGAAGCAATTGAGTAGTCAGTAGTACAAAATTAGATCATTTTGGAAGTTTACTTCTTATTGAATTCAGATTTATTTAAATAACCGATGATTTCATTCCCAAACTTATTCTACTGCCTTCTTTACAAATATATAAACTACAATGGAAAGATTATTTACAGGTACAACCTATACCATGCTTGACTATTGATTAGCTATTAAACAATGGTTTATGTATTTGTCAATTGGATTCTGACCACATAAATGTGTTCCAGTAATAGCAGCTCTTTAAGCACAAGAACAATAAATTATTTTATTTCTTTGCATTTGTTCCTAAAGCGCATCTGGAATGTGCAAGGCAGAGGAGTAGCTTGCCATATTGTGGACGACACGGTTGAAAGTTGCATTTCCTCTGAAAGGAAACGCAGGATGTTCAGTGATAGGAACGGGAATTTCCGGAGCCCACACCAGAAGTTGCATCATCTCAGGAACGTACACTACTGGCACTGGACATAGACATGTTCTTACCTGCATGTGGCTTGTTTCATTTTTGTGCCAGAATTATATCTAAAATAATTTATTTCAGTGGACAAGGTGTAGAGGCTCTCAGTAAACAGCAATGAAGTTTGTCTGAAGGAAAGTTTAGCTGAGTTATTTCATGCTGTTTCACAGTTAATGTTTATACTTACCAAAGGGGGTTGATTTTAGCTCTTTGTTGACATCTGATTAAATTTTAACTGTATAGGTCTCTAATCTGTTAGCTCTTTTATTACGTTTCTCCTTGCAGACTTGTCAGTGCAAGAATAAAATGTAATGAGATCCCTTGCACTTCACAGTTTTGTTAAATATAAAGATGATTAAATCACTATCTTAAGTTGCGTAGCACTAACTAAGAACGCCTTAAGATTTCTCAAACGTGCGTCTTCAAGTTGTGACAGGCCAGCAAATGTTTGGCATTTCTGTTGGCTCGCTGACACGCTGCATTGGGGCCCAGTTCTGAGTCTGTCCGAAGGATGCCAGGTGCTCGAGATAGAATTAATCTCAGTTGTTTCTAAACTCCTCGCAAGCACACACTGAGAATAAACAAGATTAATTAAACCAAGAAAATACACTGTCCAAATATTCCGTTTGTGTTCACAGGTTCGGAGCCTTTTTAGTTAAGAGGTTGCCTGGCTCTAATAAGGAAATACATTTTCAAATAACTAGGTCCCCCACCTAACCATCAATCTTTGATGGAGTTTAAACTCTTAACTCCCTTCTATGCATCTAATTCTGTAAGCAGTAGCATGTGAAGACTGACATGTTTTAGAAAAATAAAGACTTGGATGAACTTTCCACAGGCACACAGCTAAAACCAATAAACACAACCTGCCTTCATTCTACTCACACACCCCTGTGTGCTCCAAACAAGGACTTCAGTATGAAAGGCCTCGGTTGGTCGCGGGTAATTGCAGATCCTTGTTTTGAAAGTCATTTCATGGCCAGGAAAATTGGCTGCCTGGCTGAACAGAAAAATGTGCCTCCAAGACATGTTCAGGTCTGGGGCAGGGTGTGACTAATTGAAACTGGTTTCTCCACTAGTAATAAGCCTGAAAAACACTGTACACTCCTTTTCACTGAAGGAGTAGTTGAACTAGTTAAAATAAAATGTATTCCAAATAGGAGGCAATTTCCTTTATCTTTTCAAGACAGGAACAAAGTCGTTTACGTGTCCAGCTAATCTGATTAGTACAAGAATCACGACAAGTCCTTAACAACATAAGCCAACGCTGAAAGACGTACACAGCTGTAAAGAAATCTGCATTTTTTTTTTTTATCATAGGATTCTACAATTTCAGAGTAAAAAGAAATTAGGTTTTTTTTTTTTTACGTGAACAAGATCAGCCGACTTCATTAGAGCTCAAAATCGAGCAGGGATCAGTAGAGATTGCCGTGCCCGAATGCACATGAAACCCTCAGAACTACTCCCTTGGATGAGTTTCTGCAATGGACTGTCCGAGGCAGGGCCCCTGCAACATGGCATCTGTTGCCCAGACAGAGATACTGTAATGGGCATGACGCAATGCTCATTCCCTCGCCCCAGACTGACGGTGCACGTACATCCGCAGTGCTGGTGCACACTCCGGTTCGGGTGCAACACTACTGTCCTGCCCCTGAAGCCGAGCGACGCTCATCTTGGCTTCGCCTCTCAGTCGTGATTATGCTAATCCTGCAGAAATCTCCCAGGCAGGTGTTCAGGGTCAAATCCAAAAGCTACCATAGGTACTGTTGGGCGTCTCAGCGTCAGGGTCACTTTTCTTTACGGGACCTACATCACGATGGGGGGGGGGGGGGAAACACGCCACGGTTTCGAGAGGGAGATGCACAAGCTCCATAGGGGTTGTTCCACCACAACGGCCAGTTCGCATAGGGGGTTTCCCATTCTGACGATGTAACTCAGCCACCAACTAACGTTCTATGAACGCAGATAAAGAAAATAAAAGGAAATTATTCAAGCACAGTTTTGCACAACAGCTTGCACAAGCAGGCCAAGTTTACTTCCACAAAAAAAATTACAGGGCCCGTGCCCTTTAATCTCTTAGTCGGAAATAAACCATGCAATCTCCAGCTGTTCAAATGGAATGTGGCTTGCAGATTAAATCCAAAATTCTACTCCACCCAGGAATGATTAAAGTATATTTGATTTACAACGTAGGACACTATCAAACACTGCATTTTAACTCAGAGTTCTTCCTTGCTCCGTCACCACGTTTCTACAATACGAGAAGGCATCCGAAAAGGCAGACCAAGCTCTTCTCACTGCAACACTGCAGAGATTTTGAAACTGAATCCATAGCAAGGCCCAGCACCAGCCCTCACATTACCCCACAGGGCATTAGAGTCTGAAATCAATATGAGAACATTGCTAAGCTAAAAAGGACCGATCTAAGCAACGGTATGACTATTAAGAACCTTGTCGCAGGCCCATTAGCGTTTTGAAAATCAACCCCCAGAAAGATATACATTACCTAGTGAAATTATCCTTTCAATGGAGATTTACGCAAATATTCACAAAGGCTATTTGGAAGTTACTCTTTTTGGTTTCAGCCAGTTTGAATAATTTTCTGTAACCAGAAAAAAATAAAATAAATCAGTGGTCAAGAAAGGTAATCAAACTCATTTTAATTTAATGCATAAATTTAATTTTCACATTAGAGAGCATACAAAAAATAGCTAAATTGTCTTACAGTAGTGTGGTCATTCAGTGAATAATATTGAGAAATGGATAAAGACCAAATGCAATATCAATTATCGATGGAAGTGTTCTCAGCTCACAGACAAATACCCTGACTTCTCATACTCATTGTCAATGGTTTGGACCTTCCTAAAGGTTACACAGAGTGCAGGATGGATTCCAATCCAACCTCTTATCGCAATCAAACCCATCTGTGCGTGTTTGGAAGAACATAAACAAAGCTGCTCTTTCTTAAAGGAAACGGATGAGAATGAGGTCATTTAAAAAAAATGAATGTACATTAGTACAGTTTCTTGTAACCCCGAGGTCTTGCAAAAATACAACTTTAACTGCAGAGCCTAATAAAAAGCACATCAATTTGGCTGGGGCTTAGCATAGCTTTGTCTTCAGCAATGTCTGCTTGACACTTTTTCCCCTCAAGATGGTATCGGAGCTTTCATCAGAGAAAGATGTAATTTGCACAGCATACCATACCACTTTATAACTGTTGAGCGTTAACGTTTGCTACGTAGCAGCAGTTGCTGGTGAAATTTCGGAATGCATTTAAGAAAATGGGTTTTCCTTGCATCAGTCTCTAACCGTAACAAGCGGCTGACAACGTGCGAGGTGTTAATACCATATGAATACACAAGCCTGATTAGAGCTACTGCATGTCTGGGAGACGAAAGAACGTTGCCAAGATTTAAGCGCTCGGCACAAAAAGGCACACAGTGAAATGACTGCCACAGCCCCTTGCAAATCACTGCAGCTCATCTATTCCTTAACAAACAAAAAGACAAACCCTTGCTGATGAGACGGAGTCCAGTGTCGTATAAGGATTCCATAGAAAACGCTAACGGTTCAGGCGTGTTTGAAACTTTCACTTAAGTCAAAAAACGCCGGCGTTTCAACCTTGAGGGTAGGGTCTTGGGTTTCACCCCAGCATTGAATTCATCGTTTGCACTCATTGACTAACGTGGGAGTAGTACCTAAGTTAACATTAAGCTTGACCAGAAAAGTATTGAATACATTGAATGCGAATTGATAGTTAGAACCAACTGGAAACACAGCTCCACTGTTGTGTATGCTTAAAAGTGACAAAATACTTCTATACTGTATTTTGTGCAGGTACATGAACAGCTAGAGGTAGAAAAATAACAATTCACCTAATGTAACTGCAACGCTCAAACTCCAGAGGCTGGGTGGGTACCATAGACAATTCTACTTCTGCTCCTTGTTTTGAACGTATGCCAAAGTTTCTTAATCTGCACTACAGTCATCACATGCACAGTGCCTCAATTTAGCAGTAACAGTTGTCAATGTACAGGAAATGAATGGCTTTCTGCACCGTTAAATCTTCCACCTACAGAAAGAAATACTAGCATTGGGTAAATAATTCCAAGTTTTCGTACAGATACTAGAAGTGCTCTGAAAGTTTATATATATATGCACTTTAAAAAGCAGCTCTTTCAAAAGTTTAACGTTGAGCATTTAAATATATTATAGTACAATGAATAATTCATATGATCTAATATTTTTAGTAAACATTTATATAGAAATGTCTTTGGTTAGCATACCACACACTCATTAATGCATTGTGGACGCTAGCTTGCAACCAACACAACCTACCAGTACTCAGAAAAGCAAAAAGCAGTCTCATCCCAAAGTTTTCCCTTAAACTCTCCTAGACAGGCAGCTACGTTAAGAAGGCAGCCGTTGGAATGTCAAGAGGACACAGACATTCTGCCGAGATGTTAATGGGATTCAGATGGCTATAGGAGGTTGCTTTAGCACCATTACAGGTGATTACATTCACGTGGGATTCCTTTGAGAGGGGTTAGCAGACTGCTTTGGCTACAGAGGACTAAACACACAACCAGTTCACGGGGCAGCAGAAATCTTCCAGGTAGGCAACTGGGGGGTGGGTTTGGATGGAAGAACAACTACAGCTGGAATGAAAGGAAGCAGGCTTCTGTCCCTTATTCAGAGGAATACGGTGTGAAGACATGCTTTTCTTTAACCCTGAATTTCCAGTTTCAAAAAGAGAAAGTACCCAGCATAATTTATCATTTCACATTTTCAGGCCTAAGCCCACAAAGTAGTAGCAAATTATTTCTGTAGGTTGGATTTTATGGACAGGTAACCACTGTTATATTTCTTGGAATACACAAAAGGGGAGCTCATATCTTAACACGGCCCATTTGCTGGAATTTGACTCGTATTACCGTAAAAAAACAAAAAAAGATGAATATTAGCTGAAGTTTTCAAAACCAGCTTTCCTATAAAAGGTCCAATGCTTGAGTCAAACTATTATATTGTAATTTATCATATATAATAAATAAGATACTGTATTTATATTGAAAAGTCTGCCAAAAAAGTAACTAAATGCCAGCAAATTAGAGCCTAGCAGGGGGCTCTTTCTAAATGCCTATTGCTTCTAGTTTGAGGAGGTTGTTCGGAGCCAAACAGCATTGTTGCAAGGTCCATCAGATTGTGATGTGAAAAGAGTCCTGTAACCACTTGTCCTTGGCATTTCCATTAGGTGGAGAGGATTCATTGGCATCTGGGTGGTCAGTGGGGGATATGCTGGAATCCTGGTAATATTCATCGTCTTCGTCAAAGTAGCCATTCTCCAGCCCATAATTTCCATCAGCACTGGACACTGCAGTCAGGTCCTGGCAGCTGCCTTTGTACTCCTGAATTGACTCGTGGAGAGACCAAAGCTGACACAGCAAGGACATATCCTGCTGACGCAACCCCACCTGGGAAAATATTCAATTACTTTGGATGTTTTGTCTTTTGCTCTTCACAGCATCGATACATTTATACAGTAAGGATACAACTACAATAAATACATAGAGGTATGCAAGATCAACTTTTACCTGGCTTTTAGTTCCCAAAATCTTGGGTTCTCATTTCCTTACTTCAGTTTGTAACAAACAAGGCGCAATTATTCCACCCACACACACTATGTGGACATGAAATATTCCTGTCGTTCAGCCATTGTTATAATAATTAACAAGTTTTACCAGGAATTAATTCGAGAAGAAAATTCTGTTCGCTTTTATACGCCGACAGTGTTGACATGACTTGCGTTTCAAGCGTTTCAAAACCTACCTGGATTATGAATTGTACAGCGAAATGAAAAGCATGGAGCGAAACCTCGTGATTCTGTGAACAGCTGTTGCTTCCTTTTCATTAGCCAACGTGTTTTTATTCTACAAAATTATTTTCAACAAAACTAGCAAAACAATTACTACATTATTAAAATGTAAGTATTTAGTTTTTTCTTACCATCTCTTTTCTAAGAAGTGCCAAAGCTGCATCCAAATTGGCCGGTTTACTTGCGACCAAATTGTCGGCGTTACTGCGACCGCGGCTAAGATCGTCTTGGATCATGGTCTTCTTTGCATACATCCTCTCCATCTCCCTCCAAGAGCCACCGCTTGAATTCAACAAACCGCTAAGGCTCTTCGGTAGCGGTGGTAGACCCTCAATGCAGGCCAGTGTTCCGCCCGCTGTGCCATTAGTAGATTTACCATTCATGTTTTTACCTGTTTATTAATAGTTACAATTAAATAAATATTTATGATTTTGACAAGTTATACTCGGTGTTAACTATAGCATTTATAAAGAAGACCCGGTACCCTGTTCAATCCCGTAAAGTAACGCTGTTAAACTCAAACCGTCAAACAACAACTAATCTTCTCCCAGGCTTTGACAATCTCGCACTTCCTGTCCCTTTAACTCGCTCTCCGGCTGATTGGGCGTCACCCTGAATGACGGACAGGAAAGGGTGGATGAATATTAAAAAACACCCTTCTTGCTTAAACAATGCGTACATCTTCAGCTTTAGTTTTTCGGATCTTGGGCGTGGAAACCGAATGCGGTGCATCGTTTCTGCTGATTTGTCGTATGTCAATACAACATTATGTTGTTTTATAGAATTCCTTGAACATTTATAGAATGTTTTGTTTATTTTTATTATTTTTATTAAATTTTCGAGTTAGCGGGCTCACATAAATAGCCGGTGTACTGGTCTAATTCTACCAACTCACGGCAGGCTGGCCAACTTCCAAAAAAGCACCATATATATATTGTTTACAAGGGGCATTCAAAAGTTATAATAAACCATAATAACCATTCGCTTTATCCAGCATACTTTTATTTTGCTTTTAATCAATTACAACCGCGTTTGTGTGTCATGCTGTTGAAATTTCCGCAACTGAATTTGGAGTGAACGAAAGCATTCATAAACGAATAAAGGTTCTGCCATCAGCGAAGGTATGTACTTTTGGAACAAACCTAGGCCAGATGGTGGACTTTTCTATTGAGTTTCGTTTGCAACATAAACTCCCAAACAAAGAGAAATGTTACCCTCACATATGGTCTTTTGAAAGTGGTTCATCAGCTGAACAAAAAGTTAAATCCTACATATGAAAAAAAAAAGAAGTGTATTTAGACAATTTCAGTTAACATTAACCATTTTGTGCGAGTTTGTGCCTACAGTCCACAATTTAGTCCTATTGCTTGAGTAGTCCTCAAAATTCCATGAAAATCTTCAAACCGTAGTCATAATTTTTCCACAGCACTGACGTTAGCTTAGATAGCCACACAAAGGACCACTCGCGTGAAAGTATGGTATAGTATAGCACTCTAGAGAGTAAGTAGAAGCATACAGGCAAATTGAATAATTCAACAAACGGCTTCATCAGTGTACCCGCCTTCTGGACAGATGGCCTTCCAAAGTCATGTGGGAGGTCCATGGAAAGTTTAACAGCCAATAGTAGAACTAAATGCCCATCTGGCTGGCATCTGACCTATCCAAATCACCCCAACTTCTATCCCTGCTGTGTCCATTCTTCACCCCTTTCACCCCAGAGCCACATATGAATATCCATTGCAGCTCACAATTTTGTCTATGCCATACTGCTTCTAGACAACATCCACCACAGCTCAGCTAATACCATCTATGTCTCCTCCTATCTTGTTAGGAAGGAACGCATGATACAGAGCAGGCAGGAATTCTGTCTTATTAGTTTATTGTAATCGCATCACTCACCTGACTACGACAATGGATAAAACAATAACTAATTCAGAGTTTACCACTTCATGGGTACGTTCACATCTATCCTTTAACAAATCAGACAAATCAGGTTTATCGGTGAACTGTGCCCATGGGAGAAATGGAAAGTCTTACAACGCTAAAAAGCTAAAAGATTTTAAAACCCGTTTGAATCTTTTTGACTCCACTGAATTAGCACTAAGCGACATTGGAACTAATGGAGGATTACTTCACTTACTCCCGTTAAGGCTGATCATCTAAAGCCTTAAACAAAAACAGGGCATAGTTTAGAATACTTTATTTAAATACAAAATGCAACTAACATTTTCACACAAAAACCTTGACTTACAAAGAACAGAGTAACAATAGTATTTCAAAATTCTATATTAAAAGTATATAAAAAGTATACACACATTTCCTATTATGCAAATATTATTTCCACTTTGTTGCAATTATACTTGACTATAACTGCATGGATTTGACGTTGCAGTCTTTTCTGCAAGATATCATAATGTCATGAATTTACCAGTACAGCACTAAAACATTTCCTGAGGGAAAGGAGCTTCAAACGCTGCTGCTGGTGAAATTCAACACAGCTGGTTACTTCACCATGACAAGGGGTTCTCCTTAAACATAAGGCAACATTTTAAAATGCATACGCAATCACAACAGAAAAGGCTACCTGATAAATTCAGTCAATGTAACGTGCCCAAAGAAGGAAACATGTGGAACATTTATTGACCACGATCAGTCATAGTTACAAAAATCTCAGACTAAAGCAGGGTTGGTTCGAGAAAAGACTTTTTTAAATGTTGCATTAAAAAGACTACCATCCATTTATACAGCTGGATATAAACGGATGCAATTTAGATAGACTTACTAGTACTTTTCTTCCAGGACTGTGAAAAGTCAAACACCTACATACCACAATGCAATTATGGCTTTAATAGGAAAACCACATCATTATGGACAAAATGTTTGCTGTGTTTCTCAAACTACAGGATGTTTGGAGCCATGTTATTCTAGGAAAACAATATCATATTTTAATTGGACTTTGACACCTCATTTAGGCAGGCTAAAAACAATGACCAATGCTGAAAAAACCTGACTGTCCCTTAAAATAATTGTAATTATGTACTATGAACACACTCAAGTTAGTGAATTGTTCCCCGACTACCTGACTACCCTTACCATTAAGGCCAACGTGCAGCTCTTCCCCAATGGCCCAAGACTAGACAAGACAGGAGTCTAAATGATCGTTGATTCTGGTCTCCGGCACAGTGTTCTGACACACAGGACAGCGGACAGTGGGGCTCGCAACACTGGTTGGCACAGCGGGAGGACGTCCAGCTGAAGCAAGTTCTTGCCTTGTGTCCCTAGCGCTAGGTGACCCGCCTGTCACCCTCTGGAAGAAATCAAAAATTTGAGCAGAGTTCTGACCCTCCAAAGGTCTCTTTCGGGAAACCGAACTGGCAGGTCCTGACTTTTCAGGGTGCTTAAATCGCTGAGAAGGAACCTGTGGAGGATCTGTGGAGGAAGACTTAATGCCTACAGAGTTCCTGTTTGAGAAACTGCCACTTCCGACTGCTTGTCCATGGGCCCTTGGATTCAAGCTGCCCTCCACTGGCCTTCCATTCCTCATATCAGCAGATGACTCTTCCCTCTCAGTGTTCGCTATGTGGGCGGGAAAAGGACCATTTCCTGACTTCAGAGGAGACTGCTGTCCTCCGTTGTGGAGCAGGTCACTGAAAGACTTCTGTTTTGCCCTGGCAAAGACTTTTGGATTGCTAAAAGGCCTTGCCAAACGGTCAGAGGTCCCAGAAATTCTTACGGGAGATCCGTTGATGTTAATGAAAGCTTTGGTGTTGCTGACAGATTTCTTACCAGGTGGATGGGGTCTAGTGGACAGGTTTTTAAGTTCCACAGAGCTGGAACTCACAGCTGTACTACCTGCTTTACTGGGACTGCTTTGACTCAGCCAGCTGATGTCTTTGGCAAAACTCTGATCTGGTGGGGACCCCAAAGGCATGGACACGCCCGGGGAATCAGTCAGAGGTCTGATGTAACTGGGGCTGGAGGTTTTTTGAGAGGAAGACAGCTGAGATTTCCCTCCCAGAACAAAGCCTTTGCCACTAAACGGAAGGACATTCCTTATGTCCTGTAAACCTGATTTGCCTGAAAATAAAGAGGGGGAAAACATTTCAGGAGGGAGCACCTTTTAGCCATATTACTACCGCTGAAAATATTTCACCAAGCAACACCCATAACAACGTGTTTAGACAATAAAATCAATATAAAAAATAAAGCGATCCTAGCATACATAGACACCAATTCCATAAGACTAAAAGGGGGCAATTGCCCCCCTCATTCTTAATTCAGTGTCGGCAAGACTCTCTCTACCCCCCGCAACATACAAAACATTTGACAATATCAGTGTAAAAGACGAAGGACGAAGCAACTTACTGCTGCAATACAGTAATTAGAGTAATCCATGCTGAAATAAATGCCACTGCACTGTCTATAGTAAAACCCTGCTACTGCACAGTTTACATCACCTGAGGTAGCGCTGGAGGGTTTGTCTTTGCCCACAGGTCTGGTGTGGGTCTTCTTGTCCTTCTCTTCCCCTTTCTTGGCTTTCTTCCCATAGTCTTCCGGCTCTTTGACCTTGGTGTAAGTACCTCCACAGGTGCGCCGGTGTTCCGCCCACCACGGGTCCCTGTCAGAGGGGGCCCGGTTCATCGCTCGCTTCACGTAGCCGAAAAAGGGCTTGCGGGCCTGGCAGGGCCCATCACACCGCCACCAGTGCTGACGGTACAAGTCCACTTCATCGTGGAAGGTATGGTACACCTGCAGAGAACAAGTCAAATTTCAGCTTCAAAGACATGAGTGAATCAATAAGGGAAACAGACTACCAATGGACATGCAAGAATGGCAAAACAAAAGGTTTTACTGTGATTTTCGTCCCACTGGCTTGATTAATTCTGTTCATATGCTTGCAGAACTCTGGACCATGCCCATCCCGATCTCTGTTGTTTTGTGTTACAAAAAGCAAAGCATGGATCATTTCGTGCAAGAGAGTCTGGAAAACAAAAAACAAAAAAGTTCAATCAGTGGTACGCAACTCTTACCCAATTATGCTGTTTTTGTTTCGTTTTTTAAAAGAGAACAAATTTTAAAAATATGACAAGGAGTTTAGAAGTGGATGATATGCACAACCTGTACCAGGTCCCGACGTGGTCTCAGTTTCAGTAGTGGTTCACTGAGCCGAATCGAACATAGACCACCTCTGCCTTCATAAGAACACACACCAGCGCACCTGAAGTGGCAGATTACATTACAGATAGTTATAACCGAAAGGATAACGCACCAATTTCCTTGTACAAAACTTTTGAATCATCAATTCATTAATACCAATAATTTTGTCACTTAATTGATATTAGTCATTGTGTGCAGCACTGTACATATAAAGTTCAATTTAATACAATTAGAACGGGTTGCCACGAGCCGACTATGTGCAATTCAATATGAAAATAAAATACTGCTTCAAAAAAAGAAAATCTATTAATTGGCCTTAAACTTACAATGTCATTCTGGGGCTCCACTTAACTTCCACGCAACTAAGTTTGCCATAAAAGAATTTTTTATTGAATTCAAGGAACATAGCTCTGACATCAGGACTCGGGTCAAGCGTCTCCCACGACTCGTCCACGATAGAGAACGGCTGCTCCGGTTTGAAAAGGGGGGAAGAATACGAAACTATGTCACCACTTGATTCGGTCTTCCTCTTTTTATTGGTTTGCCCATAGTCGTTATCGTGATCCCATGAGGAGGTGGACGCTTCGCAGTCGAACTGTTCCTGTAGCTGGACGGCCAGCAAAAAATCTTCATCCATTGCTATTGATATTACTAAATGATAACTTTCTCAGAACTAGCTAACTAATCTACTACAGCAAATCTGTTTTCATAATAAAATCATTATTGAAGCTATCGGTTAGATGTTAATTTTGCTATTTAAAATATTTAAAGTACGGAGGCAAGTCATTCAAAATAAAAGTAATAAAAGCTCTTCAACCGCCTGTTCATCGTCAGTGTGAAGCTAGCAGAAATAAGACGTTACTTCCGGTTTACCGAAAACAGCATATGACACATTCTTCCGCTCCTTTCTGCTGTCCAGTTATAAAATTACTCTGAGTTTTGGATCCCCCTCTCCCTTAATTTAGTTTGTTTTAGTAGTTGTTAAATAAATTAGTTCGTTTAAATATTATTAATCATCATATACATTATAAATTATACATAGTTATACGAATTTTATATCCATATCTAGTCATATGATTAAATTAGTAGTTATTGGCCAATCGTTGTATGATCCCGTGACGTAAGGGAGTTGGTCTGCCTGAACTAGGAGCTACCCGGATAGTCAACATAGCTAGCCGCTAATTCCTAGCACATAGTCATTATTATCGTTGGATACGGAAAATTCTGTGAGATAAGAAGTAAACGGGACACAGTGCAAGATGACAGACACGGCAAATAAGCTGCGAAAACAGCTAGAATCTGCGAATTTCGACCCGCAGAATTATGTCAAGCTTCTCTCACAGCAGTCGGACGGCGACAGGGACCTGCAAGAACACCGTCAAAAAATACAGACTTTGGCCGACGAGACTGCTCAAAATTTAAAGAAAAATGTCTATAAGAATTACAGACAATTTATCGAAACCGCCAAAGAGATCTCGTATTTGGAAAGCGAAATGTATCAGTTGAGCCACATTTTGACGGAGCAGAAAAGTATAATGGAGAGCATAACCCAGTCTCTGCTTTCGACGGACAAAGATGAAACTGCGAAGGAAATGTTAGCTGCCTTTCCAAAAGAAACCGAAGAGTTAAAGCAGAGAACGCTGACCACGCTGTTAGAAAAAGTAGAAGGATGTAAAAACATTATGGAGACTCCTGGCAGGTATTTAGTGTACAACGGGGACTTGTTTGAATATGATGTTGAAAACATGGCACAGATCCAAAAAGTGCACGCCTTTCTCATGAATGACTGCCTCCTCATTGCCACCTGGCTACCAACCCGTCGTGGTGCAGTAAAATATAAATACAATGCCTTATATGACCTGGAGAGCTTTGCCATTGTCAATGTTAAGGACAATCCTCCCATGAAAGACATGTTCAAAATCCTTATGTTCCCAGACAGCCGCATTTTTCAGGCAGAGAATAGCAAAATCAAGAAGGAGTGGCTGGAGATACTCGATGAAACCAAGAAAAATAAGGTGGTTAGGGAAAAACACAAGAAAGAGGAAGAGTTGCCAAATTCACCTGTGCGGCCTGAGGTCTCCAATAACCCCTTTGATGAAGATGAGCCTGTGGGCCCAGAGGAAGCAGTGGACCTGAGTTTGGAGTGGATACAAGAGCTTCCAGAGGACCTTGATGTGTGCATTGCCCAGCGGGACTTTGAGGGTGCTGTAGACCTCCTGGACAAGTTGAACGAGTACCTGAAAGACCAGCCTGTGAACCAAAGGGTGAAGGAGCTGAGAGGCAAGGTGGATGAGCGCGTGCGGCAGCTGACCGAGGTGTTGGTCTTCGAGCTCTCCCCCGACCGCTCACTTCGTGGAGGCCCCAAGGCCACCCGCCGCGCCGTTTCGCAGCTAATTCGGCTCGGCCAATCCACCAAGGCTTGCGAC
The DNA here is from genome assembly GCA_025775045.1 of Hiodon tergisus. Lineage (NCBI taxonomy): Eukaryota > Metazoa > Chordata > Actinopteri > Hiodontiformes > Hiodontidae > Hiodon > Hiodon tergisus. The sequence continues at coordinate 1,615,676 of JAOVYW010000034.1, forward strand.
CTCTTCTTAAAGAACCGTGGTGCCGCTGTGCAGACGGCCATCCGTCAGCTGCGCATCGAGGGGGCCACACTACTGTACATCCACAAGCTCTGTAATATCTTCTTCACCTGCCTGCTGGAGACAGCCAAGGAGTTCGAGACAGACTTCGCCGGAAACACTGGCTGTTACTCTGCATTCGTTGTCTGGTCCCGCTCCGCTATGAAGATGTTCGCTGGCGCCTTCAGCAAGCAGGTGTTTGACAGCAAAGAGAATCTCTCCACTGCAGCTGAATGCGTCAAGGTGGCCAAAGAGCACTGTGAGCAGCTGAGCGAAATTGGCTTGGACCTTACCTTCACACTGCAGTCCCTGTTGGTTAGGGACATAAAGGCGGCCCTGCAGAGCTATAAGGAGATAATCATCGAGGCCACCAAGCACCGCAACTCCGAGGAGATGTGGCGGAAAATGAACCTAATGACTCCTGAGGCTCTGGCCAAGCTGAAGGAGGAAATGCGCAGCTGTGGAATGGGCAGTTTCGAGCAATACACGGGGGACGACTGCTGGGTGAACCTCAGCTACACGGTGGTGGCCTTCACCAAGCAGATGATGGCCTTCCTGGAGGAGGGCCTGAAACTTTACTTCCCTGAGCTACACATGGTGCTGCTGGAGAGTCTGCGGGAAATCATTCTGGTAGCCGTGCAGCATGTTGACTACAGCCTGCGATGTGAGCAAGAGTCGGAAAAGAAGGCCTTCATTCTCCAGAACGCGGCTTTTCTGCATGAAACTGTCCTCCCAGTAGTTGAAAAGAGGTTCGAGGAAAGGGTTGGGAAACCGGCTAAGCAGTTGCAGGACTTGAGGAAAAGTTCCAGGCCGATGCGTGTCAATCCTGATAGCACTATGTCTTTGGTCTAAGAGGTCGCAAGCTGTTATGAAAGTTTATTGTGGCAGTTGCACAATAGGTGTGGCTTTTATAGGATTATCTTGCTAGTATTGGGCAGCAATACTCTCTTACTTTCCTCTAAATCTCTTTTTTTTCCCCTTGTAAAATGCATTAAAAACAAAGCTATGTTCAAACAATGCTGTTTTTGGTCTGGATATTGTATAACAAAATAATTAAGCGAGTGTGGGGGAAAAAATAGCTGCTGGGAAGTGCAGAGGGATATCGGAGGTAAAGTTGTGTATGCACTAAGAACCAAAATCCATTGGGACAGCACTGAATTTCGAAGACAAAGTCTCTACCCCACGGCAATTCCTTTCTGTCAAGGGCAGTGTGTCTACCGTCATGTTTAACGGAGAAAAGCAATGTGTAATTAGGCAAACCTAATTATAAATTACACCTTTGAAACGTTTTGTGTCCTATGCCAGTTAGCCCTATGTGATGTTTCAAATAACAAAATGTCATTTTTCTGTCTTAAAAATATTAATCATCCATTATTTATATATAAATTGCAAACCGTTTCATTTACAAGAGGGTTGCTAAGCAGAATAGCAGTTGCAGGACTGTCAGAATGTTAAGTGTAAAATCAAGTTTTTAACTATATAAATAAATTAGATATATAATGATCTGAAAATAAGTGTCAGGTGACTTAATTGAAGCATCTGTTCAAATAATAAAGGGAAAAGGAAGTAAAATATCTGACATGATTAAAGATTTATGTTTGACAAATGTTCCTGCTTAAAATGGCTAATGTATAACGCGTTCAATTATTCTCAGCATTTGAAAGCACAATGGGATTAATTGGTATAAATCATGATTTTATACTCGGCCGCACTATTTTTATAGATTAATAAATAAAGGAAAAACTATTTTAAAAGCTTCTATTGTGTTTTTAACAGGAATAGTCCTACGGTAATCTTTTTTTCTATCCAAAGAACGACATTTTACCAAGAAAATACCTATATCATATCTAATACGAATGGACAGAATTCAGACCATACTGCTTTGAGTTTCCACGGTTTTGTAATGGTGTTCAACTTTACTGGAATAAATATTTATTTAGTGCTTTAGTTTATTGTCGGTTTAAATTCAAATACCTGTTTTCGCATAACAACAAATGTGATGGTTATTTATCCACTAGGAACAAGCTTAATAATAAACATATAATAATCAGCAAATATAAACGAATGACATTATCAATAAATAATAATGTTTTTAAAAAGAAAATGTTTCAAAGAGCTCTCAAATGTTATGAATATGAACCATAATGTTAAACTGATTTCAATAAGAAACTAAAGAATCAGCGGTTAAACAATACATCCAACAATTCAATACATCGTTTGTTTAGCTCATTGCTTCGATGGTACGCTTCAGGTTTTACTGAAAATTCTCATAACCAGACACACCGTTCTGACTAAAGCTGATTTTCACTCACAGGTAGGCGATAAACCGCTGTATTAATCTCTTAAGTAGATTCTGGAGCATCTGAAAGCAATTGAAAAGAGGCTACCGAAATTCAAATAATTCCCTGGGTTTTTAAGGCGCGTGTCAAACGGCATAACTTCCTGACTGTTTATCCAAATTCCTTTCAGCTGAAATCCGTGAACAATTTTTTGTGATGGTTTAGAAAACAATTAAACAATTACTTGCTCAAATTATATTCTACACCTCCTTTGGAGTTTTGTTCAACTATTTTTGGGCAAACATTGACGATGGAAATGGGTATATGAATCTATATGTAGTGTTAAGTAATTTCCATAATTCCATAATTAATTAATCAGTTACATTAATTATTAGTTGATACACGGATGGACGCTGCAGTTTCACGTACTGCGTTTGGATGCCTTGTATAAGGATTAGCGTTGACCTGTAAAAACAAAGGTGTAAATTTGAGTATTGCATTAACATACACAATACTGCTGCACATTAAAAAATAAAAGGTCTTACAGGAAATTTTCTTCCTATAAAATTGCATATATAATAATAATAGCATAATAGTGATTCGTTTAATTAAACTAATTACCCCACCCCTAAAATCTTCTACGTGAGCGTGAAGTCCAACGGGTTGTATTCTATTTTATGTTCCCTTTCGAACACGGGTAATATGGATTATGGAACTTGTAGTTTATGTGATTTATCGGCGAGTCAAAATAACCAAAAAATATCAGAACTCCGAAGGATTCAATATTCATGGACTACAACACCAACAATCCCAATATATTCTACGCATGCGTATTGTAGAATTTGGGAGCTGTCCGTATCAAATAGTGCTGCTCTGTTTTCATTGATCGTTGCTCTTGCATTGAGTGTGTTTGTATTTTATGGACACGATGGACGAGGAATTGAAATGCCCAGTTTGCGGCTCTTTATTTAAGGATCCGATAATTCTTCCGTGCTCTCATAATGTGTGTTTGGCTTGCGCCCGAAATATCATTGTTCAGACACCAGAAGGCGAAACACCTCCGCATAGCCGTGCCTCCGGGAACTCGGATTACGATTATCTGGATATGGACAAAATGAGCATGTATAGCGAAACCGACAGCGGCTATGGGTCTTACACGCCGTGCCTGAAATCTCCAAACGGTGTAAGGGTGTTTCCACCGGCACTTGTGCACCGTCACTGCTCCATCACCTGCCCCCTTTGTCACCGCAGCGTCTCCTTGGATGAGCGTGGGCTAAGGGGCTTCCCACGAAATCGGTTGCTGGAAGCGATCGTCTCCCGGTACCAGCAGAGCCGTTCCGTATCCGTGAAATGCCAGCTGTGCGACCGTAACCCCGTGGAGGCCACTGTAATGTGCGAACAGTGCGACGTTTTTTACTGCACATCTTGTCAGCAGCGGTGCCACCCTTCTCGCGGACCGCTGGCCAAGCATCGATTGGTGCCACCGACTCAAGTGCCAGTCACCAGCCAGCAGCAGCCAACCGCTACGGCTCGCAAGCTGGCGACATGTGTGGAGCACGATCTGGAGAATTACAGCATGTACTGTGTCAGCTGCCGGACCCCAGTATGTTACCAGTGTATGGAGCAGGGCCAGCATGGGAAACACGAGGTCAAACCTTTGGGTGCCATGTGGAAACAACACAAGGTAAGGGCTACATATCTGCTAAACACATACATCTGTCAACTTGGTCGCAAAGGTTGTCATCGGAAATGCATGAATGGGTTAATATTTGCATCTGCTCTGCCCATGGTTTCACCCAAATCTTGCTAAATGAAGATTTAGTGTTCTGGAATCTGTCCCTGGCTACAAAGCTTACATGACTTTCATAAGGGACATTTATATATTGTAATGTGCTCAGAAAATATTTAGTTTCTTTTTGATGTATTTATTTAAATATCTACTTATTTTTGAAAAAAATATCACCAATGAAATAATTGTATGAATAAGAAGTGATAGTTTAAAATAACTTTTAGGGTGCATTTACCTTTTTTAAATTTTATTTTATAAAGCCATTGCTTCAAAATCTAGGCCTGCTACTGGACCCTCAGAGTTACTTAAACCCTAACCACTTCAGGAAATATCCTGCTGTGTCAACTGGGGAAATGCAGAATTTCAAATGATAAATGTCGATCAACATAAGATCATCTTAAGGAACTATTACAAATGTCTCAGCAGAACGTGATCAATGAATCTCCAGATTGTATTGTGACCAGTGAAACCTGTGCCCCACAGAGAGGGAAAACTGCCTTCAGAGAATAGAAATTGAGAGCAATTGTGTGAATCAATGTCGCTGGAAATAATCTGAAAGAAGTGGGAAAAAAAATCTATAGTCCTGTTCTTTTGAAAAATCGTGATTTTAAAAACTTTACCATCGATTTGCACTGCAGGTTTCCCATATACAGACTCAGCATCTGCCATAAAGACATATTTAATGAGTTTTTGGTATTTTACCTTATTGATTACTGTTTTTGCCTCTTATAATTTTCAATGTCAACCCCTGTGAGATAGCTGAGGCCTCTGTGCTTTTGATAGACATTTGGATCTGGTACTGAGAGCAATGTGAGGGAACAACTGTGTCACTTGCGGCCATCAGTGGTGAGGATCAAAGTTTGTTAAGAGTTGTCCGTCCAAATTTAAACCACAGCACAGACAACACTGTGGAGCATTAATCAATTATACATTTGAGCATGCCTGCTAAACTCACCCACTCCCTCAAAAACCCTCATTTAACCCTGCCCCCCCCCCCCCACCACCAATAAACAGAAGAATTATGATTCTTCTGATTAAACCCTCACACAGATTGCCACCACATGCTGCTCCAGTTACAGTGAACTTCATATCCAATCCGACGCAGGGATGATTATTGCCTCTGAACCACTATCCATCTGTGAGGGATCAAACTCTGCAGAGAAAGAAAAGCCTTTTCCCTACTGGGAGAACCGGCTGCACCAACCAGATCAATGTCCAAGTCTGTTCCATTTAGCCTGCTGTCAGTTATTGGATACCTTGTGAAAATCACACGTAAAACAAATGGTTAAGACGATAACAAATTCTGGGCAGGCAGTCTCACCAATGGAAACTGACGTACATTTAACAAATAATTGATCACCGCTACACAATGTCCTCTGTGTTCAAGTTTAATTTCCGTTAAACTTTGACCTTTATCTGTAACAGCCAATAAAACAGCCTGTATTTCACTCCCATTGCTTAGGACCACTTTGAAATATTATTGTTTAATAAATCTGTACAATGTTTTTTACTAAATTTACACTAGATATATTATTATTGTTATTATTTTATAATGATTATTTTCTTTTTTTCTTTCTTTAAAAAAAATAGCACTTGGAAGAAATAAATGTGTTATTATTATTATTATTTTACCTTAATAAAGCATTTAAAAAATTTTGGACCAGGCAAAAGGAAAAAAAAAACCAAGAGACATTTCTGCAAGGAACAAAACTGGACAATCTGCACAGGGGTTTAATCAGTGAAAGCCCCAATGCATGCTGGTCTGACTCATTACATTTGTGCTATACACTGGGAGTGCTGTTGTTGAGATGGGGGTGGTGACGGTGGTTTTGAAGAGCATGTGTATGGGTTTCTGATTTTGAAAGTGGTGGATGGCCCCAAGGTGGAACTGAAATCCTGCTTTGAATTACACCTTCTCTTGCTAAGACAATCATACTGTGTGGACCTGCTAAGGTATCTAAAACATCTATATTTAGTGATTGTATATA